>JAABKJ010075445.1:229161834-229303133 GCA_011634705.1 Andricus grossulariae
CTTTTGGTTGAAAATTAATCTTGATGTTCAACAATTAATCTTTTTGGTTGCAAAATCATTTTTCAGTTGAAAATTTAACTAATTTATAAAAATTTGTTTTTCTTTTCTTGAAAATTGATCATTTTAGTTGAAAATTCAACTATCTATTTGAAAATTGACTTTTTTCAGAAAATTATTCTTCTTGTTCGTAAATTAATTTTTTTTGTTTAAAATTAATTTCTTTGGTTAAAAATTTAACTACATTGTTCACAATTTTTTTTTGTTAAAAATTAATTTTGTTGTTGAAAATTCGACTTTTTGGTGGAAAATTCATCTTTTTGGTTGAAAATTCTAAATTTGTTATTGAAAATTTAAGTATTTTGTTGAAACCACTTTTTTTCGTTTGTTCAAAATTCATTTCTTTCGATGAAAATTGAACTATTTTATTGATTTAAAAAAAAAAAATTTTTCAATTTAAAAATTAAGTATTTCATTTGATATTCGTCCTTTTTGTATAAATTCAACTGTTTTTTATTAAATATTGAAATATTTAAAATCTTTTTTATTTAGAATATCAAATATTCAATTTTTTGTTGAAAATTCGTCTTTTTTTGTTTTGAAAGTTAAACTACTACTTATACTATTTGATTATTAATTCTTTATATGATTAAAAGATCTGACTAGAAACTAGTCGACTTCTTCTCGGCTCTTCTTCTCCTCTGAAACAAAACTTTTTACCTCATAAAAATGTAAAAGGTTTAGTAGAGAATCACTATTTTGTGCAAGATGGAGCATCCTCGCATCACACCTGCAAATTTTGTGAATACATTTTCGAACGATATGCGCGTCATGGTATTGGACTAAGGTAACCTGAATTTGCAGGTGGTGGTATAGCATGGCCTTTCTCTCACCAGATCTCAATCCATGCGACTTTTTATTGTGAAATTTCATTAAACACATTTGTTACGCCCATCAACCCAAAACGTAGAGCAACTTAGGGCGGCTATTTGTATAACGGATCGTGATATTTCTGATAGTGTGAGTAAGCGCGTTTTTCATTGTTTCAAAAAAAGGTTTGTTCATTGTGCCAAATCAGATAATGCACATTTCAAAAACCTTTACCATTAAGTGCATCGGCCCAGACATGTTTCTTTCATTTCTGTACCTGTTCAAAAATAGTAATCAATTAGTTTCCACACCTATTCATTTGTCATTCTGTAAAATATGTAGGTTTTGAAATGAGGTATTGTTTCTAAATACAGTTCCTTGATATTGTAATAATTTGTGAAACAAAATTTCAAAGATATGCTTCACCTGACGAAAAACCAATTCTCTTGCTAGTAGAACGCAATACACATATGAGAGTGCAAACCCGAAGGAATATTCTATTCTGAGCAGCAAATTGTGATGTTCAGGAAGCCCTTAATGAATGTTTAAAGAATAATTTTTAGTAAACAACTTTAAACTTTGTACTCGAAAAATGTCCCAAAATGGGAAAAATAGCCGTTCTGTGTAGAACTCATGCTAGGAAAGTTTTTTTTTTTTTTAATTATTCAGGCATTATTTATTTTTATTCGTTAAGTTACAAGTTTTCAAGTATTTTTCAGGGTATGGTGGTCCAAGGCCTTGAACGCTTAAAAGTTTTAATTAATTTTTTTAGGCTTCACTGAAAATAGTTTTACCCTAATTTGTTTCAGAAAACTACCCCTGAAAGTGAAAACCCCACCCTCTTTAGGGGGTTGGAAATTTTAGATATGCCCTTTTTCATACACATTACATATTTTTATTCTCAAATAATAAAAAATTTCCTTACAAAAATTAAAATGTTTACTTTTAATAGAAAACAACCATTACATTTTTGTAAACCACCCCTTAGAATATTGATAAAAGAGAAAATTTAATTTGTTTATTGTTTTTCAAATAATAAAAACGAATTAAATTCTTAATATTTTGCTACCACACTATATTTTGTAAACAGTTCCATTCTTTTAAAAAGATCAGAAAATAAAATAAACGACAAAAATTAGTATATCCGAAACAAAAAAATGACCGCTGTCAACAATAAGATTCATGAAAAAATTTTGAATTATTCAAGATTTATTTTGAGAGATTAATTTGAAGTTTTTTTAAAAAGATATTTAGAAATTTCCCAAGTTTTTAAAAGATTAAAAAATAATTTGAATCTTGAGAAAATTTCAACAAATTTCAAATAAAATGTGGATTTTGGAAGATTTTGAACAAAACGATGAGAAACATTTTATGAATTTTGCAAGGTTTCAAGAGAATAAACTAATTTTCTTACGATTTCTGGAAAATTTTTAAATCATTGTTCATTTAAAAAAATAAATTTTCAGAGAATATTAAAAAATATTTCAAAACATTGGAAAAGATAATCAAAATTAAAAAAGAAAAATCAGAAGATTTTTAGGCAACTTTTTTATTATGCAGCATCTTAAAAAAATGTTGGGAAAAATGTGAATAATTTTAAATGATATTTATGAGGTATAGTAGTTTATGCTGAATTTTTTCAATTTTCAGGAAAAATTCAAATCATTTCACAAGATTTTTAGAAGGTTTAGATGCAATAAAATAGTGGCATTTTTAACCAAAGAAATTAATTTTTATTATCAACCTTCAAACAACAACAAAACAAATTTTGAACCTAATAGTTGAATTTTAAACGAAAGAAATGATTTTTATATAAAAAAAATAAATTACAAGTAAAAATATTGTATTTTCAAAAAAAGTCAAATTTTTAACTAAAGTGATAAATTAAAAAAAAAACAAATAATAATCTACAAGTTTAGAAAAAATTAATTTTTAATCACAAGTGAAATAGTTACATTTTCAGTTAAAAAAATTAATTTTAAACGAAAAAAAAGAAATTTCAATAAAATAGTTAAATTTTCAACAAAAAATGGAATAGTTAAATTTTTGATTCAAAAAATTAATTTCCAGCCGAAAAGTATTTGAATAATTATTGAAGAAAATCATTTCTTCGAATCAAAATACCCAAAAAGATGAATATTTAAAGAATATTTTAATTCTCAAACAAAGAGATGAATTTTAAACTAATGAGATTGATTTTCTATCAACAAAATAAATTTCAATAAAAAATACTGTATTTTCAACAAAAATTTAACTTTTCAACAACAACAAATTATTTTCAACAAAATAGTTGCATTTTTAACCAAAGAAATGAATTTTTAACTAAAATAATGAACCTTCAAACAACAACAAAATTTTTAACCTAATAGTAGAATTTTAATCCAAATCAATGATTTTTCTATCAAAAAATAAATTTCAAGAACAAATATTGCATTTTCAAAGAAAAAGCCAAATTTTTAACCAGTGATAGATTTTCAACAAAAAAATCAATAATATTTTAAGTTAAAAAAATTAATTTTAAACAACAAAAAAAAGAAATTTCAATAAAATAGTTAAATTTTCAACAAAAAATGGAATATTTCAATTTTCGATTCAAAAAATTAATTTCTAACAGAAAATTATTAAATTAATTATGGAAGAAAATCAGTTTGAATTAAAGAAAATTGTTACCGTAATAGCTTCAGATCCTGACCGAGCACACGCTGTGTCTTGCCTGCAACGAGACCACGAGATATTTCCTTTCTACGAGCACCGTAATTAGCGAGGAGCTTGTCGAGCTCTGCATCAGGAACGTCCTTCGCGGCGACTTTTCCATCAACAAGCAGCGTGTACAACTGCGGGTCAACCTCTGGAGTCTGCCTGGACAGTTCCAGCTCTTGACCGAGAACGCGCTCGGTCTGGCCAGCCATCAGCCTATTCAAGGTACTGTCCTCCACGACGCCATAGTCATTCAAGAGACTCGATAGCTGCGCTAAGGGAATGTTTTCCTTCGAAACGAGGCCGTCGACCCGCAACCGGAAAAGTTGGACTGGTTCGGTCATCAGTGAAGCTCCTTCACTTCATCAGTCCTGCCCAGGCGCTTCTGGAGATCGAGACGCATGCCCTGGATCTCTTTCTCTGCGGCCTTGCGTTGAGCTACGCCCTCACGCTGGATTTTGATTACGTCTTCGACGGTCTGGATCAGCGTGGCCTGGACCTTCTGCAAGGTGTCCACGTCGATTACCAACCGCTGGTTAGCTTTGGCCGTCTCTACGGAGTTGCGGTGCAGCAGCTCGGCGTTGCGTTTGAGGAGATCGTTGGTGGTGTCGTCGATTTTGGTGGCCAGCTGGACGGCGTTCCGCTGCTCGTTCAGCGTCAAAGCCAGCATGAATTGGCGCTTCCAAGCCGGCACAGTGATTTCCCGGATGGTGTGGAACTTGTCCACCAGCATCTGGTTATTCGCTTGAATCATCCGAATCGTCGGGAGGCTCTGCATCGCGGACTGCTGGAGCGCCGTGAGGTCGCCAATACGCTTGTCGAGGTTGGAGATCAGTGCATCCAGATCCGCAACTTGCTGCAAGCGGGCCGGGTCGTTCCCGATGTTCGCCCGAAGCTGAGAAACCTGCATCTGTAGCTCCGCAAGGCGCTGCTTACCGGCGGCAATGTTTGCAATATTTATACAAAAATCGACATTATTGAGATTTTTTTCTGAACCAAGAAAAATAACATTTGGGATTCGGAGCTGACCGAATCTACTATTAAATACACGGAATTATTATTTTTCCAGTTATATATAAGTATGAGAACTTTAGATTTTTTAAATGTTGTTAAATAGACTATTTGCAATATCTATACAAAAATCGACATTGAGATTTTTTTCTGAACCAAGAAAAAAAACTTGGGATTCGGAGCTGACCGATTCTACTATGAAATACACTGACGAACTCAACAGAATTGTTATTTTGCCAGTTATATATAAGTATGAGAACTTTAAATTTTTTACATGTTGTTAATGAGACTATTTGCAATATTTATACAAAAATCGACATTATCGAGATTTTTTTCTGAACCAAGAAAAATATCATTTGGGATTCGGAGCTGACCGAATCTGCTATTGAATACACTGACGAACTCAACCGAATTGTTATTTTTCCAGTTATACACAAGTATCAGAACTTTAGATTTTTTACATGTTGTTAATGAGACTATTTGCAATATCTCTACAAAAATCGACATTGAGATCTTTCTCTGTACCTAGAAAAATAACTTTTCGGATTCGGAGCTGACCGAATCTACTATTAAATACACGGAAATATTATTTTTCCAGTTATATATAAGTATGAGAACTTTAGATTTTTTACATGTTGTTAATGAGACTATTTGCAATATCTATAAAAAATCGACATTCAGATTTTTTTCTGAACCAAGAAAAATAACTTTTGGGATTCGGAGCTGACCGATTCTACTATTAAATACACTGACGAACTCAACAGAATTGTTATCTTTCCAGTTATATATAAGTATGAGAACTTTAGATTTTTTACATGTCGTTAATGAGACTGTTTGCAATATTTATACAAAAATCGACATTATTGAGATTTTTTTCTGAACCAAGAAAAATAACATTTGGGATTCGGAGGACCACCTTGACGGCGTGAGATGTAGAGTCGCGGAACAGAAGACTTAAGGTGCATGCTTTTGTTCATGTGCATAACCATTCGTGACCCGATATCGAGGGATATCGTTTATATTTGCTTCGGAGAGTATCCTTTATAGATGTCATGTCCTGAATGCGACTCTGTGGCACGTCCAAGTATGTATAGGTCTCTCCAGCGCTAAAGTGTCGTATAGCGCTTCTGTCGCCGAGCTCAGGGTCTTCGGGGATGCCATGAAGTTTTCCTCGCTTCAAATAAACCTTGGCGCATTTTTCCAATCCAAATTTCATTCGAATCTCCTGAGTCTATTTTTCGATACTCCCAAGAGCTAGGTGTAGTTGCTCTTTATTTTTAGCATCGATCCTAAGATTATCCATGTGAAATACATGAGTGACTTTATGCTTTCGAATTCCAGGTTGACCCTTCGGAATGCTGAAGTGCGAGAGATAGTGGCAATATTGTGTGGCAAAAGAGGAGAGGACTCATGGTGTCGCCCTGAAACACACCTCTGAAAGGTGACACTATTAGTGATCACACGATGTGTTCCAGATGAGATTGTAAATCTGGTTTTCCAAAGTGGCATTAATCTCTATGAACCTCACGATGTGTGGATGAACCTCTAAGCTTTCCAACAGACATATGATAAGTCTATGAGAGGTTGAATCGAAAGCTTTCCGGTAATCAATCCAGGCCATCGATAGGTAACGCAGATAAAATGCTGCATCCTTACAGACAGATCTATCGATGAGCAGGTTCTCCCGACATTCTGCTACGCCTTTCTTTGAGACGCGTTGTTCGTACATTTCTCGCCACACAAGTCCAATTGTCCGAACAATCCTATCATTTAGGATAGCTGTAAAGATCTTATACAGTGTGTTCAAACAAGTTATTGGCCTGTAATTTTTAGGGTCAGCTAAGTTGTCCATCTTTGGCAGGAGCACTGTGCGCCCTTCAACCAATCGAATTTAATATTTAGAATATTAAAGGACGGGCGACAAATAAAATAGGTACGCCCGTGACTCAAAGAAGAATTTGCAATATAGAAAATCAAATGGAGCGCAACGATGCCCCTGCAAATTATACAATCAATGAATTATGTGCGCAAACGCAGAAATAAGTGGGGATAACGTGGGTCCGATGTAGGTTGCCACCAGGTAATATATTCATAAATCGAGGAGGACTCGATCACTTCTTCCAAAAGGCTCGGGGTGGAGACACGTGTTTGGTCTCTGCTCCAATAAGAAGAAAAACTGTCAATGAAGACAGAGTACTTCATTTCAAATACATACTAAGCGTCGAAAAGGAAAGCTTACTGCCTGAGATTCTCCTTCAACTGTTGATAAATTACTTAAATTCATTATTTTTGAATTAAAATAATAAACGTGAGTTTGTGGGGATTAAAAAACTTAACTTTGTGTGTAACGACTATAAAGACTCTGCACCTTATTTAATCATAAGGACCTTGTTGTGCATGCTTGCATATTAAAATTTAAATTAACTGTTAATTGGGAATTTCTTTTATTTGAAGTAAAAATTAAAATTATGTAGCTTCTCGTAACGACCCTGCACCTGATTCAAACATTAGGACCTCGTTCTGCGAGCAGCATTTAAAAGAAAATTAAAATAGCACTACTCGTGACGACCCTGCACCTTGTGTTGCAATAAGAACCTCGTTGTGCGAGTGGAGCTTGGGGTTTAAAATAAAAAAATAATTAAGGAGAATCAAAGAATTTAGTTAATAAATTTGAATAAAATCAAAATTTTGCATATTCGTAATGACCCTGCACCTTGTTTAATTACAAGGACCTCGTTGTGCGATGACACACAATAAAAAATTGAAGATATGATTATGTGCAGTAATCTCAAATGGATCTTTTGACGAAGATTCATAAAATTAGCATTCCATTGATCACTAAAATACGCAATCATCACCTTTCTCTGTTGCCGGCTTGTTCTGGCTGCGGTTGAGTAGGCGCTCCGCTTATATAACCCCTTTTCCGGAGTTCCTCAGCACGGTTTCGCAGACGTTTATGCAAAAAATGCGAGAGCTCTGGGTGTTTCGCGCACTACAGAGCATGCAGTCGCGCCATGTATCCTTTTCGTTCAGGACCCATCCTGGTATCATAGCACTCCAGCAGGTCGTCCCTGATTCGATCCGTCCAGCTAGGGAAAAGGGTACGTCCACGCTTGTATAGTCACGCGTGCAAGGATAAGGCTGTATACTCTGCGAAGTCACCCGGTAAACAAGAGTCACCGTTTAAGACATCTCACCCAGGTTCCATTCAGCTTTTGGCACGGTTGTCACGCCTCGGCTTAGGGGTTATTCCTTCGGGTTGTGGATAGAGGGTCCCTGTACCAAGAGTTTCTGCTGAATATGGTTACAATAATTAATAAGCAGTTCCGGACAATTGTCCAGGGATGGTCCCGAAGGAGTAACCCCTAAACCGAGGCGTGTAAACCGTGCCAAAAGCTGAATGGAACCTGGGTGAGATGTCTTAAACGGTGACTCTCGGGTACCGGGTGACCTCTCAGAGTATACAGCCTCATCCTTGTACGCGGGACTCTACAAGGATGGACGAACCCTCTCCCTAGCTGCTCGTGGGAACAACAATAATAACACCAAATATAGTTGTAGTAAGTGCGGTTCAAAACAATCGAACGCGCATGGCTCCCGACAATGGGTCGGACAACAATGCCGACTATCCTAGAGTTGGGGGAGCCAATCAAGACGGAGTCAAAGTGATTGACCAGCAGAATCTCATTACTTTTAAGTGGGCGGATCGACACAGGAACGACCTGATGGAGTACTCTGAGTACCTGATGGATATACTCTTTGGTGCGCGAAACACCCAGAGCTCTCGCATTTTTCGCATAAACGTCTGCGAAACCGTGCCGAGGAACTCCGGCCCCAACTCTAGGATAGTCGGCATTGTTGTCCGACCTATTGTCGGGAGCCCTGCGCGTTCGATTGTTTTGAACCGCACTTACTACAAGTATGTTTGGTGTTATCATTGCTGTTCCCACGAGCAGCTAGGGAAAAGGGTTCGTCCGTCCTTGTAGAGCCCCGCATGCAAGGATAAGGCTGCATACTCTGAGAGGTCATCCGGTATCCCAGAATCATCGTTAGAGACACCTCACCCAGGTGCCATTCAGCTTTCGGCACGGTTTTCACGCCTTCGCTTGGGGGTTAGTTCCTTCAGGATCCACCCTGGACAATTGACAGCGACTGCTTATTAATTAGTGTAAGCATATTCTGCAGAAGCCTTTGGTACAGGGACCGTCTATCCGCAATACGAGGACGCGTTCGGTTGCTTTGTCATAGGCCCTTCGGTTTGACTCCAGAGGAATCGAAACCTAAACCGAATGATTTTCATATAATTATGTATAATAATATAATATAAGTTGGTTAGACGCTCGAACTTCACCTTAGAGGTCCGGGGTTCGATTCCTGAGCAGGTACCTCTTGAAATTTTTCTATGTACCTTTACCGAGGTTCTGGTGCTTCGGATCCCACCTTAAGCTGTAGGTCCCCCCATCATGCACTTGAATGCAACCCGGTCCGTGAATGATGGGGTAAAAACCAGGCTTTGAAGAATATGTCAAGGCACACGCTCTTATCAAATCACTTGATTGCATTACAACAATGCGTCCGTGACTGATAATATATACCGGGACAGCCCCGTGCATACTACTCAAAAAAAAATCCAACTCTAAACAAAAATGCCTTTGACATATTGGGCTGTAACCATCTTAAGCCTGAGAAATTAATTTTTAATATATATATATATATAATAATTTAGATAGAAACACGACGACGAACCGGCGAAACGCCCACATTGAGTGGACGAATCAACTCAAGGATGACTTGCTAGACTGCTACAAAGAGATTGCCCAGAATTGGCAAACAAAAAAATTGTGAAGGGCAGAGAGGAATCTAGTTGTCATTATTGTCACAGACATTATCATACGTTTAAAGATTGTCGAGTCTATAAGAAACACTCTTTAGAGCGTGAACATTTAAGAGAAAAATTTCGAGGTCAAAAGTCAAAGAATGAATTATTTTAGAAAAGACCGGAATCTGTTGAAACAGATTTAAATAAAAGAGTCATTCTTAGACTCAGGGAATTAGGAGAGTATGGACCAGCCCCTATAGTAAAGCTGGAAAATTTAGCTTTCTTTTTTGGAAAATGTGTTTTCATGCTTGACACTGGAACCAGTGTCAGCTTAATTAAAGAAAATAGATTGAAGCCTTTTGTAAATGTAAATCGGAAACGAATGTTCAATTTAATAGGAATTGGCTCAAACATGATTCCTACTCTTGGAGAAGTTAAATAAATGATAAAAGGACTTGAAACTACCTTGCAGATAATTCCACAAAATTTCCCTATACTTCAGGATGGAATTATAGGAATAACCTTTTTGATGCAACATAGAGCAGTTATAAACTTTTCGAATTATCAACTTTCAATAGGTGAGGATCGTTTCCCTTTGTTTTCTCATGTTACTGTGCAAATACCTGCCAGGACGAGAAAGTTATTCCATTTGCCTATAATTGAAACTCAACTTAATAAGGGATACGTTAGGAAAATTCCGTGTGGACCTGGAATTTTGCTGGAGAAGCTTTAGTTCTTAATAAGAATGGAAAAGCGAATCTTTTTATTATAAATTCTACCCCAAAGAAGGTCAGTCTAACTATTCCCCCTGTGACACTTGAAGAATATGACGCTATACCACCTTTGAATCGTTCAAATGGGAATTCATTTTCGACCGAAAACCGGAAAAATTTATCATCACGATTTGCGAAAATTTTGAAGGTTCTGGATTTATCAGACTTGAATGATGAAGAACAGGGAAGGAAATTTTCACAGGAATGTAGAAAAACAGTCTTTGTCGAAGGAGCAAACTTTTGCTTTTCTCAAATCATCAGGGCTCAATTCAGGTACTGAGGGTTTTATTTTCGCATGCCAGGACATGGTCATTTCCACCTTAGCATACCGTAACCGCATTTTATGTCCAGAAGTTTCGAACGATAGGAGCAGAGCGTGTCATACACACACTGAGTACCTAGAACACATACTATCGGGGTGTCCCACACACGCAGGAACGACCTATATCTACAGACGTAATTCTGCCCTAAAAGTGCTCTATTACCATCTTTGTCGCTCTTACGGTGATGGCCGCGACCCTGCCCTGACAAACGCTCCAAGGGAGATAGAGTCAATTGTCCAAAACGAGAAGTGTCAAATTTTCTGGAACTATGATTTTCGGACAGCAGTCTCCGTTGCTCACTCGAGGCCTGACATTGTTCTTTAAGACTTTGAGAAACGAACTATATTCGTGATCAAATTCTCGGCTCCTTTCGAATACAACATCACTGCCCAGGAGAAAGAAAAGGAAGAAAGGTATCAAGATCTTGAAAGGGAGCTGCAATGACTGTACCCAAAATATTCGGTACAATTGATTGTCCTTGTGATAGGTGCTCTCGTAGGTGCGAAACTATCTCTGGTTCGTAACCTTAAAGCCATAGCCGCGTGCCAAAAGTATGCCACGGCACTTGCGAGATGGATGCCGAAAGCTGTCATCCTGGGGTCGCTTCGTGTCCTCAAAATGCATGAGGGTTTGGCCGGCCTGTTGTTGTGATTTCATCGTGTTCTGTGATTCAGGACGTGACATCTATGAAGAATACTCTCCGATGCAGATACAAACGTCTCATCCGACGGATTTGGTCTTCCGAACTGTCGGCGCGGAACGAAGTATCTGCGACGAACATGCTTGCCGTCCCGGTACTACTCTATTCATTTGGAGTAGTTCCATGGACGAAGGACGAGTCGGTACGTCGGTAATTTATCGGTAAGTCTATGACAAATGGTAATCATAGGTGCGCCTATAGATTAGCATTTATATCGGCCAAATTGACATCCACAGGTGCGCCTGTTGGGTGCGAATTTATTCCTCTTTTTAGTACTTTCGAACGAAATTTTGCTAAATGTCAGTAAAGTCGCAAATGGTGATAAATGGTAACTACAGGTGCTCCTGTCAGTTAACCTTTATGTCTTGGATTTTTTAACGACAAGTGCGCCTGTTCGTTACAGAAATGGTACACGCATTTGTAAGGTCGGTAATGTCAGTAATGCGCGAAATGGCAACCACGGGTGCGCCCGTTGATTCATATTTCTACGGCTTTCGGAATTGAAAATCACAAGTGCTCCTGTCGATTGTCAATTTCCATCCTGTGAGAAAGACTTGAGAATTACAAGTATAGGTGCTCTTATTCCTTGCGATTCTCGTCGGTGCCCCCACTACCATTGGTGCGCCTATTGATAGGGAGAGCGCGAGAGTTTTCCCTAACCGCGAGCTCCCCGATCTACTCGGTTCGCCGAATCCAGTTAAACTGCCGTTCCTCGCGTCGTGCGGTCATTAAAAACGGGTTAGTCTCCATGATAGCTGTCGGTTTGCTAGAGGCGGGGATAGAGGCTCGCTAGGCTCAGCGACGGGAGCGAGGTCAACGTGTTCGTTAATAACAGATACTTTTGGACCGACCAAAAGGAGCGTTATAAACGGGAAAGCTTTAAATGCGGGAAAAGTCACCATGGGACACGGAACCATGGGACCGGGAGAACGGA
The DNA here is from genome assembly GCA_011634705.1 of Andricus grossulariae. Lineage (NCBI taxonomy): Eukaryota > Metazoa > Arthropoda > Insecta > Hymenoptera > Cynipidae > Andricus > Andricus grossulariae. The sequence continues at coordinate 229,173,959 of JAABKJ010075445.1, forward strand.
GTGCTAAATGCGGGAAAACGTTATATGCGAGAGCGTTATATTGAGATTTCACTGTATATAAGTATATATATATATACTCAATTGTCAATTGTCAATTGTCCGAAACGAGAAGTGCCAAATTTTCTGGAACTACGATTTTCAGACAGCAGTCTCCGTTGCACACTCGAGGCCTGACATTGCCTATCTACCCTTCACCTATATACCCATCCACACATCACTACTTTCCAACCGAGTAATTCACGCCTACCCCGAAAGGAAAACGGCTTAATGATATAATAATAATAATAGTATATAAAATTGTCTACTCTATTTTTTGTTCAAAATTCATTTGTTTTAGCTTAAAAATGCAACTATTTTGTTAAAAATTTTCAGGAACGGACAAAATATAAACACAAGAACTATTCGGTTGAAGTGTTATGTTGAAAATTTATGTATTTTGTTGAAAATTTGTCTTTTGGTTGCAAATCAATTTGTTTGGGCAAAGATGAAGCTTTTGGTTGAAAATTAATCCATTTTAGTTGAGGATTCAAGTATTTTGTAGAAAATTCGTTTTTGTTGGTTGAATCCAACTGTTTTTAAAATATTACTTTAGTTGCAAATTCAACTATTTGGTTGTAACTACACATTTTTTTGTTAAAAAAATTCAATTGTTTTGTAGAAAATTCGTCAATTTGTGTGCATAATTAATCTTTTTTGTTACAAATGTTATCTTTTTTTGGTAAAAAGAGGCAACTGTTTGGTTAGAAATTCTTTACCACAGACAACGCATTAAAAATTTACGTCACTTGCGTCCATTCAGCCGCCCTATAGGTCATAAGAGGAAACCCATCATGAATCACTGATCGCGCGGCTTATTTCGCGCAAATCAAGTCGCGTGTTTCCCTCGCTGATACTGAACAGCAGATGCGGCGGTATGATATAAGAATATGCCCGCGCAGCGGGCAGGTTTTTTAAAACAAATTTTAACAAGCCCGAGCGAATTTTGAAAAAATATATTGTATATATATATATAGTGCTTTATAGTGCTTTATAACCATCTTTGCCGCTCTTACGGGTTTGGCCGCGACCCTGCCCTACCGAACGCTCCAAGGGAGATAGAGTCAATTGTCCGAAACGAGAAGTGCCAAATTTTCTGGAACTACGATTTTCGGACCTGTCATCCTTGGGTCGCTTCGTGTCCTCAAAACACACGAGAGTTTCGCCGGCCTGTCGTTGTGATTTCTTCGTGTCTCTTTGTTTCCTATTGCCTGCCTTACTTATTATTTTAAACATGATTAATATTTCTGTATACATAGTAAAGATTAATCCTTCACTTACCTGCTCAGCATTTTATTCCGAACATCCCAGTTGTTGATTGATAGCACTAGTGTCACTGGATGCTCGGGTAACGAGTTAATAAAGCTAAAATTAAAATAATTGTTTTAATTCCAAGGGGGCTCGTAACAACCCACCCCGATGATTTACTATTGTCCTCGAAAGTGCGGGCAACGAAGGATCATTCTTTCAATATTTCTATATGATTTTTATTGGATGTAATATTCTTAAAGTCTTTATGAAGTTTCTTCCCTTCATTTGTATATGCTAACGCTTAGTTCTTGTGGTGTTACCTAGCACACACTCGCAATTTCCTTACTGTCCCTAGCATTGTTCGTCGTTATCTTAATAACTAAAGCCTTTACAAAGGTCTTGATTATTTTACAATATGGCCCTGGGTAAAGGTATACTTTTATATTGCATGTTTACATGACTTCAAGTCACGGCCGCAACAATAATTCGCTTTCACAAATTTTGTGAAATGCAGATTCGTAGATAGGTTGTAATACCTTACACGAAAAGTAAGTTTTGAGGTCCAAACAGTTTTGAAAATATTCCTTCGTTAATAGCAGGTACGTTCTTTTAGTTTCTTCTAACGCAATGTACTCGGTCCTACGTTTGATATAGGCTCTTCCAATTCTGTTTTCCAAAATGGGTTGATGTACCGGTACGGTAAGTAACATAGTGTGTAATTTTCCTTGCCGAGCTAAATGAATGGAGTTCAATAGATGGTTCTCAGATCGAATGTAGTCATCTAAGTTAATTTCCATCGAATTCAGGGTCTTCATCAGCATCTGTTGGTATTCCATCTGATTTAAGAATGCCGATTCAAATAATTTTTACTGCCGATTTAAATGCATCCAATCGATTTTTGTTTCCTGGGTTATTATCATTATTATTATTCAGGTCCACTCTCTTTAATACTCTCTGGCACACAGTAGTAGGTTGGGCGGAAAATTTCAAAGGATTTGAGTAACTCCAATCGACAAAAGGCGTCCCAAATGCTTCTTAAAGTTTCTCGTTAGGTCAGGATGGATGAGGATTCTTTAGGATAGTCGGATTACTCGGGAAATACATAAATAAAAATGAAAACAGGCAAAATCAATTTTAAATAATAAAGGAACTAAATTAACTAAACCCAAGTCTTGGAAAACCGTGGAGCTTGCGTATTCTGATCAGTAAAATTAAATATTTATTGAAATCTATTAAATCAAATATTGATAAATTATTGAACTACTGATAATTAATTGCTTGTGACTTGCAATAAAATTGCAACGTCACAAAATTTGTGGCATAATTTAACTCGATTGTGCTCAAAAAAAAATCTGTAAGTGTAGCTAGCCCAATTTTTTTGCTATTAATTATATATTTAATACAAGCCAAGTTAATCCAAGTCAGATCAATAGTGCTCTTGCCACGATTTTTATTTGTAGAGGTGAAATTCGATGGTGTGTCATCAGCAGACCTACCATTTAAAAGCATCAAAGCTTCAGATTCCATTAGACTTGTTAACAATCTACCTCTATATAATTTATTTTCGTGTCTGTACTTTCTCTATCTCCCGACAATACTGATCCCTCTAGTAACGCCGCATCAATCTGATTCAAATTTCCCACCCTAGAATTAAAATCTCCTCCGATTATGCATGGTATTTCATTTATGTCACAGTTTAGACTGCCTAGACTCTCTCCTAACATATCTATAACCATACGCTGAGAAAAATGGATTATACGAACTGGATAATAGAATTAAAGAATAATACACCGTATAGAAAAGTATATTAGCGCCCGAACGCGTCCTCGGGTTGCGGATAGAGGGTCCCTGTACCAAGGGTTTCTGCTGAATATGGTTACAATAATTAATACGCAGTCGCGGACAATTGTCCAGGGATGGTCCCGAAGGAATAACCCCTGAGCGGAGGCGTATCAACCGTGCCGAAAGCTGGGTGGCACCTAAGTGAGGTGTCTTAAACGGTGACTCTGGGATACCGGCCGACCTCTTAGAGTATGCAGCCTTATCCTTACAAACGGGGCTCTACAAGGATGGACCAACCCTTTCCCTAGCTGCTCGTGGGAACAACAATGGCACTACTAAAACACCAAAAAGTTGTAGATGCGGTTCGAAACGATTGAACGTGCAGAGCACCCGACAATCGGTCGGCAAATAGTGCCAATAATCACCCTCGAGTTCGGGGTGCTAAAAATAATTTAGATTGGAAACACGATGCCAAACCGGCGAAACGCCCACATTGAGTGGACGAATCAACTCAAGGATGACGTGCCAGACTGCTACGATGCCAGCATTATCCCTGTTCACCGAGGCTTCATGGCACGTATGCATACTCTGTGGTGCCGAAAACACCCGGAGCTTCAGCACATTTCGAATCAATCCTTGCAAAATCAACGTGCCTACCTCTCGAAAAATGGATATGTACGCGGAGCGCTTCGCCAACCGTCGCTTGATCAAGTTGCAGCCGAAAATGAGGAAACGACATTAATACCAACCGCGGAAAGCAGGCTCAGTTTATGGTGCTGCGAGAGCTTTGCCTGATTCAAATCAAAGGCTCAAACCGACGATGGATCAAAAGACCTAAAGACGCTTGCATCAAGTCAACAAGAAGATTGGATGGGCAAGACAGAATGCGTCCCGTGTTCAATGTGTGATTGACTACAGAACATCTCGTGGGCCGTTCACGGAAAGGGTTCGAAAGTTCGCCCAAGAACTGAGGATCTTGAATCACACATTGAACAAGTCAAAGCTGTGTGTTGAAAATTCATCTTTTTGGTTGAAAATTCATCTATGTGGCGAGTATTTTATTGAAAATTTGTCTTTTTTTGGGAGGAAATTAATCTTATCGGTTTTGAAATTTATTATGTTCTTTTTGTTGAAAATTCAACTATGTGTTTGAAAATTCATGTATTTTGATGAAAATTCGTCTTTTTTTATACAAAATTAATCTTCTGTGTTTAAAATTCATCGTTCTAGTTTCATCTATGTGGCGAGTATTTTATTCAAAATTTGTCTTTTCTTTGAGGAAATTAATCTTATCGAATTTGAAATTTATTTTGTTCTTGTTGTTGAAAATGCAACTATGTGTTTGAAAATTCGTCTTTTTTAATAGAAAATTTATATTCTGTGTTGAAAATTTATCTTTTTGGATAAAAATTCATCTACGTGGCGAGTATTTTATTGAAAATTTGTCTTTTTGGGGAGGAAATTAATCTAATCGGGATTGAAATTTATTATGTTCTTGTTGTTGAAAATGCAACTATGTGTTTGAGAATTCATGTATTTTGATGAAAATTCGTCTTTTTTTATACAAAATTAATCTTCTGTGTTGAAAATTCATCTTTTTTGCTGAAACTTCATCTATGTGGCGAGTATTTTGTTGGAAATTTGTCTTTTTTGGGAGGAAATTAATCTTATCGGTTTTGAAATTTATTATGTTCTTGTTGTTGAAAATGCGACTATGTGTTTGAAAATTCATGTATTTTGATGAAAATTTGTCTTTTTTTATACAAAATTAATTTTCTGTGTTGAAAATTCATCTTTTTGGCTGAAAACTCATCTATGTGGCGAGTATTTTGTGGAAAATTTGTCTTTTTTGGGAGGAAATTAATCTTATCGGTTTTGAAGTTTATTATGTTCTTGTTGTTGAAAATGCAACTATGTGTTTGAAAATTCATGTATTTTGATGAAAATTCGTCTTTTTTTATACAAAATTAATCTTCTGTGTCTCCAGCGCCAAGGTGTCGTATAGCGCTTCTGTCGACGAGCTCAGGGTCTTCCGGGACGCCATTAAGTTTTCCTTTCTTCAAATAAACCTTGGAGCATTTTTCTAACCCGAAATCCATTCCAATCTCTTGAGTGTACTCTTTGACAATTTCTAGAGCTATATGTAGTTTCTCTTGATTTTTAGCAAAGATCTTAAGATCATCCATGTAAAATTCATGAGTGACCTTATGCTTTCGATTTCGAGGTTTGCCGCAAGGTACCCTTCGGAATGACGAAGTGCGAGAGATACACTATTAGTGATCACACGATGTTTTCCAGATGAGATTGTAAATCTCGTTTTCCAAAGCGGCATAATTCTCTCTGTGCACCTCACGATGTGTGGATGAACCTTTAAGCTTTCCAACACACAGATGATAAGTCTATGGGACTTTGAATCATAAGCTTTCCGGTAATCAATCCAGGCCATCGGTAGGTAACGCTGATAGAATGCTGCTTCTTTACAGACAACTCTATCGATGAGAAGGTTCTCCCGACATCTTGCTACGCCTTTCTTTGAACCACGTTGTTCGTACATCTCTCGCCACACAGGTCCAATTGTATGAACAATCCTATCATTTAGGATAACTGTGAAGATCTTATACAGTTTGTTCAGACAAGTTATTGGCCTGTTATTTTTAGGGTCAGCTAAGTTGCCCGTCTTTGGCAGGAGTACTGAGCGGCCTTCAACCAACCACTCCGGTATGGGCTCTTCCGACTTTAGATATGAGGTGAAAATTCGAGCCAGATGCTGGTGGGTTGAAGGAAACTTCTTCCACCAGTAGGTCTTGATACCGTCTGGTGCTACGAGAGCTTTGGCTGATTCAAATCGAAGGCTCAAACCGACGATGGGTCAAAAGGCCAAAAGACGCTTGCATCAACTGAACAAGAAGATTGGATGGGCAAAACAGAATGCGTCCCGTGTTCAATGTGTGATTCAATCGTGTACAAAACTACGAATCTTGCCGACGTTTCGTGAACATTGCAGTTCACTTCTTCAGGGCTGACCTGACACTGAAGTTTCAGGTTATGTTGTTCTTATATAAATTCTCTACAATGCCTATGATTGGGCAGAGCGCCCCATGGTGGGGACTGCTCGAACTTGATTGGCCAATCAAGTCTTTTTAAAAAAACACGGGAGGACGGAAAGCCAAATCGGATTGGTATTATATCCATTGTCCCTATTGATGTTATTAGGATGTTTTGAGATTTCGATTGCTTCTCTATGTTTTCTTGGAAAAATATTGTACCTTTTTGCGATGACGGTTGTCTTGTCAAATGAAATGCTATGTCCTATTTCAATATGATGCTCAACTAGTGCTGATTGTGTGAAATGTTTCAGCCTCACATTACTCTAGTGTTCCTTTACACGTTGGCTCAATTTGATTGTTTGTGTAATCGTTTTGTATTAGGATTTGTTTACCCTTTTGTAATTCCTTTTGTAAATTATCTTTATCTGTTATGGAGACATCTCTGTATACAAGGGAATTGATGGCCGAATGATTTTGAGATGGGTGGTGATGGGAGGAAGCATGTAAGTATCTGTTTGTATGGGTGGGTTTTCTTTAAACTTCGTGTCCTAATGTGCTATCAGATCTTTGTAAACTAGTACGTCCAAGAAAGGCAATTTTCCGTTTTCTTCAATTTCCATGTTGAACTGGATATTAGGGTGTAAATGATTGATGAAATCGAAGAACTTGTGTAGTTCATCTAGTTCATGTCTCCAGATGACAAAAGTGTCGTCAACCTAACGACACCAAAATTCCGGTTTGAGCTTGGATTTGTTAAAGATTTAAGTTTCTAGATTTTCCATAAAGATGTTGGCTATTACAGGAGAGATTGGAGATCCCATTGCTGCTCCTGAAGTTTGTTCATAGAATTGGTTATTGAAAGAGAAGTAAGTATTATTGAGGCACCCCGATGGTGAGAGGCGAGGGGACTCACCGAAATAAAGCACCCCGATGGTGAGAGGCGAGGGGACTCACCGAAGTCCTTGAATTAATCAACAATTAAATTTTTCGCAATTGCAGCGCCATCTATTGCAGATCGAAAAAATAGTTCTTATAAAACTTACGTCTTTCATAAAAGGAGAATCTGAATCTGTGTTAAAAATTGGGGTTCCCATTCGAAATTACAAAGTTACCCCCACTCCTGCCTCCTGAACGGGTTGGGGTAAATTTGTTCAAAGTCAATTTTCCCCCTCGAAATTAAAAAGTTTTTATTACGGATATTTTGTCATAGCATGCGTGTGTGTGTGTGTGATTGTTTGGTCTTGATGGTTTGGCCTAATAAATATCTATAGCTGGTCAATCAAAAGGTCTTGAAGTCTGCTTTGAAAATCCGAGTGGCAGCATATATGTATATGTGTGTGTGTGTGTGTGTGAGTGCGCGTGTGCGTGTGATTAGAGCAAGTTGACAAATACATTTATTAGACCAAACCGTAAAGACCAAACAATCACACACACACACGCATGCTATGACAAAATATCCGTAATAAAAACTTTTTAATTTCGAGTGGGAAAATCGACTTTGAACAAATTTACCCCAACCCGTTCAGGAGGCAGGAGTGGGGGTAACTTTGTAACTTGGAATGGGAACCCCAATTTTTTAACACAGATTCAGATTCTCCTTTTATGAAAGACGTAAGTTTTATAAGAACTATTTTTTCGATCCGCAATAGATGGCGCTGCAATTGCGAAAAATGTAATTGTTGAATAATTCAAGGACTTCGGTGAGTCCCCTTGCCTCTCACCATCAGGGTGCTTAATTTCGGTGAATCCCCTTACCTCTTACCATCGGGGTGCTTGATTTCGGTGAGTCCCCTCGCCTCTCACCATCGGGGTGCTTTATTTCGGTGAGTCCCCTCGCCTCTCACCATCGGGGTGCATAAGAATAAAAAAGTTTTCATAGAAAAAACTTATTCTGTTCCGGGAAAATAAAGATTTAATATGGCGGTATCGCACTGTAACTGTTGTAAAAATTATAAAAGTGGCTTTTGGTAGGAAATGAAGATTTAACATTTTATGTTGGAATTTGATTACGGTATTTTGATGCGAATAACGTGACAACTAGCTTTATTTAGGAGTTTTTTCTTAAAAAAAAAAGTATATTATTATTTTACAGTATTTAAAACCTTTTAGGAAGAGGAATATGGTCACAACACATTTTTAAAAAAGATAAGAAGTTAAGCATGTAAAAAAAAATAGACAGCAGACATGTGTACAGAGAGTCAGGTATCTGGTTACGAATTACCATTGATTTTTATTACTACAATAAAAATGAGATTTCGAACAAATCCTTTAACAACATTTACTTTATTTTTTAATAATTTTTAATGCAAAAAGCTAATTTTTGCAAAAAATGTCGGTTATCTAGCTTTTACTGCAACCCTTTATTTAAAAAACGTATAAACTATATCTTACAAAAAAAAACATATTGTCATATGTTACGCTGAAATAAGTAGTTTCGTGTTTTTAAAAAAGTAGTCGAGTCGCCAAATGGTACTCGACTTGTTTTATTAGAAGCAATATACTTTCAATACAATTACGGATGCAAGATTAGAAAGAACTAACTTGCGCTGGGCCAAAGCGCTACATTTATAGCCCTAAATTCTTGGTGGGGGAAGTCCAAGACTTTTTAGATTAAGTTTAGTCTCTAAACTTTTAAAACTTTACTTTTCTAGTTTTAATAATATTATTTGGTCCTTTATTATCCAACAGTGGTTGTACGCTGGTACTGTAAGTTAAAATGTGAGTAGGGTTCTCTACTTTCGTTTTGACGCAAAATAAACATAGTTTTTTCGGAAAAATGTTCGATATTGCTTTAAAGACTCCAGTTCTATATAATATAAATGTTATACCATTTTGACAGTCCATTTGACGGAATGAAGACTCAGGAACAGCAAATAAATGCACTAAAAATGTATTTTAACTACATTGAACCTAAAGAAATACCTCTAGGTTACAGAACAGACAATAAACTAGATAGCAATAGTGGCACGTACGTACCTACTTTAGTTTTAGAAAGTTGTCAATATGTATCCATTATAGATACTTTGAAGTTAGTTTTATCAAATAAAGAAGTTCGTGAAGCTATCCTATCAGAGAAACCATCACCTGATGGAATGTTGTCATCATTTGTGGATGGAGACTATTACAAATCTCATCCATTTTTACAAAAGTACAAACATGCTTTGAGGATTCAACTTTATCATGATGAATTGGAAATAGTCAATCCATTGGGATCTAAAGTTGGTGTTCATAAATTAGGAGCTTTCTATTATACAATACAAAATATTCCATCTCATTTAAATTCTCAATTAGGGAGTATTCACGTTTTAACGCTGTGCAGTGATGCAGATACAAAGAAAGATGGTTTCGAAAAAATTTTGGCACCGTTTTTGAAAGATTTAAAAGAATTGGAAAGCGGTGATGGTGTTCAAATATCTTTTGACGGTTCTGATAATACTTTCTCGTTACAAGCTACTTTAATTTCATTTTGTGGAGACACTTTGGCTGTGCATCAGGTGCTTAATCTCTTAGGACCTTCTGCAAAAAAGTTTTGTCGAGTTTGTATGTATGATCGAGATGATTTATTAAGTGGAGTTTTGGAAAAAAGAGAGGAGAGGTGTGAAGTAGTTTATAATCGATGTTTGCCATATTTGGAAGGACATAGATTTTCTGAGTCAGCAAAGAAAGAAACTGGAATGAGAGGCGACTGTTTTTTGCATAAATCACAGTATTTTCATGTTTCAAAAGATAAAAATTTTGATGTAATGCACGATGTTTTGTGTTGTGGCGGTGTTGCGCCAATGATAGTAAAATTAATTTTACACTATAGCATCTCCAAATACAGTTTTAAATTTTTTAAATTTTTGTGGACAAAAACCCGGGGGAACTGATGTATCACATGCCCTTAAGGATATACTAAAGTTATCTCAAGTTCAGAAAAGAGCACTGTTGAAAATTATTTATGAAATCGAGAAGAATATTGCCATTCCTTTTGTTTGTAAGTAATTTTTGAACAAAACTGAAGGCGAACTAGAGAAAAAAATATTTCAGGTTGAAATTCTTTATTTTACAATAATTACTTACGGCTTTATATTTTTGTTTAACTTTAGGTAAAAAGTTGCAACTCTTATTTAATCCTAATGTTACATGACGCATTTTATTCATTGAGAGATTCTCTAGAAATCTCACTGGTATGTTTTTATTAAACAAATTTTGATTATGCATTTCTAAACAAAGACCTCATTTGAATTTCGCGCCTAATGTATTTGGTATCGAAGGAAGTCTTGCATAGCGCCATCTTCACCTGACTTACACGCCAGACTAAATACATCTAGATGGGAAACAACTACTTCGAAACTGAACGGAAGTCTGGTAGGACAAATGAAATTTCCGTGACATGGAAATTATAGCGCCTGACAGTTCGGATACCTAAACATCAGAATAAATGAAAATTAGGGAAAATGAAATTCATGACAAATGATAATTCGGATAAATGTAAAATATAATAAATTGAAATTCGTCCAAATGAATATTAGGTTATGTGGAAATTAGGAAAAAAACATTGATCTCGAATACAAATTCGGAAAAACAGAAATTAGATTAAATTAAAATTAGAATTAATAAATATTATGGTGAATAAAAATTCTAAAATACGAAAATTATGCCAAATGAGAATTCGGTATAATAGAAATTATGATAATTGATAGTTAGGACCAATAGATGTTATGTGAGTTGACACTTCGACAAAATAAAAATTATAATAAATGATTGTTCGGCAACTTGATTTTCGGTCAAATGACTTTTACGTCCCTATAGGATCCACTCACAAACATCATAAGATCTACAGTATATGCTCTTTCAAGCATGGAACAAAACTCTCCTGGAAAAATCATAGGAATCCTTAAATTCCTAAATCTATAGGGATTCTGAGAGGATTCCAAGAGGGATTTTGAGCAGAGTATAAGGCAAACAAAATTTTCGTGAATGGCCCTATTAAAATATTAGCAACATTCCAAATGAATATTGCAACAGCTTTTGCGCAACATGAAAATGACCGACCGGGGCAACATTTGTCTAAAATATTTCAGCAATATTTCAAAAGAATATTTAATTGGGCTTGCCGTATGTGTCTGCAAAGTGTCCGCGAAATGTTGTCAAAATATTGCCTCTTAATTTTTAGTAATATTTTCGTGCAACGTTGCCGAAATATTGTGTCGAAAATGTCATATCAATTTCAGAAGTGCATTGCCTTCGTCATCAATAAAAGTTTCTACAGAACGTGACTCCGCCTTTTTGAACAGAGTAAGGAAATCAAGCACTCGTCATTTAATTTGAATTAACTTTTGTGTAAATGGCATTTATTACGTTCATAATAAAATATATCATATTCGACTAGGGAAACTTTCCTGAAACTGATTTGTTATTCAAAAAACTATCCATGAATACAAATGTCAATGGAAACATAATCCTGTAATTTGATTTAATAATTTTATCATTTCAGTTAATCTTTCTCAAAATCGTCTTCTTCATCATCCGCATCTAGAAATTTGTCTTCTGTAATATTTGTAATAATTAGCCACATTTCAGATCACATCCATTTATTCGTGTTATCAATTCCGGGTGATACAAGACTGGCCCAATGGGACCAAATCCCTTGCTTATCCTGATGAGCATCCGCGTAACACCCTTATCTCTATATATACAATATCCGCATATACCACATCTTTCCCCCGTGACAAAAAGAATGAGGGGATCCATTTTCTGTTTTCTCTACATAGTGAGATGCATAGAGAGATTGATGCCTCTTTGGAAAACTAGATTTACTATCTCATCTGGAAATTATCATGTGATAACGAACAACGTCACCTTCCAGAGAGACGTCTTTCAGGGCTATACCATGAGCCCTTTGCTTTTTTGCGTCACACTTCTGCCTCTATCTCTCGCACTACGAAATTCCTGTGGATACTTCTATGGCGACACTAACCAGCGCGAGCATAAGGTCACTCATTTATTTTATATGGATGACCTGAAGATCTATGCCTCTAGTAAAGGCAAACTTCAAAGTGCCGTAAATATCGTCAAGAAGTACACAGGAGAGATTGGGATGGACTTCGCATTGGATAAATGTGCCAAAATTCATTTGAAGAAAGGAAAGATTGTTGTTGTTCCCAAGGACCCTGAGCTTGTAGATATGAGTGTTATTAGACACCTTAACACTGGAGAGACCTATACATACCTGGGCGTGCCTCAAAGCCGTATTCAGGACGTACCATCGGTAAAGGAGTCTCTCCGAAGCAGATACAGGCTTCTTCTTCGACAGATCTGGTCATCCAATCTGTCGGCGTTGAACAATGTATCTGCGGCTAACATGCCTGCCGTCCCGGTTCCACTCTGCTCGTTTGGGGCGGTTCAATGGACAAAAAACGAACTTAAGGGCCTTGATTTCACCACACGTGAGATCATGCATATGCATAAAAGCTTGAATATCAATTCGTCAGTTCCGCGATTGCAAATGGAAAAGATCCTCTCCTAAAAATGGTCAGGAACCACGAGATGGTTGGCAAAGGGGCGTTCCTTCACAAAGCCGCGGAGCAGGCAGCTGAGACCCTTGTCCTGAATTTTAACTAAGAAGTGAGGAAAGTGCATTACTCCAGCTAGATGCTTCACTTATGAAAGCCGAAGTAAAGAAAGCAGAATTTGAAAAATTCCATCAAGAGCTATTCGACAAGAAAATGCACGGAAATTTTTATTATACGATGAACAAAAACAAGCGTGGAGCGCAAGGTTTACATGATTTTCAAACCAAATATCGAGCGCGAAGCGCGAGTGTCTGGATGAGAATATGTTCCTTCAGGTCGATAGAACCTTAAGTAAATTAGTTCTTCTTTTTATGTAAACTTGACATAATGAAAACAAAAGCAGGTCATAACGAAGAAGCTTACTAAGAGTGTATTAGCCCGCAAAGCGCGCAATAGCGAGCACACGAAGTGCGAAATCCTAGAGGAACCGAGCTTAAAGCGTGAGGCAAATGTGTCCGAGCGCGTAGCGCGAGGCGATTACATTATCAAGCGCGAAGCTCGAGATCTAACAGGTACGCGCCCTAGGCGCGCTTAAACTTGCGAGCGATTAAATTGCTAGCAAATTGATGCTTTTAAATTACTAAATTTCGTGTACAAATTTATCTTATATCACTTCATAAGATTTTCAAAATGTGAGTTGGAAAATTCTTTACCCCAATCAAAATGTAAATTTTTTGGTACATGTCCTTTATCAAGTACATATTCTATGGCTACAGCTACATCTTCGCCCTTCTTGGACTTAACGGGCAGAGCCCAAGCAAATTTTGAAAATATGTCAATTACAGTCTGGGTGTACTTGTATCCTTTGATTACTCTCTCGTATGGCAGCATTTCAACAAGATCAGCTTGCCAGGTCTCATCAATTCCACGGATATCGGAATGTCGACGTTGGTAATTTCTTCTGGCTGGCTTGTGCAGCTCCTTTACCAACTTCTGCTTCTCAACGTCCAGTTTAGAGTGCGTTCAGTCTAGTGTCTGCTTGACTAATGAGCTCTGAATTTCGATACACCGGTTTTTGAATTGATTCCGCATCAATTTTTATATTTTTGAAAAGTTTATCATCACTCTGCTCTTGAGCATCAGCCACTTTACACAGCCTTTTATTATTCATGTCATAATCTCCTTCAGATGTGACTTTGAAGTTTAAGAGGTGTTGATTTTGGTTTGATCCTTTTTATTTTTGGTGTCTCAGGAACAGTTTTACCAATCTGTGTGTCAGTCGAAACTTCGATAGTTTGAGCGGCAGTGGACTTTGAAAAATCAAAGACCTGCGACGATTCTACCTCTACTGAATCGATGTTAACTTGCGACATAGTGGCTCGTTCAGATATAAAAACTCAACTGATTTAAAGAGGTCTCTCACATGGTTTTATATATGTGGAATATTTAAGGAGTGGGGGTAGCATTCTTTGTTGAGTGGGGAGAACCATATGTGGCGAGCGTGGGAATAACCGTTATGTCACACATGTGAAGAAAGAATATACTGTCATATTTCATGGAAATTACACAATATATCCGGTGTTTCATATAAATCACACAAGAAACCTACACGTCATGGAAATTGTACAAAAGAATATGTGATGTATGTAAGTCACACAAAAGAAATCGTGCTTTCCAAGAAACTCACACAAAAGAACACGAGTGTACTATAAATTACACATATCCTTATTTTCTCGGAGTTTCAGAAAAGATTTTGAACACCTGCAAACTAATAATTCATACATGACAATATTTCCTTCCAGAAACTTCACAAAAGAATATGTGTTGAACACCTGCACCCATAAACCACAAATGAGACTTCGTATGTTCTGAAAATTTCAATTTTCCAGGAATTTCACAAAAGAATATGTGTCTCACACATGGATCCATAAATCACACATGACATTTTGTGTTTTCCCGAAACATCACAAAAGAATATGTGGCTCACACCTGCATCGATAAATCATACATGACATTTTGCGTTTTCCAGGAACATCACAAAAGAATATGTGGCTCACACCTGCATCTATAAAACACACATGACATTTCGTATTTTCAGTAAATTCCACAAAAGAATATGTGTTGAACACCTGCACCTATAAATCACATACGAGACTTCGTAAGTTCTGAAAATTCCGGAGCAATTTTGAGCTCGGATTCGGATTCAGCGCATCAAAATCCTTCGCAAATGTTAGGTCTGGTCTCTGGCTTTAAAATTTGTCGGCCTGTGTAATTTAAGATTTAAATACTGAAATATTTTACTTATTATAAAGTTTAATGTGTTTTTTACTTTAAAATTTCTATGTCATCACATGCTCTATTAAAATACAGTTTCTAACTCTCCTGAAATAAAATGTTAAAAAAAATTCATTAATTTTTCAGTTCATTTTCAGAGAAATCGCGTTTTAAAGCTTTTATTCAAGCACTTCGTCTCTCACATTAACAATGTATTTGTAATGCATCCGATTTATTATGTGAGAAGTTGTAGGCTCCGGAAGCTACGATCAAGGATCCTTAAGCTTAAAGCAACCAATCCCGACGCAACTGGAACGTGTACGTCATCCACTTCTGCTCCTTCTATAGTGGTGCCATTCCATACAATACGTTCTCGTAATCATGTCGGGATCGCGTCGGTTTTTTCTCGGGTCGGGATCGTGTTTCCGATACCCGGGATCGGTTTTCTCTCGGCTCGACTTTGGCTCGGAATGCGATATATCGAATCGGGATCGTGTCGGATTTTCTATGCTCCTTCGCCAGATGTGTGTCTGTGATGTAGCGGTCCACAGGCAGTGGGGTGAAATTAAAAACGAGGTTCAAAATCAAAATGACATTTAGAACGCAAAAATGTACCGATTTTAGATTTTTTTGTTGTTGAAAAATTCAGGACCTAATTACCTAGAAAACGTTGAGAGTGGATATTTTATTTTTTTGTTTATTTGGTTTAAGGCGATGTCAGGGTACCATGCCATACCTTACGGCTCAACTGACTCTTCCTATTGTAAGCCGCTCGAACTCGAGCAAGAAACTCGGCGGGGCGCACAGTGGGATGAAATAAAAAAACGAGGTTCAAAATAACTTGTAGCTGGCAATTTTTAACCAATTTTGGATTTTCCGACAGTCTCCCTTCTGCAAAGTACGCTATTTCTTCCTTTCACCTATAATCTAAAATCGTCAAGTACACCAAACATAATCTATCTGCTTCACATGCTTGTTTTTAAGGAGGGGGACAAAAAGTATGGTGTGTATCAAGGGCGTACAGAAGGCAAAGTAGCTTTACGCCCTTGATACACAATATACTATTTTCTGACGTAGGTGGTCTGAAAACGTTGAGAATAAAATTATTTCATTAATTATTTTCGTAGTCTAGGTGCTAAAAATACTTCTTCTCGGATTTTAAATTTTAAATGGAATTTAAGATACCCTGATAGTTTTTTTGATGTCGCGCCGTTCTACTAATACATAATCTTGGTAGTCTAAGTTTTCAAAATGCATGTTTTCTGAGGAAATGGTGTATAGAGCTGAAATTAATTATATCCTCATTATTTTTTTCATCATAGTCTAGACATTCCAAATGCATCTTTCCCAATGAAGCTAGAATACTAGAAATATATAGTTTTCGGACCGTTTCGGTATTTCTTTTCAAAATAGATGCGTGAGTGCATGCAAAAAAATGTCTAAATTCGCTACTTTTCGCATAAAATTATGTTTTCGAATATGTTTGGGTTAGAATTTAATAATATAATTTCAGGCGAAAGTTATTGAAGTTAGAAATTTTTTTTACCTGTCAAAACTGTATACAGTTTATAAAATATTTAGTAGCGTCTTCTCAATCCTTTCCTGAAAAAAAAATGATAAAGGTAAGTATTAGGAGCTATTAGGGAATTTACCTTTATAGTCATATTTACATAATGCAGGTTCGTGGATTCTTTATTTACAGTTGTTTACAACATCGGTATAATTTAAATTGTGAAAATATCACGGAGAAAAATGAATGTTTAAATGTATATATTCAAAGGGTAAGATTGTACCGCCTAACATGTAGATATTCATGTCGAACATCTACTATCTTTTTGAGATGTTAGGCGAACAACAATTTCCACAACAAAGACGAAATCAGAATTCCAACGAGAAATTCAGTTACAAGTATCGGCAAAAGTTGGTTGTGGTTGATGGCCAAGTCATCTAACTTTTCTTTGTTTTTCTCTGTAGGCGAAATGCTTGGCCCAACGTCTTTATTCCACTTTTTGAAAATTCCAAACGTCATTACCTGCAAGAGGAGACTACGAAATCGTTCAACATACGGAGATCCTCGTTCCAGATAGAATCCTTCTGCTGATATAACAAAAGGTTCATCCACTGTCGCAGATAAAGCTCTTCCATCCCCACCCTTGAAGCGAGAAGCAAACCAATTTTATTGTGTTCTTATCATGACACAACTTATATTCCTCTCTGCGACAACATGAAGAACGCAGTCCTCTGCGTTGGCTATTTGACTATGGGGGTTCTTTGCTGTGTTTAAATTTTGGACGGCCTTATTCATTAAATCAATTATCATAGATTAACTCCAAGTCCCAGACCTGATTTATTTAATTCAGCCAATTTTACAAGCTGCAAATCTGAGACTATTTGCAAGCTGATGCTGGTAAGCATTGCATAAATCTTTGAAGAGTATACAAGACTCACAATGATCATATCGGCAAAGATGACTTTTGCCTTCCAATCTAAAGGTTCTTGAGGGATAGTTAGGCCCAATACAACCTGCATCGTGAAAGACAAATTCCAGTAATTACTGTAGTGTTTCAACGCATACATCAGCAGCCAGAGCATTGCAGAAAACGCTGCAATTGGGGCTAGTGCATGTAGGAATTTCAATTCATCAAAATGTATCTGATTCTGCATTTTTGGCGTCAAAGCGTTGAAACTTCCTAATCCAGTAACTAAATTCTCCATATACGAATATTCACCAACCTTACTTAATGTTGTACGGACGAGAGCGATTTGCATTTTGTTCGAAATTAACTGTCGGATGAAAAAAGCTGTTTTCATCGTTATATTGACAACCAAAATGTTTTTTGAATACATTTTTTTTTAAATTTTAACCGATAAAAATTTGCTATGTAGTAACGAAAATTTATATTATGAGATGCAGTATTTAACACACACGTATAAGAAACTCGTTTTATATTATATATAAAAGAAAATCTTACGATTTTATCAAAAAATTGAATTATTTATCATGTTTTTAGTAGAGTACGTAATAAATTAAACTGAGGTATTTTTTCTTTCATTTCGCAAATTTTGAACACACTTTCCATGAAAATATTAACAACAATGATGATAATGATTATACTATTGCTTTTAGCAATAATAATAATCATAATATAATGACAGTGAAAATGACAAAATGTCAAAAAGGGTAGCCAAAAAAAGCTGAAATTAAAATTTCATCATGTTTTTCAACAGAATTAAAATATTGAAAAAAATATCTCGTTGTAAAATCTTATAATATTGTTGTAAGACTATTTTATGTCCTTTCATATGCTTATTGCAGTTACTTTTATAATTGTCATCATGTCATTATAATTTCCATTATATTATGATCATTACTGTTACGACAAGTAATAGTAGGGGAAAGTGGGGTATGGTGTCAGTGCGGGGCACGGTGACTTTTGCAAATAATGCTTGGGTTTCTTGATTTTCATGTTAGTTTTGTCACATGAAATAGCTTTCTTGATTACCAAAGAAAGCTATTTTACGCAGAAATACTAATATGAAAATGTACAAACACGAGCATTAGTTGCAAGAGTCACCATGTCCCGCACTGACACCGTACCCCACTTTCCCTTATAATCATTATCATCATTGTTATCATTATTTTCATAGCAAGTGTGTTCAAAATTTGCCAAATAAAAGAAAAAATACGTCACTTTAATTTAGTACGTACTCTACTAAAAACATGATAAATAAATCAATTGTTTGATAAAATCGTGAAATTTTGTTTTATATATAATATAAAACGAGCTTGTGACGAGACCTGTTGGCAAAGAAGTTCACCGGCGCGAAGAGGATTCATGCAGAGGTTACATGAACGTTGGGTCAATATGCACCCGAATATGCTCATGAAACGCCTCAGTATTCAAGAGATCAGGTATCCTTTTTGCGCTAAAACGGATATGAAGCCCTTTATCGGCAAGAAGAAGAGCAACATCCTCCAGTGAACATACCACCCGTTCCCGCAAAACCACCTTCACAGATAGCCCATAATGCCAACATGAAAAGCAGGTGCTTTATCTACCAAAAAGTCTTCCTCATGGAAGAACGGTTCTGGCTACAGCCTGCTCAGTTCTGAATAGTGCAGATTCTCTTATGCGACTCGTACAGAAAGCAGAACATACGCTTCTACTAAGAGAACATGCTGTCAAGCCCCTTCATGGTAAATTCTACGGCATCATACGTAGAGAAGAGCTCTCGATGGGTTTGTCCAATATGTTTCTCAAGTCTGCTGGATTAAGATCGGAGACTGAGGGATTTCTTTTTGCCTGTCAAGACGATGCGGCGTAATAGGCACCTTAGTTTGTCGCGAGCGCATAATGAATATACCTGCAGGCGATAATAACTGCCGAGCGTGCCAGCAAGAGCCAGAAACACTTGGACATGTTCTGAGTGGATGCTCAAAGTATGCACGTTACATGTACATAGAGAGACACAATGCGGCTCTAAAAGTGTTATACTCGTATTACCATCTTAGGCACTTTCGTGGTGTTGATCTATTGCCCATCTTGCAATACGCCCAGGAGGAACTCGAGTCCGTTGTGGAGATGATCAGTGTAAGATCTACTAGAATTTCTCATTCTCCACCAGTCAACGTATCAGTGCTACGAAGCCTGATATTGTCCTCCAGGCTACAAAGTCCATCTTGTAGTTCTCATGATAGGCTGTCTTGGAGGTATGAAAGCTTCATTTCTTAGTCAACTCAACAAGATTCCGGCTTGCCAGCGTCAGGCTCAGTAAAGATCCGTTAAAAACCAGAGATCGAAAATTTGGACGATTACATTACACTCTCATGAATGAGAATGTAAAAATATGTTTCTCAGTAACCTATAATCTATTTTTTGAATGAGAAAAAAAGTTATACTCATTTAAAACTACGAACTGAAATACACAATTTTGTAATAAACACTTATCCCTCAAAGTTAATAATTTGCAGTATAACAGAGCATTTGTTAGAAGTCATTTATGGCGTTGCAACAGTCATTTTTCATGGAACAAATTAGTTATAGAGAAAAAATTCCTACCCAAAAACTATAATTACGTACGTGAGAAATACAAGTGTACATGAAGTTATCGATAAATTGCTTAAATTTATGCAAGTAGGGATGATTGTTTAATTTACTTGCTTTAAATTGATGTAACTTTTTTTTATAAAGCCATAAAGGTCTGAAAATTGGTATGCTTATTCTTTGAATTAGTACTAAACTGACGGTATGGCCCAAAATTGCTCAATTTAAATATTTGATTCTTCATGATATAATATTATAATTGATTAAATTTTGAGCGTCTCTCTCTGTTCACGGAGAAAAATGGAAGGGCAGTTTGGCCATCTAGATGTACAGTCATACTATATTGCAGGGTCAACTATAGGACAGCCCTTAAAGATGTCCAAAGCGACTATCTCTAGAAGGTTAGAACAAGAGGTTCAAATCGATCATCTCAGAGTGTCGAATTGGTCATCTCGAACGGTCGACTCAAGCGTCATAGAGAGTCGAATCGATCATCACAGAGGTCGAAATAGATCATTATAAAGGACTTCTTCTCCTCGGACAGACGACCTGGCCATCTTAGGGGGTCGATTTGATTATCCTACATTTTCTATATTTGTTGTCTTTTTCCTACTTGTTTATTTGTTTATTTGAAAAATAAGAAAGCCCAACAGTTCAAAGAACCAATAATAGGGCTACAAAGATGTACATTATGTACATTATTATAAATTTAATCATTTCAATCGGTCCCATATAGCCGCACCGCCGATTCAGGAAAATTTCGTTGAATTATTTTTGATTTCTTCCAATCAAAGCTATGAGAATGACATTCGCCGGCTGAGTTTCTTATATTTTAGATAACCCAGCCAGTAAATATAGTTCTGATTTAAAAAACTAAAAAATAATGCTACAAGAATTGCCTGAATTGATCGTGGCTGTATGGTTACCGATTGAAATTATAAAAATTCACGTGAATCAGCATTCCTTAATTCTCTGATTCGAACAATTTTCATTCATTCGATTCTTGTTTCCTGGGTAGTTAAATATCACCAATTTTGATTCAGGAAAAAAAAAGCTTAGAAAGTAACATATACTTCTGTAAGCATTCAAGTTGATACTTATTCCCCTCGTTTCTGATTAGGATAATACATGTTTTGAAATGATTTGATTAATCCCTGGCACAAAATAAAAATTTTTACTTTTGTGACACTTTTTCGTACAACCAGCCATAATTTATTCACAGCCTTATGGACAATATATTTTTAATGAATCCGCCCTTCCCTAAGAGCCAAAATTTTCAAGGTACCAATAAAAGTACTGTCGCAATGATAAGCGGTATTTTAAAGATATTCAACACACTGCCTATTGTGCTTAATCTTATGAATTTTACGTTAGGCCTCAAAAGTACTTGTCAAGCTCAGTGGAGTAATGGTAAGGAAATAATGGTGAAAAATCCAGTCGAATTTTGCCCAGGTGATTGCAATGAGTTCTATTTCTTCAATTTCTGTTACATTCATTAATATTATAATTATAAATATATTATGAAATGTTTTTAAACAAACATGAGGACGCGATGCCTACCTAACACATCTATGTAAGTAATATAGTACAGCCCCACAAAAAAAGTGTCTTGGTCTAGAAACGAGACGCATCATTTCCTATGGTAGGTTTTGTTTCAATGGTGAAAAATAACATTGGAATTACATGAGAGTCTTTGTAATTGACGTTGCAGCTTCCGTGTGCTGGACCACGGTACTTACCTGTGAAGTGGCAATTGAAGTGACAATTCTTGTTCACAAATGTGACATACTTTGGCATTTAGAAAATCTTGTTTTTGCTTTGGTGTTAATTTTTCCACTGGTACGGGATTTTGCAAACGAGAATTTACTTTAACTGCTAAATCTTTTAATTCTTTTGCAAACCATTCGATACAGTCTTTTTCACGATATACTTTTGTTTCTGAAGTTGAATCATCAAAACTGCACTGGGTATAATACGCAACACTGGTAGGAATATGCTTTTGATACGCCGCTTGATCTATTTGTGAATTTGTAACCGGCTCCAGCAAACATTCAATGTCCGCACACACTGCAAATGGGACATTTTCTTTGTATCTATAATTTTTAAACTTTAATATGTTCCCACCCTCCTCCTCTGTTGGGACTATAACTCTACAGTTATTTAAATTTTCACAATCAGCTGGGTGGCTTATTAGCGATTTTTCAGATTTAAAGTGGCACAAGCACCTATCACAAAACCATGTGCGCAGATTTTCTTTTGTAAACTGTGATTTTATGAGTCGAGATAGATTTTTAATCCATGTGAAGTGATACACTGGATTACTTTCGCTGCCATCAAAATCTGGATTTTCAACCATTAAAAGGTGAATTGTAGGACATCTTGATTTTTCATTGCTTATATACAGAGGGACAATCTCATCTTTTTTCCTATTTTCTTCGTGTTCTATTCCATAAACATTTATGCGCAATTAATTAATTTTTTCGAATTTTTTAATATTTTCAAAAGTGATGGGAAAGTTGATTCCATCATGCTTGTATTAAAATGCAGGTACGAAGTGACGCGAGATACATGGTCTTTCGCAGGATGAAGAGCGGCCATTACCGACCAGAGAAAACAGTACTCGTCATTGTTCTCAACATTTACAACTGCCTTTCTCAGCATTGTCCAATTTAAGCGTGAAAGAGATCCCTTCCAAAAAAAAGGGCCGAGCTCCCGGTAGCCATAGGGGTAGGCTGAGTCTCCTCTTCACTGTACATGAGACATCACGATTTTCAAAGCGTCATTCAGCCTTTAGATTTCAAATTATTTCAACGTCTAGTCTAATCAAACCAATGTATATTATGAGAATTAAAAAAGTTCATTATTATTATTGCGAATTATTATTATTAGAGCGAACAAATTGTTCAAACAAATAATGATTGATTAAACACTTTAAAAAATTTTGAAAATAAAATAATATCATTACATTATTGTGGAAGGAAAACATTGTTTAAACAAATAAAAATTGTTAAAAAAATTACCATTGATTTTTTATATATAATAATAATAAACTTCTTTAATTTTTATAACAAACATTGGTTTGATTAGACTAGACCAGACATGCCCAACCCGGCAGAATTTGCTCCGGGACCACATGTTCCGCTTCCACCACTTATTCTCCTGGAGTGCGGGAGTGGTAGTAGGCACGTGCGTGAATCTATACTCTGTGATGTACGCTGCACCGTAGATACGAAATATCTGTTGGGGTACTTGGGGCGACTGATTTTTCAACATAAAACTTTAATAGTAACTAGAGTCTTGATTATTATATTGCAGTATGTTTACATTTCTTTTTAATGAATGTAATTGAAAAGAGAAGTTCAAAAAGTGTTCCTTTGTTGTACATTATTTTATATTTTAATATCACAGTTTTAGTTGACCGATACTTTTGATTCTTTTGAAAGTCCAACAATATATCAACATTATGCAATGGTTTAATAATAATAATAATAATAATAATAGTAATATATTTTGGCGTAGGGATGTGGCGACCCCATCGCCCGAGAACTACGGCTCTTGCAGTCAGCCACGTTGCATTGGGCTAACTCCCCAACGCAATGAACTATGCGGTTACGTCACCAGTAAAAATGTAGCTATTGTGGAAGAATCGGTCATGAGTTTAGTTATTGCAAATTAAAGAAAAGACATGAAACTGAAATTTTCCTAGCTAAGCAGGGTCTACCCAACTATTTAAACGAGAAATTGGGCCAACAGAAAGGGGAAATTGCGACCCAAAATCAGAAAAAGCCCCTATAAGAGTTGTTTTAAATATTCACACATCAGAAGAACCAGTCCCAGTAGTAAATTTCAAAAATTAATCTCTTAAAAATTGTGATATTCGAGCTGTAGTGGATACTGGTTCTAGTCTAAATTTCATAACAATAAATGCCTTAGATCTGCGAATAAGCGTGAATTCAAAAATCATCTACAATCTTGTAGGAATTGGCCCAGATATGATTCCAACCGAGGGCGAAGTAAAAATGTTAGTGAAAGGAATCCTCACACCTTTTCAGGTGGTATCCAAAGATTTTCCTGTTCGACAAGATGGGCTTTTAGGCGTTTCTTTTTTTAAGCAACATGGGGCGATCTTGAACTTTGTTGACGATTACATGCATTTGGGAGATGAAGGTCTTCCATTAATTACGCACAAAAATATAAAGCTACCTGCTCGAACCAAAAGATTAGCAACACTGCCCATAAAGGCCACAAATTTAAGAGAAGGTTATATTAGGAAAATTCAATGCGGACCGGACGTATTTGCTGGCGAGGCTTTCGTATCAAATATCGCTAATTCAGTTAAAATTTTTGTGATAAATACATCGGATAAAGATTTAATAATACCACTTCTTGAGCTGTAGGAGTGTGAAGTACATTCTCCTTCAATTCACGATTCAAGGTCATATGAAGATTCTCAAGACGAAGGAGAATCTAAAGCTGTTAGGTTCACAAAACTTATAGAAAATCTTGATTTACGTGATTTAAATGACGAAGAGAAAAGTAGTCTATTGGGAATATTCAATGAATTTCCTTATCAATTTTTCCTACCTGGGGATAAGTTATAAACATTACAGTTAAACAATTTTTTCTTTAAAAATTTCTACAGCGACGTATATTTCATAAAAGACTTTTATCTCTAATTACATTTTTACAGCTTATTCCAACGAAATTGAAAACTTTTTTCGGATTGGTCCAGATACAGATTTCGAAATCAGATTGTTTCGGAATGAATTCTTACCCGAAACTTTTGCCTTTAAACTTTTTTTTTCAACTTTTTAAACTTTTTGTCTTCATTTACATTAATTATACTTTCCGCTTTGACGAATATTATTTTCTGTTTACATGTGACTTTTATTTTATTTGTACAAATAAACTGACCCTACTAGGGGCATGGCACTCTCATAACTTGTGTAAAATTTGAAATGAATCGATTACAATCCTGAGGTTGGGCGTTGCGGAAACAG
Organism: Andricus grossulariae; assembly: GCA_011634705.1. NCBI lineage: Eukaryota > Metazoa > Arthropoda > Insecta > Hymenoptera > Cynipidae > Andricus > Andricus grossulariae. Next base: position 229,198,891 of record JAABKJ010075445.1, read on the forward strand.
GACAGTCAAATATTTTTCAATTGGATACTGTTGGAAAAATCTGTAATGTTTTCCATAATACCATAGTACCTGCAAAAAAGTGAGAAGACTCCAGCAATAAAAGTGGCAAGATCCTCATGTAATTCAGAATTGCACAAATTGTACAAATTGTAGGATAATGTCCAGGACTTTAAACATTTATATTTGTTTTTGGAAATCCATAAAAAAGAGACTTTCTCCCATATAAACTGAGACAAAAGGTGTGTCAAAATTAGTCGTATTGAGGAAAAAAATCATATTCAAAATTTTTCAAAAAAATGCAATTAAGGCCATGTCATTCTGACGTGATACCTACCTTGCCAATATTTCTTTTTCGTAATAACTGATGTTCATACGAATTGGGATATCAAGTTAAAAATACTAGAAATTAATCAAAAGGTACTAAGAAACGTTTGTACTATCTTCAATTTCTAAAAATACAAAAAGAATAGACAAAATTTTCCTACGTTCAATTTTTTTGTGGATCCAGAAATGTAGAACCATACAAACGTTCCTTAATGCTTTTTAATAAAGTTCCTGAATTTATAATTTTTTGGAGCTCAAAAATCAGAGTGGGTATTTCCGAGGAGTTAAAAAATTAGTGACTCTATACATACTATAAAATTACGTGAAAAATTGTTTTTTGACGAATTCATATCTGCGTTTTGCTAAGGGGTTGATTTTTGATGTTAAGGGTTGAAGCCCAAAAATCGGAGTGGGTATATTTGTGGAGTCCAAAAATCAGAGACTCTATCCACACTATAGAATTTCAGAAAAGATTATTTGTTGAGAAAGTCTCATCTGCGTGGTACCAAGAAGGTGAATTTTAATGTTAAGGGATGAAGCCCGAAAATCAGGGTGGATACTTTCGAGGAGCCCAACAATCAGAGACTCTATCCACACTATGGAATTCCAGAAAAGATTATTTGTTGAGAAAATCTGATCTGCGTGGTACTAAGGAGTTGATTTTTAATGTTAAGGGAAGAAGCCCGAAAATCAGGGTGGGTATTTTCGAGAAATCCAAAAACCATAGACTCTATCCACACTATAAAATTCCAGAAAAGATTATTTTCGGAGAAAGTCTCATCTGCGTGTTTCCAATGGGTTGATCTTTAATGTTAAGGGATGCAGCCCAAAAATCGGAGTGGGTACTTTCGAGGAGTCCAAAAATCAGAGACTCCATCCACACCATAGAATTCCAGAAAAGATTATTTGTTGCGAAAATCTCATCTGCGTGGTACCAAGGGGTTGACTTTTAATGTTAAGCGATGCAGCCCAAAAATTGGGCTGGGTATTTTCGAGGAGCCCAAAAATCAGAGACTCTATCCACACTTTAAAAATCCAGAAAACATTATTTTCTGAGAAAGTCACATCTGCGAGGTACCAAAGGGTTGATTTTTAATATTAAGGGTTTGGAGCCCAAGAATCGGGGTAGGTATTTTCGAGGAGCCCAAAAATCATAGACGCTATCCAGACTATAAAAATCCATAAAAGATTATTTTTTGAGAAAGTCTCATCTGCCTGGTACGGCAAGTCGACCCAACTATACAAAAGCTAATTCAGTCTGGTCTAATTTATCACTGGGAGAATCAATTTTCACCACCTGAAAGAAAGTCACATCAATGGAGAATAGAAGAAGAGCTTGACGCTATTAGTATTCTAAAGCCGCTGATTTTCTTCTTCACTTTCGGATGCTCCATTTCAATATTTTTTTTTATTTGTGAATTGCTCATGAAGTGCATCGATAATCGTATTCATGGGTGCGTTTTCTTTTTCTCGCAAGGAAGTGTGTGTTAAGTAAGATTCGGAATATTAGACAGAGCTTTGACGGAGTCGCCTAATCTTGAAAAATAAATCGCCCAACACATGTATTTCGGGCGATTTTTTGAGCGACTTTCTCAATTTCTTCTCGCTGGAAAGTTGGAATGAGTTAACCAAATAGCCCCATTTGCTATAAATTGCTCAATTTGGCAACCCTGGGTGACATTTCTGAAGATCTTGATTACACATCAGATGGATAACTTGAGCAAAGAATTTTATAAAAATATGAAGTTGTCACAAATAAAATGTATTTTATCACTTACTTTGGTTATTTATTACTCTGCTAATACCAATACAAATTTTCTTCCCCACTACAGATTCGCTGGGAGTTTTCAAAAAGTTTCTTCGAATAACAGGCGTTGTTTAAAAAAATATTTGACCTTCAAAAATGAAGATCAAACATAAATTAGATTTTTTTCGAATTCATGGTTCTTTTCTCTTTGTTTGAAAAGAGAGTTTAGCTTTTCTCTTCTAAATACCTTCAGGTTAAGAAATGAATGTATTATTTAGTCCTAAAAATAAGCGTTCGGTAGGTTTTTTGCGTCTTATTTGCCACGGGTCTCCTCAAGCGTGGCATCGGGTGATTTGGCGACTGGAGGAAACAATAGTTACTGCGCATGTTGTAGGCGTGCACTGAACTCTAAAAAACTGACCAAAGAAACTCGTCCTAAACCGATAGGTGGAGAGCTTTTAATTTTGCATTTTATACAATTAATGACGATGCAAGTTTTAAGTTTTGCAATACAAGTTTTTAGTTCAACAAATAAGTAATTTCGATGCTTTACAATTTATATTTTAATCGAAAACTTGAATTTCCACTTGCAAAGTAATAAATGAGGAAAAATAAAATTGTGCTTATTTTTGGTAAAATATTGATTCTGCAGCCAAAAGTTTAAAAAAAAAGTTAGACAACTCTAAGGGAAATATTTTTTTGTAATATGAGAGTTTTTGATAAAAGTGATCAATTTTAAGAAAACATCAATTAGAGAAATAAAAAATTCAGAGTCAGAATAGAAAGTTGTTTTTCTGTCGTGCAGGCAATTTTATCGAAAAATTTAAATAGATAAAAGTTAAATATGTTAATGCACATGTTTGAATGGCCATACTTTGGCGTGCTAGATCTTTAGCGAATTTTAAATAAAATCATGTAAATATTAATTCAATAATGTAAAGCTTCATTTAGAACTTGGCAGCAGCTACTTTTAGATGAAATAATAACTCTTTGCACTGTATACAATAATTACGAGTCTCGTTTCCAGCTTCTAATAGTCTTAGAGATATGTAGTAGAGCTGAATAATTTTCACCAAAAAAAAAATAGATAATAAAATGGCTTTATTTTAAATTTTCTATTACCTATTCGTTGTTTATTATTGAAGCTTATTTATTTTGTTGTTAACCTGTAATGGATTCTTATGATTGTTACAAAGGCTAGTTCTTCGGAAGCGGCATTGGGCTCTCTGTAAACCACCCCAAATTAGTATTACACCAAAGGCGTAAACACATAGGTATCTAGCAAGGAGTTAGCGGCTAGTGTGCATCTCGAGCACGAAAGGAACGGCCCTTTACAAGACTTGGAAAGTTTACGCCCGTGGCGTAGAGAATATTTGGGGCGCCCTTGCAGCTTACGGAAAACTATTTGCAAGGTACCTTGTCTACTTTACCACCGAGCAATTCACGCCTACCCCGAAAGGGAAACGGCTTAATGATATAATAATAATAATAATAATAGGGAAATAGAACAAGGATTTAGAAGGGACCTTACTATTTATTCGGGTAATAGAAAGGCACCCTCGCTCGAATCTTACCAATGAGCCTAGGCTAGCGCCTATTCTGCAAAGCGTGACGTTCTTGTCGGGTCCTTTCCATTTTTGCCCTTCAGCGCCCTGATAAAGTTAGGGCAATATGACTACCACCCTACAAAAACCGAGTCACAATTTCTGTAGGGGTTGGTCTTTACGCGCGCATATTATGAAAATGGATGAAAATCCAAATACATGTTTTTTTCGCTCGAATTTCCAGGTGGGTAGCACTACCCACCTGTTCCGCCGGGCCTAGAAGTGCAGTGTTTATGGAGCGATCCATATCAAACTTTTCTAACATTGAAAAATCTTTCTACTGCTTTACCGTCATATTTTACGAAGAACGAGAAAACCAGCGCTCGACTTCGTAGTATGGTGAGGGCAGCACCTCGATATGGCAGAAAATGTGATGTCCTATATATATGGTTCTCCCACTCTGACACCCCGTACCGCATTTGGTTTTATAACATCTTTGTCGTTTCCTACCTCTAAACATTTTTTTTTAATCTCAAAAAATTAGGACATTTTTTTTCACCAAGACACAAAATAAGAGGGTGAGACTTTAAAAAATAAGAAGTATAATTTTTTTGACCACCCTAATATATAATTTATTATAAATAAATATATATTTGTCAGAGAGAGGAAAATTCTAGATGAATTAATAAAAAAGTATATTATAAGGCTAATTATTAGGGTTTATGTATTATTTTTACTGTTATTAATTGAATGTCAATAAATGTTTAAAATTTGTAACAATCACAATTGTTTATAAAATGAATTAATTACATTAGCAAAATAAACAATAGAAAAATATGAATAGAATTCAAATAAGGACGTTTCCTCTATTTCTTCTGGTTTTATGTCTTCTACCTGGCCACTGTACATATATATTTTTGGCGGTTTATGAGTGTAAACTCTTATTTGATATATTCCACGAAGGCTCGTAGATCCTCTGTCCAATATTGCATAGTTGTAGCCATCGAGCGCTGATAATACAGTTTGTTCTTAGGTTGGCATCGGCACAAGTCATCTGTTTTCTGTAACTCAAATTTCTCCATCGCGAGGAAAGTGCATCTTCGAATTTCAAATCGCCGGTTCAGATTCGCTTGGGAATAAGTCGAATCGATATAAGTTTTTCAATAAGTTCACCTAGGTTATGATTTGGTTATGATTCGTAGTCTACCCTTTTTGCATTTTTTTTTTAACACATCCTTTTTGGATTCTACCGGAATTATTCAGATTAGATTCGCACTCATTTCGGACTGAATCGCAACAAATTTTGATTTGTTTGTAGCTTAAAGAATGTACATACAATTATAGTTATATTATGATATTCACCAATAAAACTGAGGATAACCCCCGATGTGAGGACGAGAGTAGAAACAATACACAACTTTTCTGATTAGAAAAAATATGCCCGCTGCGCGGGCACATTCTCATTGCTCACTACGCGCTCGAGAATATATTTTTCTCACGCTTCGCGCTCGCTAATGTATTTATCTCGCGCTACGCACTCAGTCTTTGGATTTTCCACACATTTCTGGACAGACTCTTTAAAATTAAAGGTCAAAGCGTGAACAACTGTAATATGATGATTGTGAATTCTCTTTTGTTCAAGCTCCTTCGGCTTTAATGAACATATTCTTATCACGCATCTCATGCTTCGCACTCGATTTTGTCCAGAATGTGAACTTTTCTACATTATGTTCAACACTATCATATCTGACGTATATTATATTTATTTCTGTACCTCGATCTGGTACTGCTTATTCAGATATAGCAAAATAATGTACAATTTTTATCTCTTGGGGAGGAGGGAAAACAGTTTCTAAAAAGACCTCTCGTGGATGCCCACAGGGATCAGTGCTTGGGCCAAGTTTTTTAAATATAGTATTTGATTCCCTGCTAGTTAAGATAGAAAAATTAATTGGTAAAATGCTCATGGCATACGCTGACGATTTATCTGTACTTATAGCTGGTAAAACAAGATCGGACCTGGAGAAACTGAGACAGAAGATCGTAAATTTGATAAGGGATTTGTGCAGGTCAGCGGGATTGTAGCTTTCCGAGTCCAAGACGGCAATCATGTACGTCAAATATATACCTAGGTTTCTGATGCCGTTTAGCCAGTTAGCAAGCATGATAAAAGAGGGACGCGTACGAAAGGATTAGATGAGTATGCGAAGTCGAAACAAAAATTCAAGCAATTGTTCAGAAAAACATCGACCAGTAATAAAATTGAACGGAAACACAATTAAGTACGTTAAGAGTTTTAAACTACTGGGAGTCCACTACGGAGAGAAAATGAAGTTGCAAGCCCATTGCGAAATATGTCGGAGTCGCTGAGAAGCCTCTTTCATAAACTGGTCAGACTTGCAGGAAGCAAGTGGGGATTGAACTGTAATACTTTGAAAATTTTAATACTTTCACGATGATTCATGATGATAAATTTCAATTTAAATCTTTTTCGGGTTTCAATCGTGTGCAAAACTACGGAACTTGCCGACGTTTCGTGAACATTGCAGTTCATTTCTTCAGGGCTGACCTGAAACTGAAGTTTCAGGTTACGTTCTTCTATAGATTCTCTACGATGCCTATGATTGGCCAGAGTGCCCCATGGTGGGAATTGCTCGAACTTGATTGGCCAATCCGCGCCGTTACGTTGACGACACTTTTGTCATCTGGAGACATGGACTAGAACAAGTTCTTCGATTTCATCAATCAATTACACCCTAATATCAAGTTCACCATGGAAATTGAACAAGACGGAAAATTGCTCTGAACGCCAACTTTTTCAAATCACACGTTGATGCTAGAATGTTCTCTAAATTCTAGATACATTTATTTTTCGTAAAAAAAAAGTAGCAATATATTGCAACTTTTTTATAAATATATGAAATTTAATCAAATGCTCCTCTGTACCCTTGAATTCATTATCTGAATGGCGTTTTATATCAACAACCTAAGGGGCTGTGCATAAAGTACGTTAATTATTTGGGGAGGGAGAGTCGGTTAACAATTTTTCTCTTAGGTGGTAGTGCATGTGCTCAAAACCAATTTTCAAGTCAAATCGGATTGGTATTATATCCATTGTCCCTATTGATTTTATTAGAGGGTTTCAAGATTTCGATTGCTTCTCTATGTTTTTTTGGGAAACTATTGCACGTTTTTGCGATGACGGTTGTTTTGTCAAATAACATGCTATGTCCTGTTTCGATATGATGCTCAGCTAGTGCTCCCGGTTACTCCAATATAGACTTTGCCACAAGAACAAGGTATTTTATATACTTCCAGATCACTGAGAGGTGCCTCTCCATCTTTAGAGTTGTTGAGAAGCTGTTTTTTTTCGCAGGTAGTTTAAATATGGTCTGGATGTTGTGTTTGTTGAGAATTCTTTCTATTTGTTCTGTGATACCTTGAACGTAGGGCAGGATGGTGGTCATTTTTTTCTCTCTTTCTTTAGCAGGTTGTGTTGACTTGTTGTTTTGAGTGTATTTTCTTATTGCTTTCTCAATTTTTTTGTTCGTGTAATCGTTTTGTATTAGGATTTGTTTAACATTTTGTAATTCCTTTTGTAAGTTATCTTTATCTGTAATGGAGACAGCTCTGTATACAAGGGAATTGATGACCGATTGCTCTTGAGATGGGTGGTGGTGGGAGGAGGCATTTAGGCATCTGTTTGTATGGGTGGGTTTTCTGTAAACTTTATGTCCTAATGTGTTATCAGATCTTTTGTAAACTAGTACGTCCATACGTATTTTCATTGTCTTATTTTTATAATTATAAAAAAGTGTGCATCTTATACAAAAAATGTTGTTATTATACATTTCATTGCAACTTGTGTCGTTCCTCCATAAATTTAATTTGTTTATTTTCAAACTTATTTTTTTATGATTTAAACTGAAAATACGCATACTAATGTAAAGTAGTTCTAAGTAAACTTGTGGATATAACTTAGGCGAAAAATGTTGTTAAATAAAAATTTATTGCAGCTTGTGTCGTTTTTCCACAAAGTCAATTGTTAATTTTTGATGTATTTTTATAGCAAGAGTTTATAACAAATTTGTAGAACTTTTTTGGTTGAACAACTTTTGTCTGTTTATTTTTTTCGTCTCTTGTGTCATTTAAAAAAAATTAACTTAATTTGTACATACTCTTTGTGAAAAATTTGTCCCATTTTTTTTTCTTTCCTTGTGTCGTCTTCCAAAACATTGAATTTTTATTTTTAATTTTATTTTTCACGAATAAAACAAAAACTACGCATCCTATCAAGAAATGATTAATAACAAATTTTTAGATCTTTTCTGGGTGCACGATTTTTGTATTTTCATATTTGTTTGTATCTTGCATAGTTTGACCGCAAAATGGAATTTTTAATTATTTTTTGTGCGATCAAAATGTGAATTTTCGATTTTTCCAAAAAATTCAAAAAGTGGTTATGATAATCTTGTAGCGCTCTCAAAAAGAAACGTTTTTCTATTCTAGAATTTTTTCATATCATGCGTTGTTTGGCTTAAAATATTAATTTTCGTTTTTTTGGGGGGGATTTTGAAAATACTATAACTTGACAATTTTAATTTTATCGAAAAATTTCACAAGGATAAATTGTTTTGAATTTTGATCCAAAACAGCTAGTTAATGAACTCTTTCTTTCTTTTTAGGCCTTCAAAAAGTGTGCCAAAGCACAATCTAATCTGATCAATCTTTCGAAAGTTATCGTGCCTAGATAGAGGCAGAAGTGTGATGCAAAAAAGTAAAGGGCTCATGGTATCGCCCTGAAAGACGCCTCTCTGGAAGGTGATGTTTTTCGTTGTCACATGATGATTTCCAGATGAGATAGTAAATCTAGTTTTCCAAAGAGGCATCAATCGCTCTATGCATCTCACTATGTGTGGCTGTACCTTCAGGCTTTCCAGCAGACAGATGATAAATCTATGAGAGGTTGAATCGAAAGCTTTCCGGTAATCAATCCAGGCCATTGACATTGCGTTGATGGTCTGCAGCTTCTTTACAGACACACCTCTCAATGAGCAGGTTCTCTCAACAGCCTGCTACACCTTTTTACGAGCCACGTTGTTCATACATCTCACGTTATACCGGCTCGATTCGCTGAACAATCATGTTGTTTAGGACAGCTGTGAAGATCTTATGCAGTGTGTTCAAACAAGTTATTGCCTGTAATTCTCTCGTATGGACAAGTTGTCTTTTTTCGGTAGGAGTATAGTGCGCCATAACACCAGCTACTACAGAATGGGCGCCTCCGACTTTAAATATGAGGTGATTATGCGGGCCGAATGTTGGTGTGTAGAAGTAAACTTTCTGCACCAGAAGTTCTTGGTGCAATCTGGTCCAACACCGGAGAAGTTCTTTGTGCCTCTAAGTGCTTTTTTCACCTCTTCGTCAGTGATTGATGGTCTTTCCTCCTCAGATTTTATGAGGTTGTCGGAAAACTCCTCAAAGCGGATGATATCGCTAGTATCTTCTTTAACTTTAGTGTTTTCAGGATCTTGTATACCTCTCTTCAAAAAGCCTCTATCTCGTTGGGCTTGGGTGAATTTTCGACAGAAACAGGGTGCTTACTAAGGAGGCGAGATGGGTCGGCGAGAAATGTGTGATTCTCCCTGATCCAACTTTCCCTCTTCTGAATTCTCCTCCTTGCGTCAGATAATATATATATATATATATATATATATATATAAATGTTCCAAGTAAGTAAATTGGATCTTTTCAGCAGATTACTCTATTATGCGAAAGATGATTTCAACGTTCCTTACATATGTTCTTCATCCCAAAATAGTTGAATCCATATTATTAATCATTATTACGGGGTTACTAAGTATTGATTGCTAATAGTTTCTTTGGCATCTGAGCTATATCGATATAAGATTCCAAATCTCTCACTGTGATACACTGGATGTAATGAGACCTCTTAAGAATCTGTTGATATTTTTCAAGATTCGTGCACAATTTGTACATAGTTTAATTCATTTGATGGGCATGCTATGAGATTTATGATTTTTTTTGAGTCGCTCAATCACAAACCCTTCTGAAATCTTGCAAATGTTACATAATTATTTTGTAGAATTAAAATTATTTTGTAGAATTGAAATTATATAATACATATCTCTCACTCACTCACTCACTCACTGACTCTCTCTTTTCTCTCTCTCTCTCTCTCTCTCTCTCTCTCTCTCTCTCTCTAGCCTATACACACACATGCTTCATACCTTGTTGTCACTTTATTATGAGTCTGATTTTTTAGAATATAAAAATTAATTTAGTCTATAGGTTATAAGTCAATTACATCATATGGTTCTCTCTCTTGTACAAGCTTCATGCCTTACTATAATTTCTTTATGAGTTGAAACTTCATTTTTCTGAATTAAAAACTCGGCCATTATTTCGTTATTATGATTATTGTTATTTAAAAAATCCTTAATAAGAGTTTTATTTCACTACTCACTTTTATGTACTTAGAATTAAATATGTCTATATTTCCGACACTTGAATACAACTATAAGAACTTTATCACTCTTATGTATGTTTTTCTTTCTAACCTACTCATAAAAAATTGAAGCAATTAATTTTCCTATTGAAATGCAGTTTTTATATTTTATAAATTGTAAGTTTTTGATTCATGTGAAAAATGATAGATGATATTTTCATTGGCAAAAAGTGCGCTGAGTTTCGGATTGGACTGGGCCACTTTTCCGCACCCAGGCGTTTCCTGGACGCACAATGTTGGTTTTCGCCCCAGCCTAATACTTATGTCTATAAATAAACGCGTTTCACTTGTATGTATTCCAAAAATCTTACGCTCTGATAAAGACTTTAACCTCCATATCACGGTCAAAGACGTTTACACATCAACATCCAAGATTTTACAGTACCTTCAAAGTATATCAAAGGCCGTAGATGGGTAAGCATGATTTGGCTGACCCAACTCGGATTAAATTCATATTGGGGGGGGGGGAGTGTCTTCCATTATACTACTAATCTACACAAGTATCACCTTCAAATAACATTTTTAAAGAAAGTTATAAACAAATTTTATAAAATGAAATAACTTTTTTTGGAAGACCCCCATTTTCTTCTGCAGCATACTTACATCCTGAGTAACCCAGGGCATTTTTTTGGAAAATTATCAAAAGGATACTTCATAGTTAAAAAATAGAATTTTTGCCCCTAAAATGTATATGATTCTATTAGAAATGGGGGCTCGCCCAGTTTTTAACCTAAGACTCAATAAAGTAAACATAATCTGATTTATTACAATACCTTCATTTAAAGATAAGCACAGTTTTCTACAGATTTCACCATTAAATAGCTGGGTGCTATAAAGTTACCATTATTCAGTTGTTTTTCTATGTATTGTACACGTAACTCTGGAAGTAACAGTAAGGAGCCCGACTTCCATACTTGAACTGTGCCAGTAAGTTTTCCTAATCTCTGTTGTTTGTCTACCTGGTTCACATATATTAATACTGATAAAGTATTCTTTTGCAACACCCACCTCAAAATTTGACCTTTTCATGCTTCTAAATGGTACCTAAAGGACCTTATTCGAGCGACTGTGTGCGAAACAATTTTCGCGCATGCGCAGTTTGAAGATGGCTTACTTTAGGCACTGGTGAAAAAGCTGCGCAGGTTACCGGGTAAGATTTGAAAGATGGTTCGTCACAAGCACTGTGTACACAAGTACTTTACGCAGCAAGTTAGTGAAGGCCGTGTTGTAAAAGTGAAATGCAATTTTTACACGTGGACGAATCCAAGAAATACGACGAGAATGATTCTTCATATAAAAGATTAATTCAAAAAGTACCTGGCAGTTGTTAAACAAGAAATGAGTACAGAAACGTGTACTCCTAATCCTAATCTATAGCTGATCTTTCTTATGTAAATATGTATTTCTATATCAAATATTAATTTTAAATTTTGTGAGATATAGCACTGATAAAAATTAAAGCATGTGTTTGAAAGAAAACGATTTATAAAAGTAAACCTGTCAGTTTAATGAAATAGCTGGAAGTTAATTTATTTATTTCCATTCGAAGTATCTACATTTTTAATTAAATCATTTTAAAAATGAAACGTTCTAAAAACTAAATATGTTTTAAATACGACATTTATTTTCATTTTATTGAAATCAAATTTCAAATTTTTTAAATGAAATATTAAAAAAATTACATATTATCAACAAATAGCACGTGATTTATTTATTTAAATTAGTTGAAACAATTTACTTTGAAATGCAAAGGATACTATTAAATGTTTGTACTTAATACTTAATAGTATTTTTTATATTTTGAATTTTCCCGCCCTAATGTTTGAAACTTTGTAAGCTTTGAAACTTTACAACCCTAGAGGCCCGAGCCGACGTAAATTAAGCCCGCCACCTTTGATATGTATCATACATAGTTTTCTACAATTTTCTACGTAAATTACGTCGATTATATATTATACGTAGAAAACCAAGAGTGACATGTCCCAACCCATCTCTAGTCACTACCCATCCCTATAGAGCAGGCCTCGGCAGCGAGGTGAAATTCTGACGTCATAGAATAGAATTTACCACCACCCCGAACTCTTAGAGTAGAGTAGAGACTCGTGGTGGGAGAGATTTTTAGATGACAGTTGCTCCCAGTGGGACCCTGCGGTGGTTGTTAACCTTTAGTTTTTAATTATATATATATAATATATCAATATATAAAGAATAATAATACTGTATGAATTAATAATGGAAATGGAAAAAAAGAGAAAGGGAAAGACAATTAATAGAAAGATGGGGATGATTGAGGAATCAAAATGTAATAAATGGTATAAGATGATAAAAAGGGAAGGAGTACGAAAGTATTTAGAAAAGGGCTGGGGAGAGAAAATATTGACCAGAATTGCAAGATTTAGATTAAGAAACGAGGTAAGGGAAGGTATATATTGGGAAAAGAAAGAGAACAGGAAGTGCAGAATCTGTGAATGGGAGTATGAAACATGGGAGCATGTACGATAAGAATGTAGGAGATGAATGGAAGATAAAGGAAGCTGGCAAGAGAATGTGGTAAAGATTCTAGGAGAGGAGGGCTTAGGGAAGAGTGGATGAAGGAGATAAAAGATGCTAGGGGAGCGAATGACAAAGATTGAAAGAATGGCTGCAAAAAAGTGACAAAATGGAGGTACAACAGAAGTGAAAGAAAAAGGAAACGGAATTCGCTTAAACTGGAAGCGTAATGATTTGCAAGCAATGGTTACGTTATAGTATTATAATTCAATAAGAAAACTGATTATGGATTTATTGCAATTTTTGTTCCTCCTATAAAAATCATGGCATTTTTAGAACTTTTTGACAGGTTCCAGGGATTAATTTACTGGTTTTCACTTAATTCTATAATAATGTTCGAATATTTTTCTAATTAATTCAATCAGAATAAATCAAGACCTCCACAGTATTTCATGAATTCCTTCTCTTTTCACATTTTCGAGAATATCTCAGAGAGGTCCACCTAAAGCACTCAATATTTCAAACAGTTAACTTGAAAAAAAGACGTTATTGTAAACTGACCCTTGACACATGGTAACCCTTTATTCTCAAAATCAGTCAATTAGAAAGGAAGAGATGTGTTACAAATTATATTACAGCATAGGTAGGTAGATTTGTTATTAATAATATACTGTATATGCTTTATGTAATTTTTATTCACAATTGTTACAAATTAATGAATTTTGTAGGTTGCAAATTTTTTATGTAGCCAGTCTCAATCGTCTCAATAAAAAGTAGAACTTCTCTTGGAATTAAAAAAAAAATTATATATTACTCAAATTTGAAGAAATCGCGTGTAAGTTACAGACTGTATAATAAAAAATAGAATTTTTCCTAAATGGCATACATAACAGTATTCGCTTTTGAACTTTTTAAAAGCTCGCGCTCTCTTTCATCAAACTCCTGACCTCAAATACACTTTCCGTATTTCATGTAAGAATTTCATTATTATTTCATATTTCCAAAACTGCCCCTTTGGATTTTAAATCTTTAGATATGATAAGATCAATTTCCGTTATGAAATATTTAATTCCTAATAATAATGCGATTGCCACTGTAGGTATTAAAATTTGCCGACAATTTGACAATTACCTATATATGCGACTTCGTTTCCGTCAAAGGTATTACGGCTCCGTTTGCCTTAGTACTTTTGAAGTCACAGGGTACCGGAAGAACCAAAATGATTATATTTTTACCAGTAGGAGATAGCGATGGTGGAGGTGGAGATTTACAATAATAGTCTTGTAACTAGGAATAATTTTTACGTCACAAGACTATTATTATTATGAAAAAGAGAAGTTTTAGGCTCCGGGAGCTACGATCATGGTTCCTTAAAGCAACGAATCCCGACGCAACTGGTACGGATCATCCACTTCTGCTCCTTCTGTCGTAGAAGGTAAGCAAGAGCGGGAAATTTACGCGAGAAAACATCGTTCAACATTGTTCCTTGGAGTCATGTCTCTAGCCGCGGATGACCTTACACGGCAGACGGGACAGTTGGAGATGAAAATTTCACCTCTGGATACTTTTTTAGCACTGCAAAATCCAAGTTTTTTTATTGATAATTATCGAGTCTGGCAGTATGTTATCCCCAAGCTATCGGTCTGGCGACTGAATAATAATAAACTTGGGGCATCAATAATCGATCCTAGAAAAAAATTGGCTCCTTTACTGTCACTGCAGATTTCCAATTTTTTCACCTGGCTCAGGAGCCCAAACACCCCAGGCAGGGCGTCTGGCATTTATGGGTTTCGAAAGAAGTGTCATTTCCCAGATATATTCGCCAATGACTAGGACTTATACTCCCACTTCGCGAAAAACGTCACCAGCTCTTGGACTATTCGTGCTCAGTACACTGAGAAAAAATATTACTTGATTCAAAGAAATTTAGTACTGAATACGTCCAATCAAATATTTTTTTGATCTAAAGAAAGTTTTTTTTATAACAAAAGTGAGTTTTTTGTTCGAAAAGCATCATTCCTTAAAGTAAGAAAAATTGTCTCCGATCAAACAAATATTCGATTGGACGTATTCAGTACTACATTTCTTTGAGTCAAGTAATCGTTTTCTCAGTGTATACATATACAAAAGCTTACTTGCAAATACTATCAAAACTGTCGAAACTTCTACTTTCAAAGAGATTGTTACATTTGTTTTGATTTAAGACATATTCTCATTAGAATACTCGCGCTCGTTTTCTTTTTATATGTATTTATGTAATAGGGTCCTCCACTAATTTTTTAAATTTTTGCATATAAAAGTATATTCTCTAAAATCACTAATAATACCAGTATTGGGATCTGAAATCATGACGTCACAGCGTCACGTGACAGACAATATGGAGGCACAACGGGGTCATTTTACCTCTAATACATGCAATGCGAAGGGTTTTTAATTTATTTTGAAATTATTTCGAAGAACTGGGAATCATTATCTGCAAAAATGGTTAGAGTAGACATGTTAAGAAAGGACAACAAAATTGTGCACGTTGGACATGTTATAAATTTGCGATTTTTGCAAAAAGAAGACGAGATATGAAAAAAGCTGAGTAATCAAATTTATTCCTTGAAAAAAGTTCTACAAAACGTCCTTTGGGACTTTTTTCTGTTTTGCGTTATTATGAAACTATTCGCTAAAATATGAATAATAACAATTTTGGCTTCCGTTTCCGGTACCGAATGGTAAAGTACGCGTGTTTTTTCTGTGCTATGTTTTTTGGTTTTGGCGACGGGCGTGGAGGTGCGATTGAGGTGAAAGGTGGTAGGGGAAGTGAGTGTAGTGAAGGGTGTGTGTGGCAGTGTGGGGGAGCTTTTTTGTAAGCTTGAAAGGGTTCAGAGGGAAGTCAAAAGTGCTAATTTGGAGGTTAGTTGTCGAGGACGGAAAAGAGAGAGGGAAGATAGAGGAAAGTAGATCAGTAAGGTAGGCACTATACCAGCATGTTTGTTGCGAGGAGCCCAGTGGGGTCCAGCAGAGGGCAGCAGCAGGTAGAAAACAAACCTAGTGGTGATGAGCTCACGGAGATTGGCGAAAAAGGGAGGGGGAAGGGTGATGCAGGAGATAGTACTGATGATGATGGCGAGGTGCAGTTTTCTACGCCAGGGAACTTGGGGCGGGGACAGAGGGAAGGGGGATCGGCTGATAGAAGGACTTGAGGTAGGCCGTCGAATCGAGAACTGCTTGATAGATCCAGATCTAGTAGTTTAGATTCGAGACAACTTTTTGACAAATGGAGGCAGGGGGAGGGTTTATAGATAAAAGCGATGAGGGGGACAAACCGGAAGACAGTAAAAGATCAAGGGAAGTAGAGGGGAATGAGCAGGGAGAAGAGAAGTTGCGGAAAAAGTTTAAGAAAAAGTCTCCACTGCAGAGGAATAAGGTAACAGGGAAAGTCAATCTAGAGAGTTCGGTAAATCTCATTAAAGGGTTTCGAGAGGAAACGAACCGAAGTCTGAATGGCATGCAAAAGCGAGGGGATGAGGTTTGATCAGGTCCTGTAAGTGAGATGAGTATGTATAAGACCCTATTTTTAACTCATTTTAGTTTCGGACCGAGTCCCTGCTTTCTAGCATTATTTAAATATAATATTACTTAAAATACGCTTGACAACGAATGTGTAAGGACTTACATCAAATCAAAGTTGTTTGCTGTCCATCGTGAACCGGTCAAACAAATTGTCTCTGCCAATTAAATTGGATAAATACTCCAATCTTAAAATCCAATTTTTCCATTATACTTATCAAATATTTACAGATTTGCATACGTTTTCGCTCTATAGTGATACTTATTTTATTTCATAGATGTATTACAGAGCTAAAAGATAGTTTAAATATTTTTTATATAAAATTCAAAAGAAATCCATTATATCATGAATAATTTTTGCAGAATGAGCAACAAATTGATTCACAATTTGAAAATAAACTTCCAAAAAACCTCACTTTCCGGCTCATTAGAGACAGGAATAACACACTGAAAAATGAGGGGAAAAAAGGGAAAAAGTCAACCAAAAACTAACTTCTCACTTTTTCTTTTCTACGTCCTTTTTTACAAGGGGACCAACATGTTTCGAAGTCAATTTAGACCTCATCAGGAATTATTTATAGGGAACAACTAAAGGTATGAAAAATCAATAAACCTGTAAAGAAAATATTTAAAACAATATTAATACAAAATTTGATCAAGTTTAATGTCATCAAAAATATTTATTGAGAAATTGATTGCTTTATAAAGAATCAAACTTTCTGTTATTACTATAACTAGTTAATTACTCTATCCCATGGTTTCTTATATCTTGAGAGGTCCCTTTTTAAATTAATAGCTTTCTTTCCCTCTCTTTTTATAAATAACATCTTCATGAATTCTCTCTTTTTCTGATTTTTCTTATGATAAAGAATTTTAATATCATTCCAATTAAAATCATGACCATGTGTAATTTTATGCTTAGAAAGGACTGAGTGATACACATTACTACTATCCAACCGAGCAATTCACGCCTACCCCGAAAGGGAAACGGCTTAATGATATAATAATAATAAATTCATCAAGGCATCCCGCAATAAATTCAAAAACCATCAATTACGAATTCTGAAATTTCCAAATGAGGCCTTCTGCAAATTTACTTATAAATTCCAAGTTTATCAAGTCGCCAACTAGAAATTACGATATTAAAAAATTTTCCACATTGACAATTCCAACATGAAAAAACTGGCAAGTGTCCACATTTCTTTATAAATTATAAAATTTATCAATTTAACCAGCAATAAATTTCAAAACCATCAATTTCGAATTCTGAAATATCCAAATGGGGCCCTCTGCAAATTTATTTATAATTTCCAAGTTTATCAAGTCGTCCAACTAGAAATTACGATATTACAAAATTTTATTCATAATTCCAACATGAAAAAACTGGCAAGTGTCCACTTTTCTTTATAAATGATCAAATTTATCAAGTCACCCAGCAATAAATTTCAAAACCATCAATTTCGAATTTTGAAATATCCAAATGGGGCCCTCTGCAAATTTATTTATAAATTCCAAGTTTATCAAGTCGTCCAACTAGAAATTGCGATATTACGAAATTTTCCAAATTCATAACTCCAACATGAAAACACTGACAAGTGTACACTTTTCTCTATAAATAAAAAAATGTATCATGTCACCCAGCAATAAATTTCAAAACCATCAATTCCGAATTCTGAAATATCCAAATGGGGCCCTCTGCAAATTTATTGATAAATTTCAAGTTTATCAAGTCGCCCAACTAGAAATTACGATCTAACGAAATTTCCCACATTTACAATTCCAACGTGGAAAAACTGGCAAGGGTCCACTTTTCTTTATGAATAAAAAAATTTACCAAGTCACCCAGCAATAAATTTCAAAACCATCAATTTCGAATTCTGAAATATCCAAATGGGGCCCTCTGCAAATTTAGTGTCAAAAAAATTGTTCATGTAATCGGTGAAATACGTGTCATCTAGAATCCTTTGAAAAACAACATATTTCGTGTTAAAACGATTCTGTGACTTGAGCTCGCACAGCCCGCCCGTTTGGAAATGAATTCGGCCTCATGAAAAATAAGATGTGTACATTATTTTGCAATATGAGAATATGCCCGTGCGACAGGCAGATTTTTTTTTAATTATAAATTTACGAAATTGAAAACCCATCAATTTTATAGGGTGTATAATTAAAATTATTAAACTGAGTGATTTTGAAGATCAATAGTCAATTTTTCTAATTCTAGATTTTCCAAAGTGAAGATTTTTCTAATATAAAGCACAAAAATCACAGAAGCTTCAATTGTATAACTTAAAAATAGCATTATTCTTAATTGTAGTACATAAAAATAGCATAATTTGTCATCGTAAATTTTCAAAACTAAAAACACTTCCATTTTAGAGAGGTATAACTAAAAATTCTTGAATTTCGATAACTTTGAAGTTCAAAAGTCTTCCATATTAGAGAAAAATACTCTTCAAACTTAAAAATGTACAATTTAAAGTCCTTCAATTTCAAACAATGACAATTTAAATTATTCTAATTTAAAAATTCAATTTCAGTTACATATTTAAGATGTAGAAATAAAAATGGTTAAGTTTTAAATGATTTTAAAGGACAAAAATCGAGTTTTTAATTGTAAAACTTGAAAATTGCATAACTTATAATTGTAACATTTTAAAACTGAAAACAATCCAATTTTATAGAGGTAAAAATTAAAAATCTTCAATTTGTATGATTTTTCATATAAAAAATCAAGTTTTCAATAAGAAATCTTTCAAACTGAAAAAATTTCGAATATATGAAACATCAAAGTTACAGAATTTGCATTGCAAAACCTAAAAATTAGATATTTTTTAATTATGACATTTCAAAAATAAAAATACTTTAATTTGAGGGATATGTATATCACGAATATAGTTCGTTTCTCGAAGTCTTGGAGAACAATGTCAGGCCTCGAGTGTGCAACGGAGACTGCTGTCCGTAAATCTTTATTCCAGAAAATTTGGCACTTCTTGTTTTGGACAATATATATATAGTCGAACTTCGATAACTCGAACCACCAAGGGCAGTAAAAAAACTTCGAGTTATCGAAAATTCAAGTTATCGAAGAATTATGTGACTGAAATCCCGGGGCCGAAAAATGTCTTCGAGTTATCGAAAATTCGACTTATAGACGTTCGAGTTATGGATGTATAAAAACAAGTGTCAATTTTTAAAGATTTTAAATTGAATATTTTATTATTTTTAGTCACATTAAATCTGAAAAAGTATAACTTCAGGGAAATTCAATTTATGTGAAAGCAGGTTATTATTCATTCATAGATTATTTTTAAATGATATTTATATATCATTCATTTATTTCGAAATTCTAAAGATATTTGTCATCTGGCAATAAATTTGAAGAAAAACGCTAGATCAGAATCTTTCCGTGTTGAATAGAGCTCTCCAACTTGTGACGTCAAATCGATATGACTGCAATATTGGAGCACGCACAAAGTCATGACAAATAGAGACTAATTTCCTAAGACATATAGTCGAAAATAATTTAATAGGAAGATATTATGAAAATAAAGTTTAGTTTCATTCAATTGATGCCTTCGTGTGGTCAAAAAATATTCGACTTTAAATACCATGTGAGACAAAAATAATTTAGACCATCAGAACTCGCGCATTACACTTGCAAATTTCAGGTTTATTCACATAGGAAAACTGAGTAAAATGGTAATCCGCAGTTAATAATTTTGAAAAAACTAAAAACTGTGTCAAAAGCCACAATTATCATAGGAAATTTCAAATGCGACGCGCGAGTTCTAAATGTTGAACGATTACAAGTTTTTTTGCAAAATCATTTTTTCGTACAACCTCACCGATTGCTAGGACAATCCAAGTTACCAATTTCTCGCCTGAAGCAAAATTTTCTAACCGGTCTGTGGCCGGGTTACCCGACCGGATCCCTGCCGGTATAAAAGCCGGAATCCGACCAGTTTACCGTGATGTTTTTAGCCGAATCCCGGCCAGCATCCGCGGCCAGCGCCCGTTTGAAGCTGGGGCTATCCGGCCGGCTCCCGGTCGGATTCCTGTTACCATTCCAACACGATAGTTTAAGAGAATTCCATAAATTTGAGTAAATCAACAGAATACAAAGAATGCAGTTGTAATTTTCAATGCAGTAGTTATGTAGTTTTCAACGTTTTCTCCATTGTGCAACGCTTTGATACACTTTTTGACAAAAATTTGACATATTGGGTAATAATAATAATGCAAATAATATTCATAGCACTTGAATTAGTCAAAGATTATTCTGTGGTAAAATAGCCGAAAGATTGCCGCTTTCTGTAATTCTAATACCAGTGATTGCGCGCGATCATCCTCGGTTTTTTTCGGTCAGGATCGAGCCCCTGAATGTCACGTTTCTATTCCTTTCTCGCTTTTTCTCTTAAATTCAAACTATTAATTTCCTTTGCGGGATATCGCGCGACAGACATAGTTTAAATTCAACTGATGTGAAATAAGTATCTTGAATTGAATTAAGTTATTTAAATTTTAACTTTTTCAAACATTCTCAAACATTTAAAAGAGTTCATTATAACCTCCATTAAGTGGATTTTATATTTACTGTATTATACAATAATTACTAAATGTGAATGATCTTCAGAACATTCACTTATAGTTGCAGTGAGACATTCTCGAATTTATAGGTGAAGGTCAAAGTTATCCAAGTATTTACTTTACAAACAGGTTTTGCGAATTTTACAGAAAAAATATGCCCGCTGCCCGGGCACATTCTCATTGCGCGCGGCTCGCTTCGCTCGCAAGTTTGAGCGCGCCTAGGGCGCGCGACTGTTGGTTCTCAATATTATATTTTTATTTAAACTAATGAAACTTTCAGTACAATATCTATATATAGTTCTTTAATATTCTTCAGTATTTATTTTTATTTTTGTATAGTCTGCAATTTCTATGGACTTTTGTAGGCTATTTGTCTAATGAATTTTCCGTGTGTATTTTCAAAATTTTCAATCTATTTATATTCTAAACATTTTATAAAAACATAACTATAATTCCAATTAGTAGAAATACATATAATGTAATTATTACCTTATCCTTGATTAAAAAATTTTAAATTCAATAATTAATTTAATTATTTTTAAATTTAACCTACATTCCTTCAAAATATAAGTCTCAATAATGGAATAAATTGGAAATCTATATTTTGAAAACTCAAGAATTTGTAATTATAACTCTTCAAAATTTAAACATTTACAAATGAAAATTATAAATGTTTTATTTTTACAATTGGAAATTCTGCCATTTTCATGATTCACAATTGAAATTTTATGAATTTGAAAGATTATAATTGAAAACTCTTGACTTCCGATCTATAGAATCGTAATAATGTAAGAATTGTTAATTATATACCTTTGAAAATTGAAGAGTTCCCAATTACAAATCTTCAAAATTAAGAAGTTTTAAATTGCAA
The DNA here is from genome assembly GCA_011634705.1 of Andricus grossulariae. Lineage (NCBI taxonomy): Eukaryota > Metazoa > Arthropoda > Insecta > Hymenoptera > Cynipidae > Andricus > Andricus grossulariae. The sequence goes on from JAABKJ010075445.1 coordinate 229,220,544, forward strand.
ATCGTTAAAATTGTAGAATTTTCCATTGTAAGACTTCAAAATTGAACTATTCCAAAAAAATGTTGCAAGTTACATACCTTTAAAGTATAATTCTTGAAATTTGAATAATTTGTAATTCCAAATTGTTAATATTCAATAATTTTCAATTGCAACTCTTCAAAATTGCAGAGCTTTGAATTGCAAATCTTTCAAAATTGAAGACATTTAATCTGCAAATCATTAAGATTGAAGATTGAATTATAAATCTTCAAAATCGTAGAACTTTGAATTGCAAATCTTTAAAATTAAAGAATTTTTAATTTTTGAAATTTACAATTTAAAAATTATGCAAGTTTTAAATTTTACAGAATATTTTTCTAATTAATTTATAGTGATTGGAATTTGAAATTGTTATTCTTTTTGAATTCGAGGGAATTCTCGATTAATTTTGATGGCTTGAAGGAAGTTTCAAAGCTTTTTTTCCCCTTTTATAAAAATCATGGCATTTTTAGGACTTTTTAAACGGTTCCAGGAATCAATTTAATGGTTTTCATTGAATTTTATCATAATGTTAGAATGTTTTTCTAATTAATTTATAGTGATTTGAATTTGAAATTGTTATTCTTTTTGAATTCGAGGGAATTCGCGTTTGATTTGCATGGTTTGAAGGAAGTTTCAAAGCTTTTTTTTCCTTTTACAGATGTCATGACATTTTTAGGACTTTTCAACAGGTTTCAGGGATTAATTTGATGGTTTTCACAGAATTTTTAAATAATTTTCGAATCTTTTTCTAATTAATTTATAATGATTTGAATTTGAAATTGTGATTCTTTTTGAATTCGAGGGAATACTTGATTGATTTTAATGGTTTGAAGAAAGTTTCAAACCTTTTTTTTCGCTTGTAAATATCATGGCATTTTTAGGACTTTTTAACAGGTTCCAGGGATCAATTTATTGGTCTTCACTGAATTTTATAATAATGTTCGAATATTTTTTTAACTGATTCATAGAGATTTGAATGTAAATTGTTATTCTTTTTGAATTCGAGGCATATCTGGATTCATTTTAATGGTTTGATGGAAGTTTCAAAGCTTTTTTTTCCTTTTATCAAGATCGTTGCATTTTTAGGACTTTTCAACAGGTTCCCGGGATTAATTTAATGTTTTTAAGTGAATTTTATAATAATGTTCGAATATTTTTCTAATCAATTTATAATGGTTTGAATTTGAAATTGTTATTCTTTTTGAATTCGAGGGAATACTCGATTAATTTTAATGGTTTGAAGGAAGTTTCAAAGCTTTTTTTTCCTCTTATAAAAATCATGGCATTTTTAGGACTTTTTCGGACCTTTAAAATCATTTAAAACTTAAGAATTTTTATTTCTACATCTTAAAAATTGAATTGAAATTGAATTTTTAAATCAGAAGAATTTTAAATTGTTATTGTTCGAAATTGTAGGACTTTGAATTGTACATTTTTAAGTTTGAAGAGTATTTTTCTTTAATATGGAAGACTTGTGAACTTCAAAGTTATCGAAATTCAAGAATCTTTAGTTATACCTCTCTAAACTGAAAGTGTTTTCAGTTTTGAAAGTTTACAATTAAAAATTATGCTATGTTCATGGTCTACAATGAAACATAATGAAATTTTTAAGTTCTACAACTGAAGCATCTGTGATTTTTATGCTTTATATTCGAAAAGATCTTCAATTTGGAACATCTAGAATTTAAAAAATTGACTATTGATATTCACAATCATCCAATTTATTAATTTTAATTATACACAACACAAAATTAATGGGTTTTCAATTTTGTTAATTTATAATTGAAAATTATGCAAGTTTAAAGTTTTTCAATTGAAAATGCTGTAATTTTGATGATTTGCTTTCGAAATTTCTTCAATTAAGAAGATTGAAAACTGAACGTTTGATTTTACAAATCAGCAAAACTAACAACTTTTGTTTATAAATTTAAAAAGAAAAAAAATTACAATTGTTATTGTTCGAAATTCTAGGACTTTGAGTAGTACACTTTTGAATTTGAAGTGTTTAATATAAAACATTTACAGGTTTCAAGTTTTACAAATAAATTTTCTGTAATTGTAATGAATAACTTACGAAATTTCTTCAATTTGGATGATTTCGAAATAAAAACTGAGCGGTTGATTCTTACAAAATCATCAAAACTTAATCATTTCTATTTATAAATTCATCAAACTGGAATAATTTTAAATTGTCACTGTTCGAAATTGTAGGACTTTGAATTGAACATTTGCGTAATTGAAGAGTGTTTAATTTTTAAATATTACAAATAAAAGATTTTAAAGATTTCGCAAAGATTTCAGATGAATTTCACCAAAAATTTAATGATTTCTCAACGATTTCAGATAGATTTCACAAAGATTTCAAAAATTTCGCATAGATTTCGGATAGATTAAAAAGATTTTACAAATACTTCAATTATTTCACAAAGATTTCGGATAAATTTATAATATTTTATAAAACTTGGAGATAGATTTCAAAGAGTGAAAGCGATTTCAATGATTTCCCAAAGATTTCGGATAGATTCAAAATATTTTATGAAAATTTCAGATAGATTTCAAAGAGCGCACAAAAATTTCAATGATTACCCAAGGACTTCACAAAGATTTCAATAATTTCACAAATATTATCAAATATTTCGGAGAAATTTCAGAAATATCTTAAAATTTTTTGTATTATTTCCCAAAGATTTCAATAATTTCACAAATATTACTAAATATTTCAAATATTTTGCAAAGATTTCCAAAGATATCAAAAAGATTTCACACATATTTGAATGATTTCCCAAAGATTTCGGATAGATTACAAATATTTCATAAGAATTTCAGATAGATTTCACAAAGATTTCAATGATTTCCCAAATATTTCGCAAAGATTTCACAAATACTTCAATTATTGCACAAAGATTTCGTATAATTAAAAATACAAATTTTAGATACATTTCGAAGATTTCATAAAGATTTGAAAGATTTCGCAAAATTTTCAGATAGATTTCACAAAGATTTCAATGATTTCCCAACGATTTCAAAGATTTCGCAAAGATTTGGGATAGATTAAAAAGATTTCACAATTCTTTAATTATTTCACAAAGATTTCAGATAAATTAAAAATATTATATAAAAATTTCAGATAGATCTCAAAGACTGCACAACGATTTCAATCATTTCCTAAAGATTTTAAAGATTTCGCAAAGATTTCAGATGAATTTCACCAAAAATTTAATGATTTCTCAACGATTTCAGATAGATTATTCGGATATGAAGTATGATATTTTAGTATTTTGAATTATACTACCATTGGTAATTATCGGTATGATCAGCGCGAGTTCAAGTAGTATTAAAAACCATTGCTAATTTGAAAAGGTGATTACTCGTTCAAAAAAGGAATATGCCACGTGAGAGGTTAAAAAAAATGCAAGAATTTCTGGAAATTTTTACCTCGACTTCAGCTTCTGGCAAAAACTAGGAAAGTCGTAGCAAAATAGAAGCTTATCTAGAATTTCTCAGTTTTTGAAAAATTTGAACGTTTTCCTAATTTTCAAATTTTCAAATTAATAATATTGCTGTTCGCAACTGTGCATTTGTGCAATCTACAAAGATAAAATTTTTTTGAAATATTGTGCAATTTTTGAATTGTCTAGTTTTGGGCATTACAATGGGATAATGTTACATTCCTTATGCATTTTTTGTTGATATTTTATTGTTTGGTTGGAAATGGTTATGCATTTAAAATGGCACAATCTTATTAGTTTCAATTCCACGTATCATTTCTAGAAAATTATTCCATTTTTCAAAGCTAGATTTCCAGATTACTTTTATTTATTTATTTTAAATTCACAAATCTTCATTTCTTCTTCCAAGTTTGTGCGAACGCCCTTATGAAAATGAAAAGTCTTCAAAATAATCCCTTCTCAAACATTTTTTCGCTGATGGACGCCGAGATTTTAATTGGTTAAATAAGAGTACCATTTTTTGAAGAAGACTGTGTTTTGATAAATTTTCATCTTCATAGAAAATACTCTTATCGGATTTCCCTTCACAAATACTAAGCCTTTCAAAACAACTTTGCAGATTTATACAAAAACGTTTACATATATATTAACAAATTGCTTGTAAACACTTATTTATTTGTATACTTCCAGTTGTTAGAAAAATATAAGAAATGTAGGTACCTCATAATAATGTATTTTCTCTGAATGTTCAAAAAAATGATTTGAACAAATAGTGGCCATGAATGGGATTTACCGCGGTCCTACTTGGAGCCGATGTCATTTTTTAGATGACAGTTGCTCCCAGTGGGAACCTGCGGTGGTTGTTAACCTTCAGTTTTTAATTATATATTTGCAATCAACTCTGATTAGAACTTGAGCATCCAAACAAGGCAAATAATTGGTTAATTGTACAATTTTATCATAACAAACAAATGTTCAAAACATACGTACCTAAGGTACGACCAGAAGGACCGGCATCCCCAGACGTACTGGTTCTGGAGCCGGGATCGTTGGACTGCGTACTTAATTCTGCAACAAGAAATAGATTCATTTCTATAATTTTGAAGATGATATTAATTAATCTCAACTTAGACTGGTATTCATTTTTAAATTATTGCAAACATTTTTATTTAAAATGATTCATCAAATAAAGAAAACTAGGTTATTAAAAAAAGTATGGGTTTTATCTAAATTACATTCAACCGTTATGTGTACTGATAAACTGGATGTAATTCTAACATATGTTCCGAAAATTGCACTTCGCGATATACGAATTTTTGAATATGGCCTATATGTGGAAGGCGCGTGGACTATGTTACGATATAACATTGTTAAAACTGCGATTAAAGTATACGGTACGGCGGTAGCAGGAAGAAAATCTGGTGATGCATGGTGGAATGATGAAAAGGCGGCAGCACGAGAAGAAAAGAAAGAAGCGTACGAGAGAACGTTAAACATCAGTGTTCTTAGCGATAAGGAGAGAAGTAGAGTTGAAAATGATTACAGACACAAAAAGAAGAAAGTTAAACGACTGGTCAAGAAAAGTGAAGATAAAATCAGAGCAGAAGAAGAGAAGGAATTACGAAACGACTTCCAAGGAACCATGAAACTAATATTTAAAGAGATGAATGAAAGTAAAAGTACAGAGTTTGTGAGCATAAGAAACAACAAAGGTGAAATGCTATATGATACAGACGGGATAGTAGAAATTTATATATATTATATATAGATTGAATACTCTCCAGTTTATTTTTATTTAATACATGTATTTTTCCTTCTAGAATTAGCCTCGAAAAGGACCTGAAATACAAGTTGAAACATGTCGGCAAATTTTTAATAACAAAATTTTTTAACACCCAAAGAAGCGGATTTATTATATACCGCAAAAATACATTTATTTGACTATTACAGTTTAAGATTCATCATTTTACTTAAAAATTCATTTCATTGGTTCAAAAATTAATTATTTTGTTGAAAATTCGTGTTTTTGCACATGAAAATGGATTTTTTAATTGAAAATTTGAATATTCAATTTTTTGTTGAAAAATTGCCTTTTTTCGTTTTAAATTCAAGTATTTGGTTAATTTCCAGAGCCACAGAGATTTATAGCCCAATATAACAAAATTGGAACTTTTCTCCCACCCTGAAATTCAAGATTTTCTGAAACATTCCTTGTTTTAGAAATATTATATCGATCACGACTGACCTACAAATTTTAATAAAAACTATAACAACTGCCACACGACAGATATGAATGAAGTTGTGTAAAAATCAATTGAGGGTTCGGATCAAAGAATGGGTCGCGCGTTCGAAAACATGGAAGAATAGTTGTCCACGTGTCTCGTGATATCCAAATTTTAAAGTTCAAAAAATTAAATTTTCAAAAATATGGTCATATAGAAAAGGGCAAGAAGGAACTTTTTTAGACCTGCAGTTTTTCGGCCGATAAATATTTTTGACAGTGAAAAAGAAAAAGTGAAAAAAAATTTCCCCAAATTCAATTATTTTTTAAAACATAAATCGTCAAAACTCAACTAAATATTATTGAAACTGTTTAAAATTTGGCATACGCACGCAGTGTACCCTAAAAATGCCTACAAAATGAAAAAAAAACAATCAAAATGGCCTATTGTTTAATAATAATTAATTACAAATTGAGACCGGTCGATAAGCACGTTTTTTTCCTCTTTAAATCCACTTAAAACTCGAACTGCAATCTTAGAGGCTTCTAAAAAGATTCTAACGATTCCTAACGGGTGTTTTTACCAGGGTAGGAAATTTATTATAGGCCTATGATGATTTTCCCACAATACTTCTTCCTTTAGGGAAGCTTCTTCAGAATATAAGCTTCATCGCATGAATATGTCATTAGAAAACATCGACAATTACAATATTTTTCACTATTGAAAAAATCATTATGAAAAAAACGCTGATATTTAGATTTAAACTTTGTTTAAACAATGATTAATGATTTTCAGTTCGAAGGGTTTAAAATTTAAAACAAATGTTTTCATTGTATTATAATTGAAAAATTTCCAATTCAAGCAATTTTTAAATAGGTAGAATTTTGAAAAAAGTACAATATGTTTTAACTAAAAATTTAACTATTTTCATTTTTGATTTAAAACTGGTCATTTTTAGTTTGAAGTTCAAGTATCTACTGGAAAATTAATGCATTTCATTTATTTTCAATTCAAGAACCTCCAAACAAAATGATTTCAGAATTAAGTTTTCAAAAACAGAATAATTTCCAAACGTTAAAAATAGAATATTTTAAAGTTCGAATTTTCGAAAATAGATAATTAAAAAAATGAGTAAATTACAATTATATTGCTTCTAATCAAAATCATTCGAAATTCAATAAATGAAAATCGAACATTTTTTCATTTGGACAAATTAAAATTCAAAGCGATTACAATCTTCCATTTTGAAATTAGAAACTACACATTGAACGTTTTAAAGTCAACGCTTCTGAAATTCTACAAATTTTTATTTTATTATTATTTGAATTTATTTATTTATTAATCAAAAACAAAATTCACATTCATTTTCAACGTTCAAAATGGGAAAAGAATTTTATTAAGAACATTTATAATGGAATTATTGTGCAAAACATTTAAAAAACGTTTCTGGAATAAGAAACACTAAACAGGAATTACCTTGCGGTATATCACCAATGTACGCACCTCCACTGGTGGGTTGGTATCCCTGCCATATGGAAAGTAGGCCGATCACATGACAAGCTTTCCTATTCCTTTGAGACCTGTGGCTATCACTATCAGGTCTCCCGACCATAGGTCTAGCAGCCAGCAAATGTTGACTCCCTTCGTAGTAAGCAGCGAGTCCGGGTAGCTTGTATTCACCGTGATCACCACTGGCAGGGGGTTGGTCCTCAGGGCAGATGTCAGTCCAGCGCCCGACGACTCCCTGTTCGCTGGCTGCTTGGCTGTCTTGTTCCTCTACATAGGCTTATCTTTCCCTGTTGGGGTATTTTCTGAGCTCCTTCCTCTCTTCTGGGCCTCATTGCTGGTTATTGGCGTTGTAGTTGCATATGTTCCAGCCCCCGCAGCTGCTCTACTAGCCTGCTGCGCTTGCCTCCTCAGTCTCCTTTTCAGGGAACCAAGATGATGCCTTTCTTCTTTTTGGGGGACTCATTGTCCGTTCCCGTTTCCCTAACCTCATTCAGAGGGACTGTCATTCTCTCAGCTCCCGTTTGAGCCCAATTCTATTTTTAGTGATTTGTCACCCCGAGCTGAAAACTTATTGTTTCGGTCAGGTATCTGTCGTGCTCCCACTTTGACTAAGTTTTGTTTTTGTTTTGTTTTTTTTGTGCTCCATTTTGATCCCACGAATGGCTATGGTAATAAAGGGCCCGCCCCTGCAGAGCCCAGCATTTAGGGGTAAGACTCATTACTCGTGGAGGTCGTCCCCTAGGTACCAAAGTGCCACAGGCACGATGACTTTCCACATACGGTTTAAGGGCATGTGATACTTCGTCGTATGGTGAATCGGGTTCAGTTCCCCCGGGTTCTTGTCTAAAAAAATTAAAAAATTTCAAAACTGTATTTGGAGATGCTATAAAATAGAACAAAAGACGTCCCCGAACTCTTTTTTTGAGGGATAATAGCATGGAATTTTAAAACAAGTTCTGGAAAAACTGGAAAAATCATGGAATTTCGAAAAAAAGTACTGAATTTTTTTTATTCACAAGTTAACTTCAAAGACTGCTAATCAAAGTCCTAATAATTATTTTAACACATCACGGCGAAAAATGGTGGAAAATTGAAAATTTGTATTGAAAATTAGTTTAACTATAGTTTAACTATATACATTTTAATTTCGTTGTGTTTTGGTTCTTGTTTGAAAATTCATCTGTTTGGTTAGAAATTCATTTTTCTGTTCGAAAATTTAACTATATATTTTTACAAATTTTGTATTTTTTGGTAGAAAATTAATTTTCAAGGTTAAAAATTCATCTTTTTGATTGAAAATTCAACTATTTTGTGAACATTTATTATTTTGTGGTTGAAAATATAACTATTCTATTTGCTTTTTTATTGTTTGAATATTAATCTATATAATTTAGTTATTTACTTTTTATTAAGTATGAATGATTAAAATTTTTCCTTTCAAATTCGTTGATTTTTTGGTAGAAAACTAATTTTCACGGCTAGAAATTCATCTTTTTGATTTAAAATTCAACTATTTTGTGAAAATTCGTTGTTTTTGGTTAGAAATATATAAATATTCTATTTACTTTTTTATTGGTTAAGAAATTATCTTCTCAGTTGAATTTTTTTTTAGGTTTAAATTTTAACTATTTCTTCAAAATTCGTTCTTTTTAAAAAATATTATATAAATATTTACAAATGCTTTCAAGTTTGAGAATATTTTTATTCACTTCAACACTTCAAAAATTTCTAAATATCATTTAAACCGACCCGAATTTTTCTTAAAATTTGGAAAAATCTTTCAAAATTAAAAAAATTTCCTCAAGATTGTTATGCGCTGATAACGTTCAGGATTAGGATCAGCAATATTAACACGTAATATATTTATATACGCTTTATTTAAACAAGTTACGAGATGAATTACAAGTGAGGATTTTCTAGCACTTATCTAAGAGAAGATAGTTATTAACAATGATAAATTGTTCAAACAACATCAATATAGATTAAGATAATTATCGACAATAATAATTTGTTCAAAAAATTATTTTTACCCATCTTAAATAATTATTAAGTCATTTCAAGTAAAAAATAGACGAATAGTTAAACACTTCTGAAAAAACCGCAACTTTCTACCAGTAAGCAAAAAAATATTATTAACAATAATAATAGAATTGTTTAAACGATTACGTTCGTCAACTTAAATTAATTATTACTTCACTCTAATTGAAAAATGGACAAATGTTCAAAAATTCAGAAAAGAACGCAACTATCTAGTATTAATATAGAAGAAGATAGCTATAGACAATGATAACTTGTTTGAACAACTATTTTTGCTACATTGAGTTATATATTAACTCACTCCAAGTAAAAAGTGAACAAAAAGTTGAACATTCCAGAAAAAACTGCCATTTCTAGCATTGTTCGAACATAATATTGTTAGCAATAATAATAAATTGTTTGAACCATTATGTTTGTAAAAATTCATCAACTCTAACCTCTTTTTAATTGAAAATTGGATAAGACGTGAAAATTTTTCGAAAAAACCGAGACTTTCTATCTCTATTCTAAGGGAAAAATGCTAAAAACAATAATTAATTATTTTGATAAATGTATTTAAACATTTCATTATCAATATAAAGTAGCTTTTATGTTTCAGAAACTATTTGCATTAAAAGAAAAAAATCATAATTAGCGCCAAAAACTCGCAATACCCATTTTTTCACTTATGGAGTTTTTTTGGGACCCTACAAAACAGACTTACGTGGGTGATACTGGTATTTTAAAAGTTATATTTTATTCGTATTCTATGGCTAATGGTGAAGAGAAATGTTGAGTTTCAACTCGATTCAGCTAAAATTGAGGATTCTAAATAAAATTTACAAAAAAGTATTTTTTTCTTATGGGAAGGATTACATGGGATTACGAGTGGATTACCTGGAGTAGCAAGTGTGTTACATGGGATTTAACAGTGGATTACATGGGATAGCAAGTGGATTAACGACGATAGCAACTGGATTAACGAGGAATACAAGTGGATTGACGAGGATTATCCGTGGATTAACGAGTATTACAAGTGGATCAACAAGAATTACAAGCGGATGAACAAGGATTGCAAGTGGATTAACTAGGATTACGAGAGGATTAACTAGGATTGCAAGGTGAGGAACAAGGATTACAAGTGGATTAAATAGAATTACAAGTGGATTAAATAAAATTACAAGTGGATTAATAAGGATTACAAGTGGAATAGCAAGAATCACGCCTACCCCGAAAGGGAAAGGGCTTAATGATATAATAATAACAAATTTATGTACCAGAATTATAACTGGATTACAAGGAATTGGAAGTGAGAAACATCATCTTAAAAGTGGATTACATAGGGTAAAAAGTGGATTACATGGGATTACAAGTGGTATACCTGGGGTGGCTAGTGTGTTACATGGGATTTACCAGTGGAGTAACAAGTGGATTACATGGGATAGAAAGTGGATTAACAGGATTACAAGTGGATCAACGAGGATTACACGTGAAGTAACTCGGATTGCAAGTGGATCAACAAGGATTACAAGCGGATGAACAATGAGAACAAGTGGATTAACGAAGATTACAAGTGGATTAATAAGGATTACAAGTGGAATAACAAGGATTACATGGTTAAGCAAGTGGATTAACAGGATTACAGTGGATTAAACATGATTGCAAGTGCATTAACAAGGATTACAAGCGGATGAATAAGGATTACAAGTGGATTAACTAGGATTACAAGTGAATTACCAATGATTACAACTGGATTACAAGAAATTGCAAGTGAGATACATCAAATTAAAAGTGAATCACCTAGGGTAAAAAATGGATTAGATGGGATTACAAGTGGATTATGCCACTTATCTTCTGGGCTACATACAAGAAACTATTGAATATTATTATTATCAATCCGGTCGGTACGGTAGAAACCTTGGCCCGTAGTCAGTCTCCAGTGGAATGTCAACAAATAAGAGGTTATATCACAGCTATCACTATTTTTATTAAAAATAACCTATTCTTCTTGCTGTATATGTTGAAAGGTAATTTTTCTAGTACATGAAATACCGCAGACGGGAACCATCATGTTCTCAGATATTCAAATGTTTTTATTTTTATAAAAAGCTGCGGTCGGCTTTGCCTCCTGGTGTGGGGCAAAGCTGACGAAATAAGGCTTGTTAGAAATAATTAAATTATTAAATCATTGTTTAATTCATGTAGCTAATACTTATAGAAATATGATATACAATAATGTAGGACTCGAAATGAAAAAAAAATGTATCAATTCTACCTCTTATCAACTTTAAAAAAAATCATTGACTGTTAACTGGTCGGCGCTGCCCCTCCTTATCCGATTTGTATTGAATAGCCCCTTTTCTAAGCATGAGCTAACTAAATTTTCCCTGTTATAATTTTTTCTTGGATCCCCGAATTTACCTAGAACTCTTTCTGTATCTGTGTCTTGATGTTGGACGCCGATCCATCCGTTCATATCTCGTAACAAAATTATTCTTTCACCTTGATCGTCGTACGGTGGAGAGTCATTGCTGTAACGTCAGTTCAACCGAAACATCTGTTACTGGGAAGGTACATACTCTTGTTCTTTGAAAATAAATATTTAATTATATTATACTAAAGAAAGTACAACATTATCCAAAGGCGATTGGTTAAGGCTAGCTTTATCCGGATAAAGATAGATATTCATGAATTTTCAATGTATAGACAAAATTTATCCAAAAATTAAGGATAGGGCTAGCTTTCTCCAGAATCCGGGTATTATCCGTAACACACATATATATATATATATATATATATTTATTCCACATCTCATTTATCTTGACTAAATTCTTCTTCTGCTTCTACTTTTTGCTTCTTCACAAGCGGTTCCACTTCATCTTTAGACTTCTCAGCAATGCACGCTAGAGTCTTACGTGGAGAGAATCGTGGTTTCCAGGCTTCATGAATAGCTTGTTTCTCGTCAGGTTTGAAAATCTTATGCTTAATATGAATTGCTTTCCTATTCTTATCAATCAACCTGTTACTGTCTTGCATTGCCCTTAGACCTCCAAATACCTTTGCAATTTGGTGAAAGTCTCTCTCATTTTGCTCATGTTTTTTTGCTAAGCAAGAGTATTTCTCATGTTTCTTTAAATTATTAAGTCTTGAATAAGTTCTGGAACAACTTGAACATTTTGGAAGTCATCTTGTCACTGGCACAGTGGAAATGGCAGTTCATTCATGAAAGCTGAGTTTATATCTTCTTCCTCCGCCTCATGTCCTCCTCTTCAAAATCCTCCTCCTCCTCTTCAAAATCCTCCTCCTCCTCTTCAAAATCCTCCTCCTCCTCTTCCTCCTCATCATCATGCCCTCCTCCTCATGCCCTTCTCTTCCAACTCCTCCTCCTCATGACCTCCTCTTCCTGCTTCTCCTCCTCCTGCCCTCCTCCTCCTCCTCATGCCCTCCGCTTCCAACTCCTCCTCCTCCTCGTGCTCGCCTCTTCCATCTCCTCCTCCTCCTACTCATGCCCTCATCTTCCAGCTCTTCCTCCCAACGCCCGAGAAGGAGACGTTGGAGTTGGAAGAGGAGAAGGATGAGAAAGAATAGATTTCGGAGAGGAGAGAATGAGGAGGAGGAGTTGGAAGAGAAGGGCATGAGGAGGAGGAGAAATTGGAAGAGAAGAGCATGGAGAGGAGGAGTTGGAAGAGGAGGGCATGAGGAGGAGGAGGACACATAAACTCAGCTTTCATGAATGAACAGCCATTTTCACTGTGCCAGTGACAAGATGACTTCCACATGTTCAAGTTGTTCAAAATAGTTCCGAGTCTCTGGATTTAACGTCAAGGTCAGCCCTAAAACCGGCGCTAAATCCAGGTTCGACTGTATTCAAAATTGTAGAACTTTGAATTGTAAATCTTCAAAATTGAAGAGACTTTCATTTTTTAATTAAAATTTTTTTAAGTTATGCGAGTTTTACGTTTTATAATTAATTAATTAACATTTTTAAACAATTTTCTTTGCTCAAATGAAAATATTATATGCAGATTACCTTTACAATTCACTATAATAAAATATTTTCATCTTCTTTCATAAAAAGGGACACTTTTTGAAAAAATACTGTTAATAACCATTGTTTTAATTTTTCATTCTAATTTTTCCAAGTATATTTTTGATAAACAATACTTTGCGAGTAACGATGTTGTTTTCCTGAAACTTTAACACGTCCATTAAAAAAAGAAAAGAATAAAATTGATGTATTACAGCAAAAGTTATAAACGATTAAACTTTGGGCCACTCTGACCCAGTCATGTATTAATGTTCGTTAGTATAGTCATTTACATGAGGGTAAAAAGGCTGAAAACGTACATTTCAATACATATACTATAAACTCGGTGATGAAGTGAAAAAATTAAAATTGGTCTTTATATGAAAAATCAGGAAATTTTTAAGATTTTCAAAAATAACTCTGGACGCTAAAAATTCTTCAGGAATCAGGACATGCCCTGCTAAATTAGGACGTCTGATAATCCTAAAAATGGATTGATTTTCAGTTTTAAATGCAATTGTGGATATTTTAGATTAAAATTAATTACGTAACTAATCATTGGTTTTATAATTATTCTTTCAACTATAAAATATAATTATTTTCAAACGATACAAGTTTGAAAGATTAAAAATGAAAAAAAACCATTTTCAATGTTTCGATATTATAGTTAGATGACATCTTTGCTGTTTTTTTGAAAGATATCGTTTTTAATTGACCCAAGTATTATAAGTGTGAAGATTTTTGAGGAAAACATTTTTAATTTTCTCCAAAACACGACTCTAATGAACAAAATTGGTTTTTGAATTGAACAGAAGGAAACAATATAAGAAGAAATGTATCGTATTAAAAGAAATGTAAGTCGATCGAAGATTTCATAAATGTACAATATTCATGCTTTGGAAGTAAAACGAACAGATTTAAGGTTTTCAAGTGCATATCCACGTCCATTAGAAGAAGCAAGTATGGTAGATGGCACCATGCACATGGCACGAGGAGAATGCCTGGCAGAAGAAGAATTTCTGACAGGAGAAGGATGGCTGTGAGGAGAAGTTCTGGATCTGGAGATCTCAGGAGGAGAAGAGTATCACTGTATTTCCACATATTTAAATTAGAATAGTTATGTATATATATCATTATATTTACCGATACAACTCAGTACAAGCTGTAAGGATAGGACGAAAGTAGGAAGAATCTTCATTTTTTCAACAACGAAAAAACTGCTTACTCTATGAATAAAATAATCGGTTAACTGCGTAATTAGTGATCAATCTTGTGCTTTATCACCATATTCATTATTGCTTATCTCATGAATTCTATACGCCTCGAAATGGTACATGTAAGATATTTATATTTCAAAAATCAGTCTATGGAACAAATAAATGTTTTCGAAATTATTGACTTGTTTAATAATTTACAGAGTCTGAACCCGATAAATATCTTTCGCTGATAAAGTCGAGTGAAATATGCCAAACTTCAATAATTTCAAATCAATTCTCTTTCTATCTAATAAAACATCTCCAAACTCTTTTCTTCAGTTTCAAAAACATTCAGGGCTTCAACATTACATTTAATTTTTATACAATTTTATTAATTTTATGATTTCTGAATACTTTTTATTAGCCGTTTTCATTACCTGTTTGGGCCTAAAAAACGTGAATAGTTTTCATTTGGTATTGTAGAGTAAAATAAACACAACTTTTGTATAAAAATATTAACGTAGTTTTAGGAAAACTCAGAAAGATATAAGACAACTTTCCGAAAATTATCCAAAGCCGTACCTAACCTCCAATAGTAAGAAAAGGGTGGCTCTAATTAATTGAGCATAAGTAAAATTACCGTCTAGTGAAGATACGGGCCTAGGACAGCGACTAGGTTAAGGCTAGGTTATTATTCATTGTTCTTTAAAATTTGGCATTGGCCATAAGGCCGGGGAAAATAGCCGACTATCTCACTTCCTCTCTAATTAAGATTAAGTAAAATTTAATTGTCATTTTAATATTCGAAATTAAAAAGTATGTTATGTATAATTCTCTTTCTTTCTCGCTCTCTCTCTCTCTTCTGAATTCCCACTCCCTCTTTCATGTTTGAAAAGTAAGCTGGCCGACCTGCCAGTCTCAACAGGGTCAGAAGGGTGTGACCCACAAACTCGCTTTACTCCGAAATTTTTGTAGGGTTTGGCAGGTAAATGGCAATTAGTTTATAATCGGAATTTTCCTCCAGGGCCGTCCCCCTGGTTAGGACGTGTTTAACCGTTGAGCACATGAAGAACTTGGAAAACCTGGTTATAATGTATACAACGGGACATGAAGCAATCTGACGAGGCATCTTGAAACAAATGAAAAATATCGGCAAATATTCAGAAAATACATGATATTTTATCGTGCTCTTCATTTAGATTTGAAGAGTAGGATTTACTCTTGAGAGGCAAGTAGATTATTCCTGCTGGCCTTCACCTTGGCGATAACATTTTTCACTGCATCCTTCTGTATATGAGGATACGTCGCAGCAATTTTGTCCAAAATTGGTATCCCTTTTCGCTCTTAATTACCTTTGCGCATTCATAAAAAAGGCTCGCCAATTCCTTCCTTTTTTTGGCATTCCAGTTGATACTCTCCCATGGTATTTCTGGTTAGTTTTTTGGCTGCAAATTCCTAAAGCTAGCCAAAACATCCTCAGCAGACACAGTGTCTAGGCCGATCTCTGGCTTTTCTTCGTAAAACCTGCTTTGCTGCAATAAAAATAACACTTGGTCCAGTAATGTGCCATCAATGGGCCAGACTCCAGATTTTCCTATTAAAACATGTTTTGTGATAGCAAAGACGAAGTTTGGAACAGTAATGCGCCGCGTCTGTGCCGATCTCTGGCTTTTCCTCAATAGACAAGCTTTGCTGCAGTAAAAGTAACACTTGGTCTAGGAATCTGCCATCACTGCACCAGACTCCGGTTTTTCCTATGAAAACATGTTTTGCCAGAGCAAAGCCGAAGTTTGGAACAGTAATGCGCCGCGCCTGGGCCGATATCTGGCTTTTCCTCACTAAACATGTTTTGCTGTTGTAAAAGTAACACTCGGTCCAGTAATGTGCAACCACTGGGCCAAACTTCAACTTTCCTTATTAAAACATGTTTCCACAGAGTAAAGATGAAGTTTGGAACGTTAATTCGCCGCGTCTGGGCCGATCTCTGGCTTTCCCTCATAAAACATGCTTTGCTGTGGTAGAGGTAACACTTGGTCTAGTAATCTGCCATCACCGCTCCAGACTCCGGATTTTCCCATTAAAACATGTTTTGCCAGAAAAAAGACGAAGCTTGGAACAGTAATGCGCCGCGCCTGGGCCAATATCTGGCTTTTCCTCATTAAACATGTTTTTCTGTAGTAAAAGTAACACTTGGTCCAGTATTGTGCAATCACTGGGCCAGACTCCAGATTTTCCTATTAAAACATGTTTTGCCAGGGTAAAGACGAAGTTTGGAACAGTAGCGCTTCGCGCCTGGGCAGACGTCTGGCTTTCCCTCATAAAACATGCTTTGTCGTGGTAGAGGTAACACTTGGTCCAGTCATGTGCCATCACTGGGACAGACTCCGGCTTTTCCTATTAAAACATGTTTTGCGAGAGTAAAGACGAAGTTTGGAACAGTAATGCGCCGCGTCAGTGCCGATCTAATGGAAATGCGTATGTTGCAGTATTAATGCATATTATGAATTGTAATAATGTAAATTGATTGAAATGATAGATTTGCCAGGGTAGCTGAGAATAAAAATTAGTGCAAAATAACTACCAAATATTGGAGTGATCGTGAAAAATAAAATTTGTACATTATTTTACAATATCTGAATAAGCACTACTAGCTTAGGTACAGAAATAAATATAATATACATTTGATATAATAGTGTTGTTAAAGCCAAAGGAGTTTCCACAAAAGAGAATTCACAATAACCAAATTACAGTTGTCGATGATTCGACTTTTTATTTTAAAATATCCTTGGACAAATGTGGGAGAAATACAAAGACCGAGCACATAGCGCGAGATGAATATATATTATCGAGCGCGAAGCACCAGAACCAACAGTCGCGCGCAATCGGCGTGTTCAAACTGGCGCGCGAAGCGAGCCGCGCGCGATAAGAATGTTCCCGCGCGGCGCGCAGATTTTTTTTTACATAATTAATTAATAATTTTTATGAATTCCATTTTATCATAAAATTTAATCAACGAACATCATTCACAATATAATTTTAACAGGACTATATGAAAGAGCGATTTTTTCAGCCTATAAACGTCTAAAATGTGCATTTGTTTACATAATTTGTTCATAAAAAAAAAATAGCGAAGCATAACAAAATTTCATCTAGCAAATCTATTGTCTATATGGTTTGAAAAATAATAAAAGAAAAATGATTTCTTTCTGCCTATAAATATCTGCAATTCACACTTTTGTATACAATTTGTTTTCCAAAATAAACGATTAGCGATTCTTGGCAACATTTTTCTATATAACGTAATTAGTCATATAATTTGAACAAGATCAGAAGAAAAAATAATTTCCTAATGCTTAAAAACACCCCTAATGTCGATGATTTGTTAATACAATTTCTTTATAACTATTACCATCACAATTTAACAATTTTTATTTTTTCACAATCCAGTGGCGCTGGCATAGTTCGTCGAGGGGGCGTACCGGCTGTTGGACAGGAAGTTGGGACGACCAGCCACTGAAGGTCCGCGCTGACGAGGGCCGCCTAAAAACAGGGAAGTTTCTTTCCGCCGTTCATTGTAATTCGACGATACGCGTCGCTAGAGCCATCCACCAGCGTTGCCCGTGTGGTGATCGATATTTTTGATACACCACCCCGGCCGCTGGGGCTAAAAGCTTTGCCGACGAAGCCGCTACCTTGGCCCCGCGAGATCTCGTCCGGGTTCTCGATTCTACGGGTCACCCCGCATCGCACAGAAGGCTCGATCTACTTCCCCGGCCATTCCCTTGCCTTCAGTAATTGAACAATCGACGACCGAAAACGTAGAGGATAGTCCGGATTCAGGCGTCTTACTTCTCTCTGCCTGCTTTACGCCGGAAAAATTCTCACCTCCGCTGTTAGAGTCGCCGTCCTGAGGGCCTACCCGGGACAAAAAAAGGTCATCAACGGGCGATCTTTCACCAACTCCTTCTTCCTGATCGGTGAGTCCGCACCGGACCCACCTGCCTAGGTCTGATGGCCTCCTTCCTTTCCTAACTCACCTCCTAGATCCTACCCCCCCCTCACACACACACACACAAAATGCATAAACAAGGTTCACTCACCGACGCCCCCCTGTGACCGCTGGGGAACACGAACCTGTCGTTGGACGGTCTTCAGGCCTGGCACTATCTGCTCGGGCCACAAGGGGCCAAGCGCATTCACATCGCGCCGCCCACCAGCCGCCAAGGGACACCAAAGTCCATGGACTTAATAGAGGCCTTCCTCCGAACGAATAAGAAGGTCCTTCCCACCCGAGCAAAGCCGGCCTCAGCTAACTCAACACAGGTCGATATTATCCTTTTTATTATCCTTTGCGTAATCGTTTATTGTTCTATCAAAAGTTTCTAATTGAAACTCTATCAAACCTTATCAGGCTGTAGGTACTAGGGTCAAAAATCATTCTAGCATTGAACATATCACTAGATACTCTCGCATAACCACATTCTTTCAATCAAAGAATTGTTTACCGTTTTGTGTGCAGAACTACGAATCTTGCCGACTTTTCGTAAATATTGCAGCCTACTTCTTCAGACCGGTCAACCTTGATTGGCCAATCAAGTCTTTTTTTAGAACTCGCGGGATAAAAAGCCAAATCGTATTGGTATCATATCCATCGTCCCTATTGATGTTATTAGGGTGTTTCAATATTTCGATTGCTTCTCTACGTTTTCTTGAAGAAATATTGTATGTTTTTGTGATGGCGGTCGTTCTGTCAAATAAAATGCTATGTCCTGTTTCGAAATAATGCTTAGCCAGTGCTGAATGCGTGCGATGTTTTAGCCTAACTTTAGTTCCATGTTAGTTTATACGTCAACTCACCGCTCTTCTGGCTTCTCCAATATAGACTTTGCCACAAGTGCACGAGATTTTATACACTTCGGGATCACTGAGAGGTGCCTTTTTACCTTTAGGGTTGTGTAGAATTTGTCCTATTTTCTCAGGTGGTTTATATATAGTTTGAGTTTTGTGTTTGGTGAGAATTCTTTCTATTTGTTCTGTGTTAGATTGGATGTGGCGTAGGATGGTGGTCATTTTTCTCTTTCTTTTTGTTTAGTAGGTTGTGCTGACTTATTTGTTTGAGTATATTTTCTTATAGCTTTATGAATAAGTTTCTTTGTGTAATCGTTCTATAATAGGATTTGTTTAACGCTTTGTAATTCCTTTTGTAAGTTATCTTTCTGTTATGGAGACAGCTCTGTATACAAGGAAGTTGATGACCGATTGCTTTTGAGATGGGTGGTCGTGTTGGTATCTGTTTGTATGAGTGGTTATTCTGTAAGCTGCATGTTCTAATGTGTTATCAGATCTTTTGCAAACTAGTACATCCACGAAAGGCAAGTTTCGGTTTATTATGTGAGTTTTTCATATCTCGATGTTTACCTATTAAAAACATACATTTCTACAAGAGACACATATACGCACATACAGTCTATTCACAAAACGTGGCAGTTTCTGCTTCCGTGAAAAATTCCCACGTCAGCCTGAGTCGACATTCAGGAAATCTGTTTAATACAGGAGAAAAAATGAAGATCGCCAGCTACATTCTAATTTTTACATTTTCAATTCATCTGGAATTTGTTGGTAAGTTTAATTAGGGTGACCATACTGATAATTTTTATGCTTATGTCCACTTTCTGAGGCTTGTAACTTTTGTCCTACGATGTCTCTAACCTTCCGCAAGTTTTTGTAAATAGAATTCTTTAGTTGTTAAATATAAAAAGCCTTTAGTTACAGGTAAATATATTCGGTTTCTTATGAAGTTTGTTGCTACATAAAGAACATTTGTATTTACGTAACTTATGTTTCAATATTTATTATTCGCTCTTCTGTACTGGGCCTGGAAAATGCCAACAAATACGAGATAGCAGTTTCATGCAAAATTATTGTTAAAGGAGGTATTTAGTGGTTTTTTGACGTTTCTGATTATAAATCTAAAGTCAAAATTACAAAATTTAATGTTGAGCATACATTACCGCTGTTGATGATTACACATTTTTTTAAAATTTCATTAAATTTCGTATCTAGTTTTTTTCAAGATTTCGATGTTGAATTTGATGTAAAAATTACATTATTTACTATAGTGGTCATTACAATTTTTATTCAGGGGTTCACGCAGTGAGGGAAAGAATAATTTTGAAAAGCAATAATATTCAGGATATAATTGGTGAATCAACTAAGGTAAAAGTCTATATTATGGAACATTGCCCTAGTTTATGAAACATATAAAAATGTAAATTACAAAGAATTTTTAACTTATTTCGTATCTATAATAATATCTTTTTGATTTTTGATAACTAATGTATTGATAACGTTAATTTAAATGCCATATTCATTAGAGTAATCTCCACCCTCCTGGGAATCCCTTCACCCTCCATACTTTCTTCACTACCTCCTTCAGCCTCTTCCTAACCTCTTGTGTACTAAACAGCCATGCTTCGTTCTCTACATCATCCAGGCCTACTGCTTTTATCCTTCTTGACTTCGTTATCTGTTTCTCTATCTCCTTATCATCCAACTCCTCCATCTCTGCCTTCCGTGTTCTTCTACTCCCACCATCCCTCTTCCTTGAACCTGAGCCCTGAAATGATTCTATAAAAAACTCCCTCCACTCCTCACTCCCTATCTTCTCGCTTATCCCCACTTTACGCTTTCTGAACCTATTTATTATCTTCCAAACATCCCCCTCTGTCTTAACATTTCCTAACTTTTCTTCCAGATCTTTCTCCTTCTCCTGTTCTTTCTTCTTGCACATTAATTTAAACTCCTTCCTCATTTCTACGCACTCCTCCCATTTCGCTGTACCCTCTTTCCACTTCTTGTACTTCCTCTTCCCCTTCCTTTTCATATTTTCACATTCCCCATCCCACCACGACTTCACCACTTCTTTCTTCTCCTTTTTGAATTCCTTCTTTTGTACGCAGCCTTTCACTTTCTCTTTTGAATCCTCCCATATCTCTTCCGCCAACTTCCCTTCAAAGCGTGAATTCCGTCGCGGCTCCTTATACTTCTCTATCGCCTCCCTCGTCCAGCTCACCCTGTCGCCCGTTGAACCTTCTTCCCCCCTTGCCTTTCGCCGCTCTCACTCCATATCCACAACTGTAATGGCCATACCATTTGCCACCGCCCAGCCTCCATCCTCCATCCAGTCCCCTAGATCTCCCTCTCCTTATTTATTATCTTATCCTTCGATTTCCTTTCGACGTTCTTCCCTTCCCTGTGAAGGCCCCCTTCCTTCCCCATCCTTGCATTGAAGTCCCCACCTTGTACCACCATACCCTCATCTCTTTCGCCTAGAAAACACTCTTAATTCCATCAAAACACTAAGAAGGTCATATTGTGAAATTGGAAATGTGTGGTAGCCTGTCTCCAACTTACATACATTGCCTTGCGTATGTTTGAACAAAGTTAAGCAAAATAAGAAATGTTGGCAATCTTAAAATGAAAATGGATCAATAGGCTGCCTGGAATAAGCACCATCCTGAATAAGCATGAATTTATGAAATTAATCGACGTGATTGTGTAACATTTCTGATTGTGGATTCGTAAAAAATATATTATTTGAGAGGATGTGAATAAATAATAGCTCGTCGTACGAGAAAAAGTCACGAAAGTAGGATGTTTCGTCTTCTGTGGAAGGTTATTACGAAAATTAAAGAAAAAAATATTCTTGTTATTAAGGGAATTCATTTATAACAGTTATTATAAACAGTAAATTAAAAAAACGTTCAAGAAATAAAAAATGTTATTAATGATAGGTATAGGTTTCGCAACAGTTTTAGGAAAACATTTCCAACCGGTTGGCCTATATTATTTTTCATTGACGAATAAAAAGTCTTGATGATTTCCTTTTAGAAACAGCAATTTTGAACAATTCACGGATAGAAGTTTGAATTCGATGAATTTTCTCAGCCAGAAAAACAAACTGACGCGTTACGGTCACCGAGAAATAAAAACTGGTTTTTCGTGAAACACCCTAAGTTATATGTTAAAAATTCAAAGCTTTGGTTGAACATTTAACTATTTTTTAAAGAATTAAATTATTATTTTTTAAAAAATTCCACTGCTTTGTTGAAGTCATCTTTTTTGGTTGAAAAGTCAACTGGTTTGTTGAAAATTCGTCCATTTGGGTAGAAAACTCATCTTTCATGGCGGACAAATAATCTTTTTCAGTTAACTAGTTATTTTTATTGGTGAAAAATTAAACAATTCAATCAAATGTTGAACTATTCTGTTCTAAGTTATTGCCATTAGCACGATCTGGCGAGCGGCGCCCTAATCTGCGAGAGATTAGGGTCCGCTGCTTGAGCAAGCTGCAGATGAAGATGAGGAAGTGACATCAAGACCAACCTCGGAAAGCAGGCACCTTCTCCGAGATAATCGCGACATTGGCATGCACGTTCCTACTAAGCCCCAAGACCTGGCTGAAATGGATGCCTCATTTCTGATGACATCTCGGAGGAGTCCGACCTGTGGACCATCAATTGTTAGGATTGTGGTGATGTGAGAGCTTGGGCTGATTTGAATTCAAGACTAGAACCGACGATGGATCAAAAAACGAAAATACGCATACATCAACTGAACAAGAAGTTTAGATGGGCAAGACAGAATGATATAAGTGTTATTAGACACCTTGGCACTGTGAGACCTATACAGACCTGGGCGTGCCTTAAAGTCATATTCAGGATGTGACATCAATGAAGGAGTCTCTCTAAAGAAGATGCCAAACATCTTCTTTCACAGATTTGGTCTTTAAATTTGTCGGCGTTTTATAAGGTGTCTGCTACTAACATCCTTGCCGTCTCGGTTTTTGTCTACTCTTTTCAGGTGGTGCAATGGGCGGAAAACGAGCTCACGGCCCTTGGTATCACCACACGTGAGATTATGCATATGTATAAGAGCTTGAATGTTAATTCGTCCGTTCCACAATTATGCATCTCACGCCGCCAAGGTAGACGCGGACTTTTGAGTCTCCAATGCCTTCGTAACAGAAACTTTCACATAAATATGGAAAAACAGTCCTTATCAAAGGAGCAAAATATTTCTTTCCTGGGACCATCAGGGCCTAATTCGGTTACAGAGGGTTTTATTTCCGCATGCCACGACAGATTCATTTTGACCTTAGTATACCGTGACAAACATAATACGGCCCCAAAAGTGCTTTATTACAACCTTGGTCGCTCACTGCGATTTGCGGACAGCAGTCTCGTTGCACTCTCGAGGCCTGACATTGTTCTCCAAGACTTCTTTTACCCTACTTCATTCACATCAAAAATAATTTCTTTAATGCCCATACACTTACAGAAAAACAACGAAATTCGATCGATGAGATGGAAATATTTTGTAGATGGGAACGGACTAGGTCACATGAAAAATTTCTCAAGATGGCCTTCTTTTTTTTCATAAAGATGAAAATGTTACACCATCACGTCGTTTGAATTAAGTTTTCTTTTTGTGACTCCATCACTTTTAAAAATTATTATACAAAATTTTGAATGATTTCAGACATTTATAAGAAGCAATTAGTCCATGAGTAACTAGTGATGTGTTCAAAATTTGATTGAATGAGGCAATAAAGTATATTCTGCGTTAGAAAAAAATCTATAAAATAAAAATAAACTTGTATAGACACTCAAGTTCATGCTTATTCAGAGCACTTCATTTTTACAGAGTTTGCTATGTAATTTTAATTTTCTATGGAAAATAAGGAAAATATAATACTCAAACAAATTTGAAAAATCTAAAGCAAACTCTGTTGAGAAGGAGCGATTTGAGACCCTAAATGGGTATAATCAATTCCCTAGATGTCCACCTAGGTATGTTGGTGCATATATGAGACTGAAAATTCTCATTTTCAAATCGTTGACATTTAAGCTAGAACAAATTTAAAACTAGCTTTGTTGTATGCAACGAAATGGGAGAAGAAACAATCAGTTTCAACTCGATTCACCTAATATTGAATATTCAAAAGAAAATTTTCACATCCATTGTTGGACAAATATGACAAACAGGTACAATTACCTGAAAATCAAAACTTGTATACTTTTGAACCTTTTTAAAGGAAAAACGATCAGCGAGAGCATTTTTATATCGACTATTTGCTTTGGGGTACACTAAGAAATGTCATTAGACAAAAATTCCTACATTATTTCTTTTTACAGAAACAACGAATGAAGAATTAACGTCAAGCACGCCCCGTAGACGAGGTAATTTAAAAACTGCCATTGTTACACCTTGCAATTTTTTCGTTAAGCCGTAATCCTTGAGGACGCCCAGAAATAAATTCGCGATATCATTTTCATTATGGTTACCGTTTGATGAAAGAAAATGAATAAGCAAAGACGTCAAAATTCAATCTTTACCGATCAAGTGGCCCGTTATACCATAATGTGATTTTCCGATGATTAAAGTCCACCCTTTCAGAGTATATGAAATCTTAGAAGTGTCTGTTGTAACATTTACAAAACTACATTCGCCTTATCATTGAAGTTGGCGAAAATGCTTTCTGTTTCTTCATCGTCAAAGAAATTGTACGGCAGATACTTCTTTGACGTCCAATCAATCAGCTGCTTCTCGAATTCTTTTAGATCAAAGATTATCTATAAGGAATCGTAACTATTAATTTTTCTATTTATCGAATTGAAAAATGCATATATATATAATATAATCATAGTGAATTTTTGATTGATACTATTTTTGGTGCGATCATGCAAGAAACCTGATAATTACACTTTGCTAAAAGCTTGCAATCTTTCCTTGAAAAAACTGTATAACTTTCTACAATAATTAAAGAAAAAAATCGGATTTCCTACATCAGCTGTATATAATTCATAAAAGGGTGTGCATTTTTCAAGTATTCATCTTTCGAAATGTAAAATGAAAAAAAAGCTTGTAGTACGGGATATATCTTTATATTTTGTGAAAGATGCATCTAATCAAAAATTATAAATTCCAGAACGAAAAAACTCTTACCAAAATATTGGAAATTAATTATCAATCATTCAATGAAATTTTTGACTGAAAAATAAACAAGTATTTTATTATTGTATTTTCAATATATAAACATGTTTTATTAAACAAAAATGTAATGGTTCAAATTGGATAATTTTCTAGCGTCGGGAACTTTGCAATATCGGATATTTTATAATCGTCCAATTTCCTGTCGGAAACTTTATTGGAACGACTAGAAAATGCCGGGTCTCATTAGACTATGGATCTGGAATAGGTGAACTTGAGGGGCTGCATCGCGAGGTGTGGCTGTTCTGGGGAACTAACGGACTTTAGTCGGTGGGACGTAAGCTAAGGAGCGATCCTTCCAGGGGGTAATAGCAAAGCCACGTGGGATATCGAGAGCGCGAGTTCTCATGCTCCCAAGCTACGATATAATCGCCGCGTCAAGAGCTGAATGAAACCAGGGCCAATGAATCCTTTACCACCCCGGCCTGCCCCGCTCAGTAGAGGCGGACAGGCGGAGGTCTCAAAGGAGGCGTCTTGACGGAGGCTTTGGGACACCAGGTCGAATCCCATAGTATATAGACCCGCCCCCTGCAAGCGGGACTCTGCGGGGGGTGTTTCTTATTTCCCTGGTTCTCGTGGGACTAAAATGAACTCACAACAAAAAACAAAACAAACCAAAAACAATAAGGGGCCCGTTTCGGCACCCTCCTCTAACCTACCGCCAAAAGTGAGAGACTCCTTAGAGGGCAATCCACCACAGGCGGTGCGAAGTATAGATAATGGTGGAGAGAATCTTGTCGAAGCCATAGAAGTGCAGCAACAGAACTCACCGCGAAGAAGAGGTACCGTGAAGGAGCACGAAGAAAGAGAGACCGCAGAGCGCTTCTCGCAAACTCTACCTAAAGCAATTCCTCAGACTTATCCTATAGGCAAGAGGAAGAAGGGCTCAAGAGAAACTCCTCCAAACAGGGAGCTAAAATGGCAGGAGGCCCCGGAAACACAGGGCCTTACATTCCCGCAGATGGCTAACAACGCCCTGGTGAGAGTTGTCGTTGCGTCGGGTTATCCTGAGGACTCTCCAACTCTTGAGGAGTTGAACAGGCTGAGGGATGAAACTTCTGAAGGGATTGACACGTTACCCTGCGATGGGCGCGCCCCCAGATTCAATGACATCTTCATCAGGTCGGGGGGCATCGTGGAAAAAAACCCAACCCATTTTATTAAAAAACCCATAGACCAAAGATTCAAAACGCACAACAATAACATCTCACAACTAAACAAAAAGAAAGAAATTGATTTAAAAAGAATACTAGTAGTACCATTTGTCAAAGAACTATACCGCCCAATTTTAAAAATTGGTAACAAATTAAACATCCATACGATTTTTTCCATAAAAAATAAATTACAGCAAACTTTACTGCATATAACAAAATATTTTATACCGAAGTTTGAAAAAACATATGCTTCATACAGAATAACCTGTATAAACTGCGGACAGGTATATATAGGCCAAACGTCTGAACATCGATCAGATCAAAATCATTATCGAAAAAAGAGAGCACTATATAAAGACACTACCAAATATGCACAACAATTTAATTTCAGTCAGAAAAAAGTTGAAATTTTAGGAATAGAAAACAATTCTTACAATGGAAATATTATGGAAATGGTTTACATTCTTAAACATATGAACTCGGTAAACTTATGAACAGACACAGAGAACTTGAGTGTAAATAATCATGATTTAATCGAAACTTGCGGGTAAATTCCTTCTCTTACCAACGTATCTGACGCATGCGCATTCACTTATTTCTAACCTCAGTTCATACCCTCTGAAGGTTTTTGGAGCAGCACAAAAATGTACCCCTACACTGATTTTTTTACTTTTATCATTAGTTTAAACAATAGTCACACAATCTTTTACACCAATCTATATCAGTAAAAGAAAAAAATAGTGAAAATACCAAACTCAAAACCATTAAGTACTCTTTTTTTAAAATAACTTAAAATACCTATTTCACATTTAGTGAGGTTATGAATACTTTAAGGAAAATGTTTTTTTTACTCATTGAATATATGAGTACTACCACTCATTTTTAATATTTAATGTGGATGAAAAGTACACATTGCGGCAAGTTAGAAATAAAATTAGTAAATCAAAAATGTATTCATCGATAATAGACCATGATTGATGATCGTCATCAGTGACCACAAAAACCCCCATGTGCGAATTTTCATGAAAATCGGAATTTTTCAGTAACTTTTGGCAGTCATATTGGATCCGCCTTCTTGAATTAGAAAAATCTGATTTTGGATTCGTGATCAGCGACCCCAAAAACCCGTATATACATGCATGTATGGGAATTTATTTGAAAACATTGCTTCAATACGGAAAATCAGGAATATAAAAAAAATTTGGCTTTCAGCCGCGATATAGGACTTTTCCATCTTGAATTTCGAAAAACTAATCCATAGATTTTTAAGCTTAGGCAATTCTAAAGACGTATTTCGAAAGTTCTTTTCATAATATAATCTACTAATGTAATGAAATCTAAGATATTTGTTCGCTTTCAACGTGGGAGAAGCGGAGTCATGCAATACAAATATTAATGATATCGAAAGATAAAGCGATAAAAATAATATATGATGAAGCTATCATTTTTATTTCTATCGAAATTCTCCACAAATGGGTTTTCTCTATTTTAAGAAAATGAGGAACGTAATTTGTATTATATGTTTCAATGCGGTACTTTTCCTTAATCTTATTGGTAAATATAATATATCTATAATTTAAAGTGCATTTTTAATTATAATTTGTTCATTCCCTGCTCAAATTCGTTCAAATTAAAATAGCGAACCAAAAGCTTCTGTCTTTTCATTTGAATACTACACTTTCCATCTGCTACGGAAATCGATACTGATACGAAGACCACTTATAATTAAGGGCCCTTGTTGACCTATTTTTAGACTGATCTTCATTTGCCTTCTCCAATTAATCAAATTCATCTGTTTCAAATAAAAAATATGATTTATTAAACTCACTTTGATGCCTTAATTCCTGCGACTAGCATAAGGTGTAAGGTCGTTCAGTGCCACGTCGCTATACAGAAACCTAATTTGACGTGGAGATGTACATCGAGCCACAAAGCCAAAATATGTGTGTTCTATCATTCTAATAATGTCGCAATATATTTATATATAAATGTAAGCATTGTTATATATCATAATAGAAATGATGAAATACTATAGATTACAATAAGACAACTATAATCTTCTACCTCAACTTATTTCGATTTTTCTGCTCGCTGTTGAAAAAATTATTTCAAAAAGTGCGATTAGAAGTTTTTTTCATCGTTTTTTCGACCATCCTAAATAAATTTAAGAAATTAATTTTGATAAAAGTTTGATTTTTAAATATATATTTCGAAAATATTTTGCTATTGTGTATTCGAGTAGACAAGGACAAATTTTAAACTTAGGTTGAACTAATTATCTTCGAACACTTCTAGCATACGAAGTTCATGCTTTTCAAGTTCAATTATATTGATGCATTACATTATTTAAAGATTTTTAATATTGGTGGAAAATTGTTTTCTTCAAATGCTCGTCATTATTCTTGCTGTATAAGTGTCAAAATTTGTAAATGAACTGCTATTGAATGCTCTGAAAGTATGAAACTGGGTTTATAAACTGATGCAGCAATTGACGTGGCGTTGCAAGCTTCAGAGGCCTAGCTTCAGAGGCCTAGCTTTGATTTAAATATCAATAGAAATCTTACCATTCCTCATATACAACTATGTGAGTTTCCGAAAATATTTAATATCATTAAATAATTATAAAGGACTTCTTGGCATACATAATTTTGCCCCTGTCCACCCGGAAAATAAAAAAAATTTGTTATACATCAGAAACAAATTTTAAGAAAACCATTTTTTTTACAATTCGATATTCTTTCCATATGTCACGATTTCTATATACTGAACAGATTCTATGTAATGTTTCCACTACGCTGCTTCCATATTTTTAACCTCGGCATTTTCCATTGTGCACGTTTTTTATTTTGCCCAACCAATCTTCTTTAATCATGTCACTAGCTTTTTCAGCAATCATAATAGTTGGTGCATTCGTATTTCCGAGTTTACGAAAAAAGTTGAGAAAACCATAGAGGAAATAGTTGGGAAAGAAGTTGAGAAAGAAGTTAAGGAAAACGTTGAGAAATTTGCTTAAGAAAGAGTAAAGGAAAATTTGAGAAAGAAGTTGAGGAATTGGCTGACAAAAGAGTTGAGGAGAAAGTTGAGAAAGAAGTTAAGGAAAACGTTGAGGAAATGGTTGAAAAAGAAGATGAGAAAAAAACTTGAGAAAGAAGTTCAGGAAATGGTTGGCAAAGGAGTTGAGGAAAAGTTAAGGAAATGGTTGACAAAGAAGTTGAGGAAAAGGTTGAAGAAGACGTTAAGGAAAACATTGAGAAAATTTTGGACAAAAGACTTACGGAAAACGTTGAGAAAATTGTTGAGAAAGAAGTTGAGTAAATGGTTCACAAAGGAGTTGAGGAAAAGTTAAGGAAATGGTTGACAAAGGAGTCGAGGAAAAAGTTGAGAAAGAAGTTGAGGAAAACGTTAAGAAAAAATGTAAGGAATGAGCTCTAGAAAATCCCTAGAAATAATTCGTTACTATCCCTTGAAATCGTAATAGTCCATTAAAATAAGTAGGAATCATTTGGAATTCTTTGGACGAAGAAAGGAAAATATTTCATAAAGAAAGAGAAGTAGATTTAGGCGAAGTGAAAATAACCAAAAGAGAGGACTTTTATTATGAAGAATGGAATGGTAGCATGGGAGAAGAAAAGAAGAATTTTTCATAAGCAAAGAGGAGTAGAGTTAGAGGAAGAGGAAGAGGTAATTTAGATTCCGCAGAAATCAAAAGAAGGTGTATAGGAAAAGACAACAAGTGGAGGAAGGACGGGGTAAGATAGTCAAGTATTCTAACAGCTGGCGTAAAGAAGCAAAGATGAAGAAAAGGACAAAGTACTTAAGAAATAATTGGGTGGAAAGTAAATGGAAGATGGTCGGATTTAGGATAGGAAATAAAAATAAGGCAGGGATGTATTACTTTAAGAAAAATTGGCTAATGATTGCACAACTTACATTTGTAACTAGAGAATGAGTAATCGTTAAATTTTAAACTTCTTAATTTTAAATTATGTAATTGCGCAGTCAGAATTGTTTAGTTTCCAACGCTTTTATTTCTAAATTATTTTGACATTAAAAATAATGATTTGTAATCGAAAAATAACGAATTTTAGAGAGATAAAAGATCTAAAGTTAAACATTTTCCAATCACACGCTAAGGGATGGAACAATTTTGAATTCTAGGTCTTCAAAAGCTACAATAATTAGGAAAAATTAGGTACTAAACAACATATTTTATATTTACAATACTCAAATTTTGACTACTGTTTTATCTTTATAGTATAACAAATACAGTATGGGAAGAAATTCACTTTATGGAGAATGTGCAAGGTGGAATTGATACATCGGAATCGAATACTTCACAAAATTTGAGAAAACAAGATAAGAGAGTAAGATTTTTGGCCTATATATAGTCGTTTTTTCAAGAGCAAATTCTTCTTTTATGATACCAGCATCCGATTAGTAGACTTTACAAATTACTCATCACGCCGCTGGATCTTCAAGCAAATGAAGAAAGATGTAAGTGTTTAATTTTGAATCTAAAAATAAGTTTATAATATGGTTTTCTTCATCAGATTTTAGAATATGCAGGGTTTGGAAATAAAGCAGCAAAACTTTATAGCGATTATTCTTTTCAGTCTAGTTATAGGGGCGAGTAAGTGATATTTTCTAAACTTTTTTCAAACAATTTTTATAATTTCTTTCAGAAGAAATACAAAGTTTTGATGTTATTTGTAATTTTCAATGTAATGTTCCAGAAAAATAAATATAACTTTACACTTCTTATTTGTATCGTGTAGGCACATTCAGTTATAGAGATGCTAAAAACTGGGGCAAACAATATCCAGAATGTAATGGGAAACATCAAGCTCCCATACTTCTAACTGAACCTAGACACATTTCCGTATTTTGTAAAAGCTGGGCTACGCAGTTTTGCGAAAAATGTCCAGGAATTTAAGAGGATTTCAACCAATTTCAAGGGATTTAAATGATTGCAAAGGATTTCAACAAATTTCAAGGGAAGTCATATAATTTCCTAAGATTGTAATTATCTTAAGGAATATTTTCAAGCTTTTAAAAGTCTTGAGAACTTTGAAAATTTTAAAAAGATTTTAAGGCAGTCCAAGGAATTTTACCAGAAATAATTAAGCGTTTGCGAAGAATTAAACGTGTGCGAAGAAATAAGCGTGTGTGAAGAATTAAGCGTGTGGGAAGAAATAAGCGTGTGCGAAGATTTCCCTAAACATCATATAAGTATTTTGAAAAATTTCACAGGACTTCAAAAGTTTCAGGACATTTTCAATGCTTCCAAGGTACTCTAATGTATTAAAAGATTTTTATGGAATTTCATGTGATTTTTAACGGATTTCAATGGATATGAAAAATTCCTAAACACTTTATAATATTTCTATAAATTGCAACGAATTGTACCAGAATTAAGACATGTAGGATTTCAAAGATTTGAAGATAATTTCAAATATTTTGGTTGAAGATTTGGAAGGATTTCATAGGATTTATATGATTTTAGGATAGTGAACAAATTTCAAGAGATTTCTGAGGATTTCCAAGATTTACAAATATTTTAATGGATTTCAAAAGATTTTTAAATATTCCAATGTATTTCCAAAGTTTTCAAAGGATGTTAAAGATTTTAGTGTTTTAAAAGATTTCAAAGTATTTTTGTTATTTTTAATTTTTATGGAATTCCAAAATATTTCATGCGGTTCTAAAGATATTGGATCAAAAGGAATTTCATACGATTCAAAGAATTTTCATGTTATTTCCAAGATTCAAAGGGTTTTTAATTCTTTTAATTTTAAGGACAACATTTTTTAAATTTATAATGTTCCTGTCAACGTCTCAAAACCAGAGTAATAAACAGGTCTCCTTATGAAGCTGTGCTAGGACAACAGAACGAACATGAAATGAATACTGAAAGGTACGAATACAATTTTTGATTTATCAAGTAGCTGATACGACTAACCCTAATTGAAATTTTAAGCCTGAGTTTTTCAATTGAGAAAAATTTATGTTCATCTCATAAGTTTATCAAATCAAATTTTTCTCAATCGGCCATCAGGAACGATATTTCTTGAAATTATTGTCTTTTATTTATCAAAAGAAACACATTTCTCTTCTTTTTATAGACCTTTCAGCGAAAAGTCATATCTGTTACAGTGCGATACCCTAACACTAAAGATTTGTTAAATTTATTGGAACAGAACAATTTTTGGGCGACATTTTCTCATTCTTATTCAGCATCTCCTTATCACGGGATTAATTAAGTTTTTCTGATCGAACTAATTTTCAATTAATTGAGCAACTCAGTATCCAGAAAAGGAATGTTGATTTCTTGCAAAATTTTCACATGAAAATTTTGCAACCAGTGAACGTCGTTGACAGTATGATATTATCTGTTCCAGCTTTTGATCGGGGACCTCTAAATTTTAGTAATATTCATAATATTTTATAATATCTTCATAAGATTTCACCTTGCTGTAACAAATGAGAATATATAAAACGAAAGATTTAAAGAACCTAATTTTTTTTTACTTTTCAATCTTTCGATTTTTGAAGTTAAAATTTATGTTGTCTTTAGGATAAACCCAACCCAAAATTACATCTCTTTCTTCAGTTTTGACCTTTACTAGTTTATGTATCAGCAAGACCCCGGAGAAGAAGGTCAGTAAAATAAAAACGAAACTTGATCTTCAAAAAAAGGCAACGTTTCGAACCATGTGTCGTCGCTTTGCAAGCCTGTTGAAAAAATTTGTAGTGTAAGAAATCTTATCAAAAATAAATAAAAAATACACATTCTTCTTTGGAAACTTGTTGATACCCCCCTAATCTGCGAGAGATTAGGGTCCGCTGCTTGAGCAAGCTGCAGATGAAGATGAGGAAGTGACATCAAGACCAACGGCGGAAAGCAGGCACCTTCTCCGAGATAATCGCGACATTGACATGCACGTTCCTACTAAGCCCCAAGACCTGGC
Organism: Andricus grossulariae; assembly: GCA_011634705.1. Classification (NCBI taxonomy): domain Eukaryota; kingdom Metazoa; phylum Arthropoda; class Insecta; order Hymenoptera; family Cynipidae; genus Andricus; species Andricus grossulariae. The sequence goes on from JAABKJ010075445.1 coordinate 229,254,158, forward strand.
TGAAATGGATTCCTCCTTTCTGATGACATCTCGGAGGAGTCCGACCTGTGGACCATCAATTGTTAGGATTGTGGTAATGTGAGAGCTTGGGCTGATTTGAATTCAAGGCTAGAACCGACGATGGATCAAAAAACCAAAATACGCATACATCAACTGAACAAGAAGTTTAGATGGGCAAGAGAGAATGATATAAGTCTTATCAGACACCTTGGCACTGTGAGACCTATACAGACCTGAGCGTGCCTTAAAGTCATATTCAGGATGTGACATGAATGAAGGAGTCTCTCTAAAGAAGATGCCAAACATCTTCTTCCACAGATTTGGTCTTTAAATTTGTCGGCGTTTTATAAGGTGTCTGCTACTAACATCCTTGCTGTCTCGGTTTTTGTCTACTCTTTTCAGGTGGTGCAATGGGCGGAGAAAAAGCTCACGGCCCTTGATATCACCACACGTGAGATTATGCATATGTATAAGAGCTTGAATGTTAATTCGTCCGTTCCACGATTATGCATCTCACGCCGTTAAGGTAGACGCGGACCTCTGAGTCTCCAATGCCTTCGTAACAGAAACTTTCACATAAATATGGAAAAACAGTCCTTATCAAAGGAACAAAATATTTCTTTCCTGGGACCATCAGGGCTTAATTCAGTTACAGAGGGTTTAATTTCCGCATGCCAGGACGGATTCATTTGGACCTTAGTATACCGTGGCAAACATGATGCGGCCCCAAAAGTGCTTTATTACCACCTTGGTCGCTCACTGCGATTTGCGGACAGCAGTCTCGTTGCACTCTCGAGGCCTGACATTGTTCTCCAAGACTTCATAGAAACAATGTAACTTTGTCTAAGTTTATCGTACGGTCGAGTTTAAACGTACGGACCTGGCAAAGGAAAGGGGGAGCTGGAAAAAGTAAGGATTGTGTCCGGACGTATAGACACTACCTTTTTTAAACTATCTGAGTCGCTATTGATTGATCAAGAATGGTAATCGAAAGTTCGTCAATAGCTCAATCCACGCGTCCCGCAGACGCGAACAATTACGTCAAATGCAGTACTGTTATATTCCCAATATCAAAAAGTCTGCCAACCTCGCGGGCATATTCTCATCGCGCGCTGCTCGCTTTGCTCGCAAAATTGAGCGCGCCTACGGCGCGTACCTGTTGCAACTCGCGCTTCGCGATCGATAATGTATTTTCCTTGCGCTACGCGCTGGGTCATTGTACATCCTCCACATTTTTGCATAGGACTTTTAAAGTTAAAGAGCAAACGATCGACAACTGAAATTTAGTGATTGTGAATTTTCTTTTGTTAAAGCTCCTTCAGCTTTACCGAACACATTTTTATCACGTGTCTCGTGAGAAAGAAAGGTTAAAAGCAAATTTTCAGAAGCGTGATGAAGCTAGCCGGCAGCCAGCAGACCAATCTTGTAGTTATTATTGATAAAAATTCCCATGTTTGAACTATTGCCTAATGTTTGATACAATCCATTCTGATAAGTCTTTCGAAAGTTATCGTAACTGCATGATACTACAGACTACAGACAGACCTTCGTAAAATTCGTTTTTTCGGCCTCAGGGGGGTCTCAAAACGTGGAGATTTTATAAAAACCAACTAATTCAAATTTTACATAAAAGCAATACCTTCTCATCAGGATGAGAATGAAAAAAATATTCTCTTATAAAGAAGAAAAATAATTTTTTTACAAAATTCAAAAATGATCTTAGTAGGTTATGGTAGGTCATAAAAGGTTCTTAATTTGGGCAATCGATGTGTCTCGAAGACGCAAACAAATATTTCTCAAGACGGAGTCAATGCGATAAACCGATGGAATCTCTGGACTTTTAGGTGGACGGATCGACTCGATGACTACTTACCAGAATGCTACGATACCAGTATGGAAAGTAAACGAGAAAGTTACATGACTTGACTGCATGCTCTGCGGTGTGAGAAACACCCAGAGCTCTCGCACTTTCCGCATTAACGTCTACGAAACCATGCCGAAATCCTCCGGTTAAGAGGCTATGTCAGCTGAACACCCACTCTACAGCAGTCAGAACAAGCAGGCTATGCGAAACTGAGTCCAGCCACGAGCAGGCATCCAATAGAGCAAGAGAGATGCTTCAGGACCCGGAGATACATTGAGTTCCAGGTTTCTCTCAAGCCCAAAGATCTAGCTGTACTGAATAAGGAACTTCGTGAAGATTTTTCCGAAGAATCCGATTCTTGGTCCATCAATGGTAGCGTGTATAATGCAGCGAGAGCTATGGCAGATGCAAACCGTAAAACAAAACCAACGGTTGATCATCAGACCAAAAAACGAATTCATCAACTCAGCACGAAGACAGGCTGCGCATGACAGAAGGCATCTTGCATTCAGTGTATGATTCAATACATAACATCTGGCAGGAATTACAACGCCAGAGTTCGACAGTTTCCGCGTGAACTGCAGATCCGTTATTACATACTTAACAATTCAAAACTGATGACCATCCGGCAACATATTGTTGACAAAATGCGGGTACCATCTGACGCGAGGAGAAGTCTAGAGCGAAGAGAGAGGTATCACAGAAAACAAACAATTTTTCTCTGACCCATCTCTTTTCTCACAAGATTCTCCAGTTACTGTCGATCATCAACCCAAACTAGAGGAGGTCAAAGAATTTTGGAAAGGAGTCTACGAAATCCAACATTTCGTGAAAGAAGACTCAAAGAACATGAAAAGCTTCAAGGAGATGTGCAATTCCCTCATAATATCTCAGGAAGAATACCCAATCCATCAAATATTATTTCCATTTCACCATCTCAATATCAATATTCTTCTCTTAACATTCCTTATCACATCTACTTCTATCCCCTCCTAAACTAATTAACTTTTTCTTGTGCACTTCGATACTCGTTTTATTCCTCCTATCATTATTTCCATCTCCTAATTTACGTTTCCCTCTCGCATTTTGATACTCCTGACCTTTTCTTTAAACTATTGTTTTTCTTTCATTGATCAGTCATCTCTACATGATCTTTTCACCTTCACTTTGTTCCTAAACACAAAATTGATCAGTGCTACTCTGTTCTATCTTATAATAGCTTTCCATATTATTACTTTATTTTCTAAGTTTAATTAAAATTGACAGTTTAATTTCATTGGGATCCAGTTTTGAAAATACTGAGAGATCATAATTGAGTGGCCGTTCAAAAACTACGTTCCCAATTTTGGGCTCTTCTACCTGGCCTTTTTGTCTCTCTAAAAATTTCCTATACTCTCTTTATTAAACCCTCTCTCATCCCCTTTTGGGTGACTCTATCCTTTTATCCAATTCTCCTTTCTTTACCATCTCCAATAAAACATTTAAACATACCTTCCCACATACCTTTCCATCATTTATTATTCTTAAGACCTTGACTCTTCCTTCCCTGGTTATGTCCTCTTCCTCGTCTCTTGCCCTACCATATTTTTCTCCTTTTCTTAATTTCCTTTCTAGCCCTCATTGTAAATCCATCCAATTTTTTTTCCACCATCTAAATATCTCGGTTTATTCTATTTCTTCTTTTTCTTTCTCTACAACCTTCCAAACCTCTTCTTCTATTCTAGTCTTATTCTCCTCTTACTCAATTCTTTTACTTTCCTTCTTGTTTTTTTGGTCACGCAAATCAGTATACTCCTTTTTTCTCCTATGTTCTCCACTATTTTTTGCTCTTCTCCAATTCCATAATTTCTGTCTCACTTCCCTGTTTTCTTTACATTCATAAAAACAGTAAATGTAAAACAAAAATTCAAAAAAAAAAAAAAAAAAAAAAAACGTTGAACGTTGCAATTTTAATTGTTCTATTTCAAAAAATTTAATTTGCAAGCAAAATGTTGAATTTTGATGTTTAATAAATATTTTACACCTATTATTATTCCTAGAAAAAATTCAAGTCAAAAATGAATCTGGAAGATTTTAAGGAAATATTTTTTACTTTGCAGGATTTAAAGAAAATGTTTTGGAAGAATTCGAATCATTTTGAAGATGTTTAGAAGATCTTAAATTTTTTTTTAATTAATTCATAATTTGAAAAAACATAAAACAACGCACATGTTTCAAGACTTTGAAATCAAAGTTTGAAGCTTTTCAAGGATTTTAAAACTATTTAAAATAAAAATATTTTAACTTCTGATTTAAGAGGTGTTCAGTTTATAACAAAAATGCAATAGTCCCATTTATAATATTTCTAGCTTAAAATTGCTTAAAATGATTTGCAGCTCAGTTTTTATCACTTCAAATGGACACATTTTTAGCTTTAGAGTTAGAATTTTCTACTTTCATTGACCGTGAAAAAGGTTAGGGAACCGTGAATTTTTTTCTGTGATTAAAACAGCCACCCAGATTTTCAAATTTTCAAGTTTAAAGAAATAAACAAGAACTATACATTGTAAACAAATTCAATTAACTTTGATGAATTCATTAAAAAATTTGCTTTTCGGCATAACTATTTTAATGAAATCCAAAGATTTACATTTTGTTTTCAATTTCTTGAAATTGTTTCAAGTTAAATTTTGTTTTCAATGCTGCTAAAAATGAAAAAATTGCTTTTAAATCTTCCCAGGAATCTTGAAATAACTTTTTTATTCTCTTGAAATCTTTCAAGATTCTTAAAAACCTTCTTTTTTCAAAATCTTCCAAAATCTACATTTTGTTTTAAATTTTTTGAAATCGTTCCAGGTTTTAAATTATTTTTGAAAATCTATCGTCAAATGTATAAAAGTTAAGCACCAAAAAATGATAAGCTTAGTATTGAAAATGTGAATTTAACAGTTTAAAAAGGGGGATGAGTGGATTTTTTAAAACAACAATATTTTAAATAGTTACACTTATAGTTATCATTTCATAATGGCCCTAAATAATTATAGAAATACCAATTTCTGGCTGAAGATGAAAATTTTTTTTTCTGAATCTGACACTTTTTCTTGAAAAAGCACTATCCCTTAGCAGATTCACCAAATGAGAACTCACAAAAGTTTGGCTTCGAAAAATATTATTGTTTTAGAAAAAAAATATCTATACAATCTCCAACCTGCTCATCTTGAAATTTCAATACAAAAATATGCTCTCATACTCAGCAGAACTTCCACTAAATATAACATAAGCAAAAGTAATTTTAATATGAAATAATGAACAAAAATTTCATTTTAAAAATGACCACAAGATAACCATTTTTCGACACTTTCGAAATGTTATTGAAATCGCAGTGTCTAACTGTAGAAAATAAAACTTCTCATCAGGCAGAAAAATTTTTAAATTCCGGATTTACACTATATGTCAATAGGGGTTTTATTTTATCTCTCTGAAAATTTGGCATTGACCCTGAACCTACTTTAATCGAAATATTGATTTCAAAAATTACAGAATGGATTATACCATTTTGTGATTTGTGAATATACAATAAGAAATTCAAATTTGTTGGTACTCAGCCAACTTCAACTTGGTAGTTCTGTCGTTTAACCAACCTCAAAATAGCAATCTTTCGGGATATTTTGAAAATATATACCCACAAAGTGAATGAATCCAAAGCGAAATTCTACATAATTAAGCATCAGAAATAATTGAAGTAGGGATCAAATTCTGAATTTGTAATTCCTTCTCTCTCATTTAATCCTCTGTTTCTTCTTGCAGAGTTAAGTTCAGAGTTCGATTGTTTACCTAATGGTGAACCTAAACATAATACACACTTTTGAACCTGTTCTGAGGAAATTTCCAATCTCTACCGAAGTTACGAGAATAGATAAAAAATAGAAAACTGATTTCGAAAATATAATAAATACTTATGAACTTATTTTGAGGACATTCCCAATCTCTGCCGTAGTTTCGAAAATAGATTTCAAATAGAAAACTGACCTCCAAAATATAATGAATACTTTGAACTCGTTTTGAAGGAATTCTCAATTTCTACCGTAGAAACGAAAATAGATTAAAACATATAAAATAAATTTCGAAAAAATGAAAAATACCTCTGAACATGTTTTGAAGAAATTCCCAATCTCTGCCGTAGATACAGAAATATATTAAACAATAGAAAAGGGATTTCGAAAATATAATAAATACTAATAAACTTGTTTTGAAGAAATTCCCAATCTCTATAGTAGTTACAAAAATAGATTAAAAAATAGCAAATAGCTTTTGAAAATATAATACTTATGAACTTGTTTTTAGGAAATTCTTAATTTCTACCGTAGATACGAAAATAGATTAAATAATAGAAAATATAATGCTTATGAACTTGCTTTGAAGTAATTCTCAATCTCTACCGTAGTTGCGGCTCTTTCGAACCATTTTCAAAATAATTATCGCAAATCCAAAAAAGACTCTTGTTGCCAAAACACTCAATGTAAAGGTTCGCCTCTTGTGTGTTTATAATTGAGGCTAAAATAAATGGCATATCAAGGCTAGAGATGCAGTACCGAACCATTCTAAGATCAGTTAATTACTAAATAATATAAAACTTTGTAATGTTGCACACAATTAATAAATAGACTGCAAACAAAATTATGTTTTTTTTACTTACCCCTTTAGGGACCGTCCATTCATCTTTCTTGATTGATTTAAAATTAAAAGACTTTTTTTCATAAACATCAACTATGATGTTTGGGGTTGCAAATTTATCTTCTCTGGTTGAAAATTCAACTGGTTGAGATTTAAGGTCAGGTGCTCCAATCACTAAGCTGCTAGAGAGATCAGAAGAAGAATCTTTGTTCTGAAACACGCTTTATTTTTCAAGATGTTATATATATGTTATGTTATACCCCGTAGATAATTTATATCCTTATCCAGATAAAAATTATCCGACGTCGGATAACTGTAGTTTATGATTGTTTGGAACATTTTTATGCAACTTTAGACAAAAAATATCTCTGGGATTTACTGTGAAGTCTCTTTGTCTCGCTACTTTTGCTATCATGTCTATGTGACAATTACTTTTTTTGGATTCATTAGGGTGGTCCGAAAATTCGACTTTCAATTTTTGGTGATCGATCCCCCCATTTTGTTCATTTTCCGAAAAAAGAAATTCCCTTTTTTCAAATAGGTGAACATTAACCCGTGCCTCCGGCTGTTCAAATGAATATGGGGTTTTAAACAGGGAATGCTCGTTTTTCGAAAAAATCTAGAAAAGGTGAACTAATCCTCGATTGTTTAAATAATTATCGTTTGTTTAAACAACTTCTTTCGCTTGTAAATCATGAAAAGTTATTCCGGGATAAGTTGCCGAAACGCGGAAAAATTTCCAAAAATTATCAACTTGGGAAATTCACTGCGCAAAAAATATGACAATGTTTATAGGGTCCTAAAAATCCCCATAAAGTGAAAAAATGGCTTTTGCAAGTTTTTGGCGCTAATTATGATTTTTATAGGTTTTTCAAATAAAAATTGTTGCTTATACATGAAATGCTACTTCATACTCATAATTAGATGCTCACTTCAATTGTTTAAACAATTTATTACTGTTTTTAGCAATTTTCTCTTGGAATAGAGATAGAAAGTCGCAGTTTTTTCAAAAAAATTACTTTTCGTCCAATTTTCAATTAAACTTGGGTAGTACATAATTCATGTTAACAAACATAATTGTTTAAATAATTTATTACTATCGTTAATAATATTCAACTTGAATTATATATATATATACATATATCCATATATATATACATATACATATACATATGCATATACATATGCATATCCATATACATATACATATCCATATACATATGCATATACATTTACATATACATATACATATACATATACATATGCATATACATATACATATACATATCCATATGCATATACATATACATATGCATAAACATATGCATATGCATATCCATATGCATAAACATATACATATACATATATTTGTGTATATATATATATATATGTATATATGTATATATACATATAAATATATATATGTAAATATATATCCGCTGAGTTCGATAACTATCTTCACCTGTAACATTATTTCCCCTTTCCCCTTTCCCCACACCCCCTTCCCTTTCAACAACCACAGTTATTAAAACCCGCAAGAGTTATTACTTATTAGCATTAACGAAACAGTTCACACACTTCTTCAACTCACTTTCTTCATGCACAGCTGTTAGAAATTCATTTTTAATCCAATTCATTCATTTTATTCACTTCCTCTAAAAAGAAATTAGTTTAGAAAGAAAGCAAGGAAGGAATTTTGTTTAAAAAAAAATTCTGTCTAGAATTTAGTAAATCTTATTTGTATTGACTTGATTAGTTTAATTATTATAAAAATGTTATGAGTAGTTATTATTACTTGTTCATGTTAATTATTTTGCATTTTTTATTAATTAATTAAATTCAATTAATTTTGAGCTAATTTTGATAACTTCTTTTAGTGATTTTTGTCTCACTCCTCATTACTGTGACAATGTGACATTTCGTTGACTCCCCCCCCCCCACCCTGAAAATCAGATGATACTGAAGCTGACCCCCTTCTTGTAATTTTATTTGTATTACTATTTATTATATTATATGCATATATATATATGTATATATATGTATATATATGTATATATAAATATATGTATCAATCTTTGCACTTACCTACACAATTGGTTGAAAATTCATCTTTTTTGGTTCAAAGTTCTACTACTTTGTTAAAAAGTAATTTTTTTGGTTGAAGATTCATTACTTTAGTTAAAAATTCATCTCTATGGCTGAAAATGCAACTATTCTATTGAAAAATTAACTTCTTTTTAGTTGAAAATGAATTTTTTTAACAGAAAAATGAACTATTCCATTTTCGGTTGAAAATGTTTTCTTTTTTAGTTGAAAATTCACTCCTTTTGTTGCAAATTGTATATATTATTGGAAATTGTGTTTAGAAAATGATTCTTCTTGCTTACAAGTAATTTATTTTTGTTAAAATTTCATTTCTTTGTTTAAAAATTCAACTACTTTGGTGAAAATATTTTCTTTTTGGTTAAAAATGTATTTCTTAATTGAAAAATCGACTTTTCGGTAGAAAATTTTCATCTTCTTGTTTGAAAATTCATCTTTTTGGTTGAAAATTCAATATTTTTTGTTGAAAAGTTAAGTATTTTGTTCAAATCTCCTTTACTTGGTTCAAAATTATTTTTTTAACTGAAAAGTGAACTATTTCATTTTTGGTTACAACTTTTATTTTAGTTGCAAATTCATTTATTTCGAATAAAATTTAACTATTTTATTGAGAATTTTTTTTGTTTGAAAATTAATTTTTTAACTTAAAAATTAGGTATTTCATTTAAAATTCCTCTTTTTTGTTCAAATCCAACTGTACTTTATTTAATATTGAAATCTTTTTTGATTGGAATATCAACTATTCAATTTTTCGTTAAAAATTCATCTTTTTTGGTTCAAAGTTGTACTACTTTGTTAAAAAGTAATTTTTTTGGTTGAAGATTCATTACTTTAGTTAAAAATTTATCTCTATGGCTGAAAATGTAACTATTCTATTGAAAAATTAACTTCTTTTTAGTTGAAAATTCACTTCTTTCTTTGCAAATAATATATATTGTTGGAAATTCATTTTTTTTATTTGCAAATTTCATTTTGAAAATTTTCGAGACCATTTTTTCAAGATTTAAAAGTTCTATGGACGGCTATTCATAATACGCGAAAAGTTCAACAATTTATCCTCACGACTTTTTTCGATAAAAAGAAAATGATCGGAGTTATAGCTTTTTTATAATTAAAAAAAAAACAGACGAAAAACTTTGCTTTTTGAAAGCCCTCCAAGATTGTCAGAACTTTTTGAATTTTCTTGAAAAATCGAAAATTCATATTTTGATACCACAAAAAATAATGGAAAATCAAACATTCCATTGTGCGGTCAAGCTATGCAAGATACGAAAAAAAAAAATAATAATAAAACAAAAGTTGTTAGCTTAAAAATAAAAAAATAAAAATTTTTTGTTGGAAAAATGGCACAAGAGAGTAAAAAATGAAAGGACTAAAGTTGTTCAACCAAAAATATCTACAAATTTTTTGGAAACTCTTGCTATAAAAATATATTAAAAATAAAAAAATTAACTATTTGGAAAAAGGACACAGGCTACAATAACATTTTATTTAAAAAATTGTTCGCCTAAATTATATCTACAAATTTTCTTAGAACCACCTTACGCTATGATACGTATTTTTAGTTTAAATCGTAAAAACTAACATTGAAAATAAATTAAATATCTAGAAAACGACATAAGCTGCAATAAAATGTATAATAATTTTTTTTAATAGGATGTGCACTTTTTTCAAATTATAAAAAAAAAGACAATGATAATATTTTTGTTTTGATACCAATACATATTATGAATTGTAATAATACAAATTTATTGAAATGATACGTTTTTCAGGGTAGCTAACAATAAAATTCAATGTAAAGTAAAAAACAAATATTAAAGTAATAATTGAAACTAAAAATAAAATTTGTACTTTATTTTGCAATATCTGAATAAGCAGCCCCAGATTGAGATGCAGAAATAAATTCAATATACATTTGACATAATAGAGCTGAACATAATGTGGATGAATTTTCTACCAAGAAATACGTTTTTAAGACAAATGTGAATTTTTGAACAGAAAGGATGATTTGCCAACCAGGAAAATTTATTTTCGACCAGCAAAGACGAATTTTTAACAAAATACTTTAGTAACAAAAGTTGTAGCATTGGTGATGGTTTCCAAGTGTGAATATTTCAGATTCTGATCAGAAGTAAAATATTTGGAAATTTCCCGGATTCCATGACTAATTCCTATTCCGTGTCTTCTTGCAGAGAAAATCAAGTTCTTATGATCTAGTAATTCTGATAACTCATCAAATTGAAATCGTGTTTTAAAGTAAGCAGGTGCTTCGCCTGTGATAAAGGTAATTTGTTGAATGGATTTCGCCTGCGAATCTTCTTCCAAATTTTCCATGATACGATTCATAGCTGGAATAGCCTGCAAAGAATCATGTTTTGCGTCGTCAGTGAAAATAGGAAAAATTGTCTGTGATTTGTTACCGTGATAGAAGACTGCTGTGAATATTCAGCTCTCAATAGTTTTTTCGTAAGAACATTGAATTTCATTTTTCAAAACCCTTTTTCAATTCTCTCCAAGGTCAACGTGTAAAAGGATGTTTCTTGGATTACCTTTTGTGCCTTCATTCAATCTATTTCCTCTCTTCAAATGTCTTTCACGTATTTATGGATATTTTTTTTTCACTGTCTGATGTCTTAGTTCTTCCAGGAATGTATTAAAAGACGTTATGCGTTTTTCTAAATCTTCTTTGTTCCATGAAGCAAAAGTCGGTGGTAAAGTTTCTCTTTTTAGAAGGACAATTGCTCCCTCCTGGATCCCGTGTTGAACTGTCTCCCATTTGTGACGAATATTAAATTCATTAAAATATTCTTCAGATACCTGGTCCGGAAATTTTGATGATTTTTCTGGATATGCTGCCAGCTGGACAGTCAATTAGGAAATTACAGGTGTAAGGATTGTGAGGTCATTATAGTCGGTTTTTTTTGAATTTAACTGAATTTTTCTAAATTCACTCAATTCTGCTGAATTCATTGGATTTCTTTTGTAGTTTTTTTTAATCACACTGAAGTCTTTTAAACTAACTTTGAATTCTTAGACAATTCATAAAATTCTTTTGAATTCCATTGAATTTTTCTTAATTTATTCCAAATTTAATGAATGAAATGAATTTTTGAGAATATTTTTGGATTGTCTTCAATTTACTTGAATTTCCTTTGAAATTAAGTTTTAATTTGTATGAATTCTATCGAATTCTTCTCGTTTTCCTTAATTTTTTTCAAATCTCCTTGAATTTTATTCAATTTACACAGAATTCTTTTTAATTCACCTTGCAATCTTAGACATTTCGTCAAATTCTTCTGAATTTCTTTTGGATTTGTCTCAATTTATACCAAATTTAATTAATGAAATGAATTTTTCAAAATATTTTTGAATTGTTTTGAATTTACTTGAATTTTGTTTAATTCACACTGAACTCTTTTTAATTCACTTTTAAATCTTAGGAATTTCATCACATTTTTCTGAATTACCTTGGAATTTTTCTCAATTCATTCCAAATTTAATGAATTATATGAATTTTCAAAAATATTTTTGAATTGTTTTAAATTTACTTGAATTTCCTTTGAAATTCCCTTTGAATTTGTATGAGTTATATCGAATTGTTCTCATTTCCCTTAAATTTTGTCGAATTATCTCGAATTTTATTTAAGATACCTTGAATTCTTCCAAATTCACCTTGAAATCTTAGGCATTTCATCGAATACTTTTGAATTCTCTTTGAATTTTTTTACATCAACTTCAAATTCAATTATTAAAATGAATTTTTTTAGAATATATGTGAGTTGTATTCAATTCACTGGAATTTTGTTTAGAATACACTTTGAATTTTTATGAATTCTATCGAATTCTTCTCATTTCTCTTAAACTTTTTCAAATTAACTCGAATTTTATTTATTTTGAAAAATTACAAAAATTTCCTTAAAATCTTTCAGATTCTGTTAGGACGATTTTATCAATCTTTTGTGATCTTTTGAAATCTGTAGTCATCTTTTAAAATGTTTTTCAATATTCTCTTAAAATAAATTTTTTAGATCGAAAACTTGAATCAAAAATTTAAAATAAATTCAACACATTTTTCTGAACTCTTGGAAATTGTAATGTGTCTAAAATATTTGTTACTAAGAAAATAGGAAAACATTATAAATTAACAGATACTTATCTACGTTATATTTCTCAAACAGAAAACAGAAAATTTTATATTTCAAAGTGTTGAAAACCTGAATTTATGCCAAAAAAGACCAATTTTTAACAAAATATCTGAATTCCCAACAAAAAAATAAATTTTCCACAAAACAGTTCAATTTTTTAACACAAAAATATGAATTTTTAAATAAATAGATGAATTTTCTACCAAAAAAGACGAATTTTCAACGAAATAGTGACATTGTCAACCAAAGAGATGAATTTTTGACAAAAATGATGAATGTTTGGTAAAAAAAAATTAGTTTTTAACAAAGTAGTTAAATCCTAAACCAAAAAATATTAATTTTCAATCAGCTGCATTTTCAAGCGGGAAACACAATTTTTTAACGAAATAGTGGAATCCTCAACAAAAACAGATAAATTTTCAATCCAAAAAGACGAATTTGCAACCAAATAGTTCAAATTTTTTCTTAAAAAAACTTCTTCAGTCATGAGAGAAAAAAAAAGTTGATCAAAATTTTTATTTTTGGGAGATAAATAATTTAAAATACAAAATAAAAATCTCTACTACACGTTCCTCTTTTTAAGTTCATTTCTTCATTTGTTTTTAAGTTTGAACGAACATATAATTTTCCTAAGATTCTTGACAAAATTCAACCAAAAAAATTTGCAGCTTCCAGATATGTTGAAAAAGTATAATTTTTTACTTTTCAGGATATTGAAATCTTTTAAATGTTCCGAAATATTTCGTGCTCATTTGAAATCTTTGAAATCTTTATAAAATTTTAATAAAATCCTTCATATGTTTGTGAAATCTTTCTGAGATCTTTTGTATTTATTTAAAATCCTGAAAATATTAAAAATCTTTGTGAAATCTTTTGAAATCTTCAAAAAAATTTTGAAATCGTTTCAAATCATTGGAATGTTCTGAAATCTTTGAAATCTTCGCAAAATCTTTTTTATTCATTTGAAATATTTGGAATCTTTGTGAGATCTTTTGAAATTTTAGTAAAATCTTTGAGATCTTTAAAATCTTTGTGAAATGTTTTGAAATATTTGTAAAACCTTTCTTTTATCTCGGGTTGTGAAATATTTTGTGTTCGTTTGAAATATTTGAAATCCTTATGAAATTTTAATGAAATCCTTAAAATTTTTGTGAAATCTTTCTAAAATTATTTGTATTCATTTAAAATCATTGAAATATTACAAATACTTGTGAAATTTTTTGAAATCTTCAAACAAAATTTGAAATTGTTTCAAATCATTGGAATGTTTTGAAATCTGTGAAATCTGGTATACTGCACATTTTTTGATATCTTTGAAATTCTTGTATTCTTTTGAAATCTTTAGGAAATTTTAATGAAATCCTTGAAATGTTTGTGAAATCGTTCTGAAATCTTTTGAATTCATTCAAAATCATTAAAATATTAAAAAATTTTGTGTAATATTTTGAAATCTTTAAACAAATTTTTAAATCGTTTCAAATCATTGCAATGTTTTGAAATCTCTGAAATCTCGTATACTGTACCCTCTTTGAAATATTTGAAATTCTTGTATCCTTTTGAAATCTTCATGAAATTTCTATGAAATCTTTGAAATTTTTGCAAAATCTTCTCTATTAATTTGAAATCTTTTGAAATTTTGGTAAAATCTTTGAAATCCTTGGAATCATTGAAATATTAGTGAAATATTTTGAAATTGATATTTAAAAGATCGCAAAAGATTATTTATAATAATATTCAAGTTTATTTATTCGCATATTATCCAACTATTAAATTGGTAGTTTTTTTAGAGTATAGTCGATTTTGACATGAACATTGAGGAACCAGTGTCTAAGAATGGCCCTCTTCGACGAAGAAGGCGTGGATTTCGGAACAGTGAGGGTACGTGGGTTAGCGTTTGCAGATGATGAGGATGTGATGGCAGAGACAATCGAAGAATGGCAAAGAATGTTCAGCTAACTGACCCTAATTCGAAAAAACATAAAAAGCAATAGAAACACAAGAGCTTCCATGATAATATGCATGGACGTTAAGGAATCTAGAGAGGTATGCCAGGACAGAAAAGTGTGGCGACAAATAGTTTATAAGAAATGCACAATGAAAAGTATCAGTAGAGTGAATGACGTCTGAAATTGAAGACCTTGGACACTAATGGGCCCGAGTGGATAGCTTTACATAGTGACGTAGTGAAGCTCTTCGCCTGGGTTGATTGCTAGAGAAATTATTCACCGACCTCGATCAGAGCAGATTTGCGAATCGAGCATGTTATTTAAATAAACAACAAGGGAATTCTAGATCAATCTAAAAATTTATATCCCGAGTTAGTCGCGCCTAATAATAATAATAATAATAATAATTCATTGGGGCTTCATTCGTTCATATTGGGCTGTAGCTGTCTTAAGCCTGAGAGAAAAATGAGCTTCCTCATTTTTTTCTTTTGTATTCTAGATTAAAATTATGATTTTTGAAAAGCATGACGCATAATTTAAAAATTATTTAGTTTTGATCGATTTGGTTTCACGGACCTTATTTTAGAATACTGCAATTTTCAACGAAGTTTTTAATTTATTAATTTTTAAGGGTTCAATTAGGATTGGATTAATTATTTTTAATAATTCCAATTAGGAATCATGTAATCTTCAATGTTTTTAGAATGATTAAACGAGATGATAAAAGAATTCTGGCGAAATTTATTTTCTACTTTGTCACATTCTGTTAATTTTCAGCTTCATGGATTTTTAGCAGACGCTTTTATAAAAATGTTCATTCTAATGCTTTTTATTAATTTTTCTGAATAGTTGATTACATTAAAGAAAATCATTGCATAAATTCTGAAAAACACCGTTGACAGCAGGAATGAAACATAGAGTGAAAGCACTTAGTTGGCAATTTTCAAAAGGAATTAATATTTAAATTATTTTGAAAAACTTATTTCACGAAGTTCTTTAGAAGCCCCTTGGCATTTTTGAGAGAGGTAAAAACCCTTAAAAACAGAGAAAAGCATTTGAAATTCGTTGAACATACATGAAATTATGCTCATTTATTTGGTTTCCTGAAAAAAATACTCAAACCCCTAGAAAATTTTCAAAATCCTTCAACATTCTTGGAGGCTTATTCAGATCCCTTGACATTTTCGGAAAAGGTAAGAGTGCATTAAAAAACAGAGCAAATCCCTCATAATCCTTGGGGACCTATTCAAATCCCTTGAAGTTTTTGGAAAAGGTAAAAGCCCTCTCCAAACAGAGTACATAATTTGAAATTTGTTAAATATACGCTTGATTATATTCATTCATTTGGTTCTCTAAAAAAATATTTAAATCGCTAGAAAATTTCTAAATCCTTAAAAATTCATGGAGGCTTATTCAAATTCCTTATAATTATTAGCATCTATTATATATTTTCTTTGAAAATATGGGACAAACGGTTAGCGTCTGAAATTAAAATTGTTTTATCAGAAGAATTCTACAAAAACTTCTCTTCTACTTTTTCACATTTTTCAATTTTCAGCTTTAGGGATTTGGATCAAGCATTTTAAAACAATAAATATTCTTCTCCCTGAATCAAAAAGAAAAAGTTCATTCATCTTGACATTTTTTGGATTAAATTATTTCCCGGAAATGTTTATTTTCTTGAACATGAAGTAGTTTGTTTTTAATTTTTTGATATCTTTTCAAATTTTAAATTAAATTTGAACTTGTTTCTAAACTTATAAATATCTTTTAAAATAATTCCCATTTTTCTTAAAAATGTTCAAAAGTTCTGCACAATATTAAAAAGATTCTTTTTCAAAAATTTTAGAGATCTTTTGCAATGTTTTAAAATCTTCTTAAATATTCTCTTAAAATAAATTTTAAAAATTAAAACTCATTTCAAATTTTCCTAGGAATTTTAAGAGATTTTTTCTATTATCTTGAAACCTTCCAAAGTTCTTAAAAAGCTTCTAAATTTTTGTTTAAAAACTACAAAAATCTTTTGTAATATTTCTAAATATTCTCTTAAAATTGATTTTGAAAAAATCATTTAAAATTTTCACAGGAATCTTATAAAAAAAGTTATTATTCTGATCAATACTTCTAGATATCTTTTAAACTGATTCAAATTTTTCCTAAAGTTTGTTAAAATCCTGAAAAATTATAAATATTGCTTTAAAATCTTCCAGATTCTTTTTCGAAAATTTGTACTATCTTTTTCAATTTTATCTGAAAATTAATTTTTCAAAATAAAAAATCATAAAGAATTTTCCTAGGAACCTCAAAAAAATTGGATTCTCTGGAATAAAGGAATTTTTCCTAAAATTTTGTAATCTTGCAAGATTGAAATCTTTTGCTTTAAAATTTTCTTCATTCTGTTTCGAAGTTTTAGGAAATCATTTTAAATGTTTTGAAATTTTTTAATGACTAGCCAAACTTATAGAAGATATTTAAAGTTTGCTTTGGTTTGTTGCGAGTTTGTAAATAAAGATTACAACGCGTAACATGAAATTTACTTTTAGGTTACACACACTGGAATAGTCATTTTTATCATTTCTTAATCAGCGATACATTTATTTATTGAAAGTCATGTTTAGGATTACGGTTCAATCTTACACTACCGTCGGAAATTATCTACACAAAATGTCATATTAAAGCAATTTTTTTCCCCCGATTAAAAAAATATATTTTTGAAACGATTTAGAAAATAAATTCAAAACTTGCAACAATTTCAAGAAAATTAAGAAAGAATTACATATTTTGAAAATTTCAAAAAAAGGTTTTTTAAACTTTTGAAGGGTTCCAAGATAATAAAAACATCTTCATAAAAGTCTTGGGAAGATTTAAATAATGTTTCATTTGGTCAATTAATTTCAAGAAAAATTTAAAAAGATTTCATAAGATTTCGAAAACTGACAAACAATAATCTGGAAGATTTTTTGGAAAATTTTTTTATGTTGCAGGATTTTAAATGATTTCCTAAAATTTCGAAATACAAAGTAGAAGATTTTTTCCACGATTACCAAATTGAAAAAAAGTCGAGTTTATTTAAGAAATATAAAGAAGTTTCGAAAAGATTCAAAAATAATTAAGAAAAGATTTCAAAGAATTTAAACCGATTTCAAAAAATTAAATACGAAATGTAGATTATGAAAATTTCGAGTAGAGTAAGGTTTTAAAAATTTTGTAAGGTTTCAAGAGAGTAACCTAGTTACTTTAAGATTCCTGTCAAAATTTAAATGATTTTTTATTTTGATCAATTAATTTTAAGATAAAATTGAACAAGATTTCAAAACATTTCAAAACATTTTCAAAATTGCCGAAAAGGAATCTGAATTTAATGAAAAATTCGAATCAGTTTAAAAGATATTTGAAAAATGTTGAAAAAATTTCAAGAATAATTTAAAACTAGAAACCTTATGAAGAAATTTAAAAACAAAATGTGGATTTTTTAAGATTTCGAAAAAAAAACTTTTTAAGAGTTTTGAAAGGTTTCAAGGGAATAAAAAAGTGTTCTTTTAAAGATTCTTGGGAATACTGAAATGAATCTTATTTTGAAAAATTTATTTTAAGATGAAATTGAAAAACATTTTTAAACATTTCAAAAGATTTCCAAAATTGTAAAAAAGTTGCATTTTCATCAAAATAATTGAATTTACAATCAAATAGTAACATTTGAAACCAAACGCGATGAATTGCGATGTAAAAATATAATATCAGACTTTACAACCAAAAAAATTAACTATAAAAAAAAAGTGAGGATTTTTTTTATTGGTTTATATTAATCCAGTACGCATTTGAACGAAAAATTGAGAAAAGGGGACGTTTCTTGAAAACCGGGGGAAAAATAAGAATTGTTTACAAAAAGCGGAAAAAAATTTATGGACAGCCCCTAAGCTGTTATATTAATCTACCTTCTAAGTTAACTTTAAATTATATCAACGTTCTGAAATGAATAGAATAGTTAAAGAATTTAATTAAAAGTATTCTCAATGAAGAATCAATTAGGTTTCAGTTATTATTCATTGTTCGATTGACGTTTGTATGAAATTACATTCATATTTAGTATTTGAAAATAGGAGGAGGAGGAGGAGAAGAAAAAGGAGAAGGAGGCGAATGAGGAGAAAGTGAAGGAGGAGGAAGAGGTGGAGGTGGGTGAGGAAGAGGAGTAGGAGGTGGAGGAGGAGTAGGCGAATGAGGAGAAAAAGAAGAAGGTGAAGGAGGTGCTGGTGGAGAAGGAGGTGGAGGTGGAGGATGAGGTGGTGGAGGAGGAGGTGGTGGAGGAGGAGGCGAAGGAGGAGGAACAGGAGGAAGTGAATGAGGAGAAGTGATGAACGAGGTGGAGAAGGAGGTGGAGGTGGAGCAGCAGGAGGTGGAGATGAATGATGAGGAGGTGGTGTAAGAGGAGAAGGAGGAGGTGATTCAACACCACATGACATTTTGAGGGTGGGGAGGTCACTGAAATGTCACAAATTGTCACACGATGTATGAATTTAATTATAGATTTAAAATTCATTACTTATTTAGAGTTGATGAGGTACTTTCGAAGTTGAAAACCCATTAGAGAAGACTCTTTAAGCCTTCATATCAATACCTAGCTTCGCGCTCGTGCACATCCCTGGATTTTTATTTACAGGAAAATATGCCCATAAGCCTATTATGGGCCCCTTTTCAAGTAATCGCTTCTATCGAGTCAAGCATATATTTTATTAATAAATATAGCTTCGCGTGCGTGTACTTTCCTGGATTTTTATTGCTCATATTAAAAAAAATAAAAAGTGAGAAAATGTGTTCATAAGCCTATTATGAGCCCCTCTTCCAGTAATCGTTTTAATCGACTTAGGCATATATTTTATTAATAAATATAGCTTCACGTGCGTGCACCTTCCTGGATTTTTATTTCTTATATTGAAAAAAATGAAAAGTAGGATATGTGCCCATAAGCCTATTATGGGCTCCTTTTCCAGCAACTGTTCAAATCGACTCGAGACAAATTTTTTATTCGGGAATAGAGCTTTATGCGCGTGCACCTCCCTGGATTTTTATTTCTTTTATCAAAAACGTAAACAGGAAAATGGCAATAAAAACCTACTATGGGCCCCTTTTCCAGTAATGCTTTAAATCGACTCAGGCACATATTGTTTTAATAATATAGATTTGCACTCTTGCACTTATCTGGGCTTTTATTTCTCATGTTAAAAAATAAGTAGGAATATGTGCCTATAAGCTTATTATGAGCAACTTTTCCAGTAATGTTTTAAATCGACTCAGACACATATCTTAATAATAAATATAGCTATGCGCGCATCCACCTTCCTGTCTTTTTATTTCTTTTATTAAAAACGCTAACAGGAAAATGGCGAATAAGCCTATTATGGGCCCCTTTTCCCGGTAATGCTTTAAATCGACTCAAGACACATATTTTAATAATAAATATAGATTTGTGCAAGTGCACCTCCCTGGGTTCTTACTTTTGATATTAAAAAAATAAGATGGAAGAAGTGCCTATAGAAGCCTATTATGGGCCCCTTTTCCAGCAAATGGTTTTTATCGATTCAGACACATCTTTTGGTTGAAAATTAACTTTTTCGTTTAAAATTAATATTTTTGGCAGGAAAAATCATCCACCTGGTTGAAAATGCATGTATTTTGTTGAAAAATGAACTACTTTTGTAGAAAGTCCAACTACTTGGTTGAAAAGTAATTTTTTTGTTCAAAATCCATCCTTTTCGCTTGAAAATTCAACTGTTTTTTAGACAATTCGTCTTTTTTTTGGTTAAAAAATTCAACAATTTATAAAAAATTTCTTTCTTGGTTCAAAATTCGGCTTTTTCATTTCAAAATTTATCTTTATTGGTAAAAAAATCTCTTTTTTTCGAAACTATTCTGGTAGAAAATTAATCTCATTTGATTGAGGATTAAGCTATTTTGTTGAAAAATCTTATTTTCTGATTGAAAATTTAAGTACATGGTTTATTTGAAAATTCATAGTTTTAGTTGAAAATTCATTTTTTCGGTTGAAAATTTAACTATTTCGTTTTAAATTCTTTTTTTTTTACAGAAAATTAAAATATTTTGGTAGAAAAATCAATATTTTCGTTCAAAATTAACTTTTTTGATTAAAATTCATGTTTTTGGTTTTAAAATTCAACTCTATTGTTAAGAAGTGTTATTTTTGTTTTGAAAATAATCTCTTTTGGTAAAAAAAATTCTATATAGGGTTTAGCTATTTTGTTAAAAAGTCGTCTTTTCTGGTTCAAAATTTTACTACTAGGTAAAATGTTGAATTACTTCGTTAAGACTTCAGTATAGTTGAAAATTTATCATTTTAGTTGAAAATTCATTTTTTCGGTTGAAAATTTAACTACTTTGTTTCAAATTAATTTTTTTTGTTGAAAATTAAAATATTTTGGTAGAAAATTCAACTATTTTGTTTAAAATTAACCTTTTGTTGAAAATTTAACCTTTTGTTGGAAATTAATATTTTTGGCAGAAAAAATCATCCTTTCCGCTTGAAAATTCAAACTGTTTTGTAGACAATTCTGGATTTTCTTATTCGGTTCTATCAATTCAGTTCCTATTTAAACAAAAAACGAGAAAAAGAAAAACGTTTTTTGAAAACAATGAAAAAAAGAAGAATTATTGAAAAATGGAGAAAAGAGGATTAAGGCATAGAATAAGTAAAAAATTAATAGAGAAGCAAAATGCCGAGATTGAACTCAAGACGTGAGACACCTAGTGAGCGCGCCAAAAAGCTTGAGTTTGAAAAAAAACTTTAATTATTTCAAATGGATTGGTAATAATTATTGATTTGTTATTTTTGAGTTTGAAATGAAGCCAAAAAACGAGAAAAAGGGGAAATTTCTCGAAAACAAGGGAAAAAAAGAAAAATCATTGCAAAAAGAGGAAAAGAGAGTTAAGCCATAGAATATGTTAAATGTAAATAGAAAAACAAAACGCAGCGATCAAATGCAAGATACGAGGCACCTAGTGAGCGCGCTAAAAAGCTTGAGTTCAAAAAAATTGATTTATTTTAAATGGATTGGTCATAATTATTGATTTGTTATCTTTCAGTTTGCATTGAAGCGAAAAAATGAGGGAAAGGGGAAATTTTTCGAAAACAATGGAAAAACGAAGAATTCTTAGAAAATATGGAAAAGAGGATTAATGCATAGAATAAGTAAGAAATGAATAGAAAAGCAAAACGCCGTGATTGAACGCAAGACGTGAGGCACCTAGTGAGCCCGCCAAAAAGCTTGAATTTAAAAAACAAACTCCATTAATTTCAAATGGATTGATAATAATTATTGATTCGTTATCTTTCAGTTCGTATTTAAACAAAAAACGAGAAAAGGGGGACGTTTTTTAAAAACAATGAAAAAAAAAGAATGCTTCAAAAATGGGGAAAAGAGGGTTAAGGCATAGAATAAGTAAAAAATGAATAGAAAAGCAAAACGCCGAGATTGGACGCTATACGTGAGACACCTAGTGAGCGCGCCAAAAATCTTGAGTTTTCAAAGACATTTCAAAGAGGTAAAGGGATTTCAAGGAATTCCAAAGGATTTTAAGACCTATGGAAAATTCCCAGGGGTTTCAAAGAATTTCGTAGAATGTTCAAATATTTCAAGGAATTTCTGACGATTCAAATTTTTGGGAGGTGTTTTAAGGTATTTCAAAGAATTTCACAAAATTTAAGGATTTTAATAAATCTCCGAAGTTATCAAGGTATTTCTAGTGATTTCGAAGATTTCAAGGTATTTTGAGGTATTTCAAGGAATTTCACAATATCAAAGGATTTTATAAAATATCCAAGGATTTTGAGTGATTCTATTGAATCTCCAAGGATTTTAAGTCATTTCAAAGAGTTCAAGGGATTTTAAGGAATTATAAAGGATTTCAAGAGCTATAGAAAATTCCAAGGGATTTCAAAGAATGTTGTAGAATTTTCAAATATTTCAGGGGCTTTCTAACATTTCAGATTTTTTTAAGGTATTTTAAGTTATTTCCAAGAATTTTACAAGATTTAAGGATTCGATTAAATCTCCAAGGATTTCAAGGGATTTCAAAGATTTCTAGGGATTAACCATTTTGTTTATAAAGAGGATTCTAATTAATAAGTTTACTTTAAATTATGTTTAAGGGCTTTTGAACAATTTATACTTTTTTAAATGGCTTTTTAGGATCTTTGAAGAATTCAAGGGATTTTAAGGAATTCTAAAGGATTTCAAGAGCTATAGAAAATTATAAGGGATTTCAAAGAATTTTTTAGGAATTTCAAACATTTCAAGGGATTTCTAACGATTCAAATTTTTTAAAGGTATTTCAAGGTATTTCAAAGAATTTCATAAGATTCAAGCATTTCAATAAATCTCCAAGGATTTTAAGATATTTTAAAGAGTTCAAAGGATTTCAAGGAATTCTAAAGGATTTTAAGAGCTATAGAAAATTCCAAGGGATTTCAAAGAATTTTGTAGGATTTTCAAATATTTCAACAAATATTTCGCAAAGATTTTGGATAGATTCAAAATATTTCGCAAAGACTTCCAAATATTTCACAAAGATTTCAATGGTTTCCCAACGATTTCACAAAGATTTTAATAATCCTGAAATACTATCGGATACTTCAAAAATATTTTAAATATTTCGCAAATATTTCCAAATATTTCAGTTAGATTTCAATAATTTCACGAATATTATCGGATACTTCAAAAATATTTTAAATATTTCGCAAAGATTAACAAATATTTCAGTAAGATTTCAATAATTTCACAAATATTATCGGATACTTCAAAAATATTTTAAATATTTTGCAAAGATTTCCAAAGATTTTAGAAAGATTTTCTACAGATTTTGATAATTTCCTAAGGATTTCAAAGATTTTACAAAGACTTCAAACATTTCGCAAAGATTTCAGATAGATACCAAAGATTATGCAAAGATTTCAATAATTTCCCAAAGATTTCATAAGGATTTTAAAGATTTCGCAAAGATTTTTGATAGATTTAAAAGATTTCACAAAAGCTTCTATTGATTTAATAATTTCAAAAAATTTAACAAATATTTTGAAAAGATTTCACAAAGATTTCACAAAGATTGCACTGATTTCCTCAAGATTGAAAAAATGTCAAAAATATTATCGGATACTTCAAAAATATAAAAAATATTTCGCAAAAATTTCCGAACATTTCCAAAGATTTTCCCAAGATTTTGAAGATTTCACAAAGATTTCAAATATTTCGCAAAGATTTCAGATTTATGTCAAAGATTGCACAAAGATTTCATGAAGATTTAAAGATTTCGCAAAGATTTTGGATAGATTTGAAAGATTTCACGTACTTTTATGATTTTTAATAATTTCACAAATATTAAAAAATAGTTTCAATATTTTGAAAAGATATTCAAGGATATCAGAAAGATTTCACAGAAATTGTATAAAGATTTCAATGATTTCCTAAAGATTGGAAAAGGTATTTAAAAATATTCCAAGAAATTTTGAATAGATTTCAATAATTTAAGAGAAGTTTCAAATATTTAAAAGTTTTGAAGATTATTTTCCAAAATTCCAAGGAATTTTCAAGAGCTTCAAAAAGTTTAACGTATTTTAAAAGGTTTCGAAGGCTTTTGAATATTTAAGAATATTTTTTTTAATTGCAATGCATTTTCAAGAGCCCACAAGAATTTCAAAAGATTTCAAAGGATTTGAAATATTCTAGGGAGTTTAAAAAGATTCCAAGGAATTTTTCATTAATTTCAATAACTTGATTGTTAGGGTTTTTTTTCATTCAAAGGAATCAAAGGATTTCAAAAAATTGCAATGGATTTGAAATCTTTGATAAAATTTTAAGGGATTCCAGGGAATTTAAAATTTATTTTAATAACTTGAAGAGATTTTAAAGAATTTCAGAGATTTTAGGGTATTTAAAAAAAATGTGAAGAAATTTTCAATAGCCCTAAAGGATTTCAAGGGATTTCAAAGGATTCGAAATAATGTAGGGAATTTGAAAATA
Source organism: Andricus grossulariae (assembly GCA_011634705.1). Taxonomy (NCBI): domain Eukaryota; kingdom Metazoa; phylum Arthropoda; class Insecta; order Hymenoptera; family Cynipidae; genus Andricus; species Andricus grossulariae. The sequence goes on from JAABKJ010075445.1 coordinate 229,278,897, forward strand.
TTTCAAGTAATTTTCAATTTATTTCAGTAAGTTATTAGAATTTTAAAGAATTTAAAATATTTTAGGATATTCAAAAAGATTCCAAGAAATTTCTAATTGTTGAATAAAATGGTTTGAAAAAAATCGAATCTTCAAGGAAATAATGAATTTTTAAAATAGGAGTTTAATTCTCAATCAGTTAATTGAATTTTCAACCAAAATCATTAATTTTATACAAAAAAAGACGAATTTTCAACCAACCACTTGCATTTTTAAATAAAAAAGATGAATTTTCAACTAAGTAAATTTTTAAGTAAAAAAAAAACATTCTCAACCAAAAAGGGAATACTTAAATATCCTTTAAAAAATTCATTTTACAACAAAAAAAAAGAATTTTCGTTAAAATAGTTCAATTTTAAACCAAATTGATGAATTTTCAACTGCGGAAGAGATGGAATTTCAGATCTAGAGATTATATTGAATTGAAGTAGAATGTAAAGTTTGTCCACCTATGTTCGAATTTTGCTTACATAAATAGTTAACAGGAGAGCCATAGCATTTTTTAAGGTAGTATCCCACAAAATTTTGACAATTAGATTGTTCACTTTAAAAAAAAATTTATTTGGAATTTTTTTTCCCCGTCGAAATCAGAAAAATTCAGGCTGGACCCATGTGGCAGGCTGCCCTTCAAATTTTAAAGGTGGTTTTGTTGGTGCATAACTTTTTTACAAATCCAAAATCATTTCACATGAGTAGGAAATGTGCGCATTTGCTTCGAAAACAGAATTCATCCTATTTAGAAATAATTGGTCAATGCTAAATCTCTATTTATCAATCGTTGATCCAAAAGGCTATTTTGTTAGCGATTAACTTGGTAGGTTTGGCCTTGAAATGAACTTGACCCTAACCTGACGGGACTAAACAAACAACAGATTTGAATTCAGCGACCCCAAATAACTATAGGCACTGTGACTTCATTGGTTAGTGATGAATTTTGTAAGTTTGACTGTGAACTGACCTTGACAATGCATTCATATTCAGCGATCCCGAAAACCTATAGGTACCCTGACTTATTTGGTCAGCGATGAATTTTGTAGGTTTGATCTTGAATTGACCTTGACCCTGACCTAATGGGACCAAATGGATAACGGATTCGAATTCAGCGACCACGAAAATATAAAACCCACCTAGTCTGGGCCGTGTTGAAAGGCTTTAGATTTTGTGGTTCGTACATAAACGAGGTAATAAATTAACGAGCACACGAATCATTATTTACTCCAATTTCTTATATATAGTAACGAATTGAGGTGCTAAATTTTACGATTGAAGCGATTAGGAAAATAACAATGTGAATATTGAAATTTTGGTGTAAGAAAATGTATCACGAAATTTCTAAATTAAAATGTACATTCAATATGAACAGAAAATTGAAGATTTATTATTTTAGTTGAAAATTTATTTCTTTGCTTAAAGATTTAACTATTTTGTTGAAAATTCGTTTTTTTTTTGTGTAGAAAATGAATTTTTGAAATTGAAAATTCAACTATTCTACGTTTTGTTTAACATATGTCTTCTTCGGTTGAAAATCCAGCTATTTGTTTGAAAATTTCCGTTAAAAATTCCTTTAAAACTCCAAGTTTTGGTTGAAAATTTATTTATTTTGTTAAAATTAATCTTTTTTGATAGAAAATTAATCTTTCTGGTTGAAAATTAATTTATTTGATTAAAAATTAAGTTTTTTATGAAATATTAATTTTTTTTTACTGAAAATTCAACTATTCCATTTTTTCCAAAATTTAACTTTTTTTATAGAAATTGAATCTTCTTGGTTGAAAATTCATCTGTTTGGTTGAAAATTGAACTGTTTTGTTGAACATTCATCTATTTTGTTAAAAATTTGTCTTTTTTTTTGTAGAAATTTCAACTATTGGGTTAAAAATTCATTTATTTGGTTTAAGATTTATTACTTGAATTAAAAATTCATTTCTTTGCTTAAAGATTTAAATATTTTGTTGAAAATTAGTTTTTTTTGTTGAAAATGAATTTTTTTAATTGCAAAATTAACTATTCTATGCTTGGTTTAATATTTACCTTCTTCGGTTGAAAATTCAGCTACTTGTTCGGAAATTTCTGTATTTTGTAGAAACTTTGTCTTTTGTGGTACAAATTAATCTTCTTGGTGACTGAACCACCTTTTTGGTTAAAAATTAATTTCTTTGGTTGAAAACTTAACTATTACGTTAAAATTTCAAGTTTTAGTTGAAAATTCATGCATTTTGTTAAAATTAATCTTTTTTGATAAAAAAAATTAATCAATTTCGTTGAAAATTATTATTTTTTTGATTGAAAATTAGTTTTTTAATTGGAAATTAATTTTGTCAAGTGAAAATTTAACTATTCCATTTTCCAATTCGGTAATATTATAAACTGTTCGGGAATTTTATTATTCGGGAATTTTCCAATTCGGTAATATTATAAACTGTTCGGGAATTTAATTTGCTGGAATTTTTCAATTTGGTAAAATTATAAACTGTTCGGGAATTTTATTATTCGGGAATTTTCCTATTCAGAAATGTTCCAATTCAGAAATTTCACAGTGTCGGGAATTTTAATTTTTCGAGATTTGTCAGTCGTCCCAATTAAAATTTTTATTATAAATAAAAATATAAAATCATAATATAATTTTTATTTTGATAATTAAATTAATTTGATAAATAAGTAAAAAATTGTAATTGTTTAAATTCGGGATTTTTCTAGTTTGGATATTTTATTATTCGAGAATTTTCCAATTCGGGAATTTTTCAATTCAGTAATATTATAAATTATTTGGGAATTTTATTTTTGTGGAATTTTCAAATTTGTTAATTTTATAATCTTTTCGGGGATTTTATTTTTCTGGAATTTTCCAATTTGGTAAAATTATAAACTGTTCGGGATTTTTTCAATTCAGTAATATTATAAACTGTTTGAGAATTTCATTTTTGTAGAATTTACAAATTTGTTAATATTAAAAACTGTTCAGGGATTTTATTATTCGGGAAATTTATAATTCGGGAACTTTCCAATTCGGGAATTTTATTATTCGGAAATTTTTCAATTCGGTAATTTTTCAATTCAGTAATATTATAAATTGTTTGGGAATTTTATTTTTGTGGAATTTTCAAAGTTGTTAATATTTTAAACTGTTCGGGGATTTTATTTTTCTGGAATATTCCAATTTGGTAAAATTATAAACTGTTCGTGAATTTTTCAATTCAGTATTAATATAAACTGTTGGGGAATTTTATTTTTTGGAATTTTCAATTTTGATATTATTATAAACTGTTCGGCGATTTTATTATTCGGGAAATTTATAATTTGGGAACATTACAATTCGATGAAGTGCTGTATAGAAATAAATAAAACAATATTTTGATGTAACACTGAATGCTGTTTAAATATTTCTTTTAGTCACACAAATATTGAAATTATTTATCAGTTTGTTTTTAAATTTATATAAATTTTATTCCTAGGAATTTTAGGAAAATTTGTTTATTCACTTGAAACCTTTCAACATTTTTTTAAAGCTTCTAAAATTTTCGTTTGAAATCTTTAAAAAGATCGGAATTTTTAACAATCTTTTACAGTTTAAAATTAATTTTCAAAATCTCTTCAAATCTTTTTCAATTTTCTCTTAAAGTTAATCTGTCAAACCAAAAAATCATGAAAAATTTTCCCATAAATCTTAAGAGAATTAATTCTTTTTTAATCCTTTAAAAATTGGTAAACCTTCTTATATTTTTAAATTATTCAAATTTTTCGTTACATTTTTTTTAATTCTGCAAAATTAAAAAAATTATCCTCAAATCTTTCAGATTATTTTTTGGCAATTTTTCAAGTCCTTTGAAATGTTTTGAAATCTTTCTAAATCTTCTCTTGAAATTAATTTTTCAAAATAAAAAATCCTTTTAATTTTTCCTAGGAACCTAAAGAATCTTTTTATTTTCTTGAAACCTTACAAAATTCCTAAAATATCCAAATTTTGCTTTAAAATCTTTTACACGCTTTTTCAAAATTTTAGGAAATAATTTAAAATGTTTTGTAATCTTTTTTAATTTTCTCTTAGAATTCATTAAGAAAAAAATCATTTGAAATTTTCCCATGAATCTTAAGATTGCTCATTTGAAATGAGCAATTATAAATGAAATATTTAAAACTAAACGAATTTAAAACGAATTGTTTGAATCAGAAAGCCTTGAATCGTCCAAATTTGAGAGAGATAAACTTAAACTTTGAACGTTGTAATGTTAACTATAATTGTTCTATTAAAAAAAATTATTTGTTAATAAAATTGTTTAATATATATATATATGTTTTTGATTTCAAATTAAAATATTTTTTGTTTGAAATATCAACTATTACATTTCTTGTTGAAAATTCATCTTTTTTAGTTGAAAATTCAACTCCTTGTTTAAAAGTTGAATTACTTTCTTAAAAATTAATTTTTTTTGTTGGAAATTCATAATTTTAGTTGAAAATTCATCCCTTTGGTTGAAAATTGAACAACTTTGTTGAAAATTCGCCTTTCGGTCAAAAATTAATTTTTTAAACTAAGAATTTAGCTATTTGAATAAAAATTCAACTGTTTGGTTTGAAAGTTGAATTTTTTGTTAAAAATTCATATTTTAGGGTTAAAAATTCCACTGTTTTGTAGAAAATTCGTTTTTTTATTGGCTTAAAAATTCAACTGTTCGGTAGAATATTCAATAGTCTGTTCGAAAGTTGAACTACTTTGTTAAAAAATAATTTTTTTAGTTCAGATTCATCGTTTTAGGTAAAAATTTATTTCTATCATTGAAAGTTGAACTATTTTGTTGAAAATTAGTTTTTTTATTGAAAATTAATTTTTTCAACTGAAAGAAATATTTATTCCATTTTTGGTTGAAAATTTATATTTTCTAATTAAAAATTAAACTATTTGGTTGAAAATCCATATTTGTGGTTAAAATAAGGAAACTATTTTGTAGAAAATGCATCTCATTTGGTAAAAATTACATATTTTTTGGTCAAAATGCAACTCGTTGAAAGAGGAATTTTTTGGTTGAACATTCAACTATTTGCTTGAAAATACGACTTCTCCAAAATAAATGAAAATTTTATTTTGAAAAATGACATCTGTGAGAAAATTGAGAAAGGTTTCAAGTGATTTTCTATAATTTCGAAAAAGAATTTAAAATAGTTTAAAGCAAAATGTTGCAATTTCGCAAGATTACAAAATTTTAGAAAAAATTCGAGTAAATTTAAGACATTTAGAAATTCTAGAAAGATTAAAAAATAATTTAAAAGGTGAGGGATTGCTCACTCTTTTAAAATCCTCAGAAAGATTTAAAGAATGTTAAAAATTAGCAAAATATGGCCGATATTTTTTTCCAAAAATTTTCATTTATTTAGAAAAAATACGCGAGATAGTAAAAAAATGTATGCAGCAGTGTTGTCCTCTAAAATATCTGAAAAAAGCTTCATGAATAATTTTCGATATTTCACCACAAATTTTTGTTATTGAAAAAGACAAAAATTTTAAAAATATTTGCAAAAATGAATAAATAAGGGATTTTTGTGTCTATGTCTAATATTCTCATGATATTATCACTAAAAATCGTGAAAAATGATACAACACACATACTGATGATGAAAAATGATTACTATTGGTCTAGTGGAATATTTAATAACATTGGTTCATTAATTTTCTGTTATTTAAACAAACCGGATTTCTGTGAATATTATTGAAACAATGTTAATAAATATTCCACTAGACCAATAGTAAGAATTTTTTGGAAAAAAAAACGAACTTTCGAAAGAAAATCATTGAAACAAATGGAATCAACATCTAATCTGCTCTCTGTACACTTTTTTTTATCTCGCGTATTTCTTGAAAAAAATGCAAATTTTTGCTTTTTTGTAAAATCGCCGCCATTTTGTTATTTTTCAATATTTTTCAAATTTTCCTAGCGATTTTGAAAGAGTAAGAAAGTCATCAGCAGCCAACAAAGAAAAGTTTAATATCTGATTTAGTTGACAAAGTATAAGCAGTTTACACAAAATTTCATGCTTCTGTTATAATTAAAGACAAATTAAATTAAATTAAAGATTTAAAAAAATATATTAAAAAAATTAAATTGCAAATATATTTTAAAGAATAACTGGTGGAAACAAATGGATGCCAGATTTAAATTCAGCGCAAAAAAAACTTCGGAAATAATGTGTTCCATTTCAGTATATTCTGAGCAATGTTCAAAGTTGGCGAAACCATCTTTTTTGGTCGATATGGAGTGGAAATCTCGGAAAAGAATTTTAATCCCGACTTAAAAGTGATGAGTTTTCACATCGAACGATAATTTTAAAAATTGACTCTAAGTCTAATTCAGAAAAAGGAAATTGAAAGAACCTCTGTTCCAATTCAGAATTATAATTTCATTCATAAAATTCTCTGTTCCAAATCAGAAATCATTTGAAATCTTCAGAGTTGGTTCTAAAGGATTGAATTTTCTGGAAGAGAGCCGAATTTCATGCAAAAACTTTAATTTTTCTACTAAAAAATATGATTTGTCAGAAAAAAAATAATTTTTACCAAAAAGTTAATATTTCTCCAAAAAATTCACATTTTTCAATTTCTTAGAAATTTCTTAGAAAGAGATAAATTTTCAAATCACGGAAATAACAATTTGAAGCAAAAAATAATTTATAATTCAAAATAAAAATTTCGAATGACCATTCAGTTTTACGGAGATTTTGGAAAGTTTCAGATTTGTCAAAAAAGTATCTAGGTAATCTTTAAAAAAAAGTCAGTTTGAACGGTGTTAGAATATTTTTTAAATTTTTCAAATCTTCATTTTTTCAAGCATTTATAAACTATTCAAATATACTCATTGGATTAATTTTCCAAATAAAGGTTTTATTTTAATTTTATCAAGAATCTTAACAAAAATGTTATATTATATTGAAAACTTTTAAAACCTAGTACTTCTGGAAGATCAGTGTTAGAAAATGCTACAAAATTAAAAAAATTGCCTCGAAATCTACGAGATTCTCTTTCGGTTATATTGAAAATATTCCAATAAAGAAACCTCTTAAAATTTTTAAGAAGCTTCTAAACCTTGTGTTTGGAATCTCCAGAAAACTATGTGTTCAAAATTTTTGAAAATCTTTTCTACTCTTAAATTATTTTTTGATCTTTTCAGAAGGTTCTAAGTATCTCTTGAACATACCCGATTTTGTTTTAAACTATGTAAACTTTATTTTGTTAAAAATTCATTATTTCGTAGCAGTTTCATCACTTTGATTTAAAATTCATTGGTTTGTTTGAAAATTGAACTATTTTGTTCAAAATTCGCACTTTTTGTTTAAAAATTAATTTTTCCAACTGAAAATTTAACTATTCAATTTTTAGTTGAAAATTTTATGTTTTTAAGTTGAAAATTCAACTATTTTTGTTGAAAATCAATTTTTTTTAACTGAAAATTTAAGTTCTCCATTTTTGGTTGAAAACTTATACTTTTTAGTTGAAAATTCATCTATTTGGTTAAAAATTGACGCTTGTTAGTTGAAAATTCAACCTGTTCAAAATTTATTGTTTTTTTTTTAAATTAACTTTTTTTGTAATGAAAATTTAACTGTTCTATTTTTTATTGAACATTTTATGTTTCTTAGTTGAAAATTTTACTGTTTAATTAAAAATTAATTTTTTTGTTGTTGAAGATTCATAATTTTACTTAAAAAGTAATTTCTTTGGTTGAAAATTTAGTTATTTTGGTGAAAATTTGTTTTTTTTTTCTGGATGAAAATTAATTTTTTTGCAATGAAAATTCAACCATTTAGTTAAAAATTCCTTTTTTTTTGTTAAAAATTAATTTATCTGACTGAAAACTTAACTGTTCCATTTTTGGTTAAAAATTTATGTTTTTTAGTAGAAAATTCAACTATATGGTTAAAAATTTAGTTTTTTACGGAAAATTCATAATTTTACCTGAAAATTCATTACTTTAATTAAAAATTTAACTATTTTGTTAAAAAAAATTGTTCTTTTATTGAAAATAATTTTTTTTTCAAATAAATTTATCTATTCCATTTTTAGTTTGAAAAAGTTATATTTTTAGTTGAAAATTCAACTATTTGGTTAAAAATTCTTTTCTATTGGTGGAAGTTTCATCATTTTAGTTGAAAATTCATTACTTTGATTGAAAATAGAGCTATTTTGGTAAACATTGGTTAAGACGGACGAAGATGAACAATCAACAGTGTAATAGGTGTGAAAATGACATACTTCAAACCAGAAAATACCTAGATGATCTAAAAAAGATCCTTCATTATAAAAAACAAGATTCAATATTTCGAGAGGATCTTGGACATGTTTCTGGACGCGACCCTACACACGAACCTGTACACGTAATCTTGACGGTTCTTGTACAGGAATTTGAAGAAGAAACCTATACATTATCCTGAAAAGGAACCTGTACACAAGCTAAAGTTTGAATTATCCTGTACAGGTTCCTTCACAGAGTGACTTGAGACGCGGGTTCATGTACAGAAACTTGTCCAGGATCCTATAGATGAACCTGCATAGGAACTAATTCGCGAGGGTTCGCTAGTGGCTTGGCTCTAGATGATCTAAAAAAGATCCTTGATTATAAAAAATAACAGTCGATGTTTCGAGACACAAATGTTCTCCTTATCGTTTCGAGACACAAAGGTTCTCCTCATCAGGGAACAATAATTTAAAGTAGTCAAAGAAGAGTCGTTCGTAAAATTAAAGAAGCTAGTGTGTACCCAGCGGAAAATGTCTATAAAGGAACATCAGAGGATCTTGGACATGTTGCTAGACATGAACCTGCACAAGACACCTGTATATGTAATCTTGACGGTTCTTGTATAGGAATTTGAAGAAGAAACCTATACATAATCCTGTCAAGGAACCTGTACGCAAGCTAACGTTCGAATGATCCTGTACAGGTTCCTTCACAGAGTGATTTGAGACACGAGTTCATGTACAGGAACTTGCTCAGGATCCTAAGCATTGACCTGCATAGGAAATAATCCGCGAGGGATCGCTAGAGGCTTGGCTCTAGATGATCTATAAATTATCCGTAATTATAAAAAAAGAGTCCATGTTTCGAGACACAAATGTTCTCCTCATCAGGGAACAATAATTTAAAGTAGTAAAACAGAAGTCCTTCGTAAAATTAAAGCATGCATGTTTGTGAGCACGATAACTTTTCAAAGAATTGATCTATTAGATTGGCCTTTGGTACATTTTTTTAGTGTCGGAAACTGAAGGTCAAGTTCGTTATCAAGCTATTTTGAATGAAAATTAAAAAAGATTGAACATTTGCAACATTTTTGAGACCAGTTTCTTCAAGATTCAAAATTTCTATGTACGGCTATCTGTAGTACTAAGAAATTCGAAAAATTCATCCTCACGACTTTTTTTGATAAAAAGAAAATTATCAGAGTTATAGAATTTTCAAAATTCAAAAAAACAAACGAAAATCAAGATTTTAAACCAAACCACGCACAATATGAAAAAAAGTCGAGAAAAGAAAAACGTTGCTTTTTGAAAGCCCTACATTATCATCATAAAAACTATTTGAATTTTCTTGAAAAATCTTGAAAAACAGTATTAAAAATAAAAAAATAAATAGACAAAAGTTGTTCACAGAAAAGAAAGTGATTTGTTATTAATCGTTTTTTGATTAGATACATATATTTTGTTTTAATTGTGAAAAATAACAACAAAAATAAAAAAATTAAATGTTTGGAAAAACAACGCAAGAGATGAGAAAAATTAATATACAAAAGTTGTTCATCCTTGAAGGACCTATAAATTTGTTGATAATCATTTTTTGAAGGAATGCGTCGTTTTTGTTTTAATCGTATAAAATAAAATTAAAAATGAATTTTTTTTGGATAAACGACACTGCTACGAAAAAATATGAATAGAAAAAAACTGTGCACCAAAAAAAGATACATAAATTTTTCAATTATCACTTTTTGATAGGATCAGTAGTTTTTGTTTTAATGTTAAAAAATATCACAATTTTTTTTTTAATCGTAAATAACGACACAAGATAAGAAAAAAAATGAATGGACAAAAATTTTTCACCAAAAAAAGATCTACACATGTTTTATTAATCATTTTTTGTAAGGATAAGTATTTTTTATAATACGAATTCTCTGCAAAATAGTTGAATTTACAACAAAAACACGATATTTTAACAAAATACATGAATTTTTTGCTAAAAATGATAAAATTTCAACAAAAAATGAAAAAATTGACTTTTCATTAGAAAAAAAATTAATTTTCAACCAAAAACAATACGAATTTCAACAAAAATAGTTGAAATTTTAGCCAAGACAATACATTTTTAACTGAAATTATGAATCTTCATCTAAAGAAATTAACTTATAACAAAGTAGTTCAATTTTTGACCAAATATTCGATTTTTCTAATAAATTGTTGATTTTTTCAGCCTAAAATACGAATTTTCTACGAAACAGTTGAATTTTCGACAAAAAAGACGAATTTTTAACAAAATACATTAATTTTTTGCTAAAAATGATAAATTTTCAACAAAAAATGAAAGAATTAAATTTTCATTAAAAACAATTTTTCAACCTAAGAAATTTATTTTTAACTAAAATTATAAATTTTCAATTAAAGAGCTGAATTTTCAACAGTGCAGTTCAACTTTCGACCAAAAAGTTCAATTTTCTAACAAATTCTTCAATTTTTGAGCCAAAAATACGAATTTTCTACACAACAGTTGAATTTTCGACAAAGAAGTTCATTTTCAAGTTAAACAGATTAATTTGTAACCAGGCAGTTGCATTTTTAACAAAAAAAGGAAACTGATGCAAAAATAAATTAATTTTTAAATCAAAAAGACGAATTTTCAAGAGAATAATTAAATTTTTAATAAAACAACATTTTTCAGACAAAAAAGAAAAAAAAATTCAATCATGTTGTGGAATTTTCAAGCCAAAAAGACGAGTTTTCCATAAAACAGTTGAATTTTCAACCAAAAAGGATAACTTTTCAACAAAATTGTTCAATTTGCAACAAAATATGTTATGTAAGAAATTATTTGACCATATACTGCCCCCTCCACCCAAAAAATATTTATATATATATATATGTTAACAGGTGAACTACTTTAGTAATTTTTTTTTTTTTTTTTAATTCAAGTTTCAAAATTTTAGTTAGTTAGTTGGAAAGTTATGTATTTTGTTGAAAATTCAACTTTTTTGGTAGAAAATTAAACTATCTGATTGAAAATTCATGTATTTTGTTAAAAATTCGACTGTTTGGTGGAAAATTAATCCTTTTGGGGTTTCAACTCTTTCTTTGAAAATTCAACTCTTTGGTTCAAGATTAAATGCCTGAAAATTAACTTTTTTGTAGAAAATTCAACTGTTTTGTAGAAAATTCGTCTTTTTGGATTGAAAATTCAATGATTTGGTAGAAAATTCTTTTTTTAAATGAAATTTTAGCCATTCGACTTTGGTTGAAAAATTGATGATTTTTAGTTTAAAAATTCAACTATTTGGTAGAAAATTCAACTATTTGATTAATAAATGTATTTTGTTTAGAATCTGTATTTTTTTAGTGAAAAATTAATCTTTTGTTTGAAAATTCAATTATTTGGTTCAAAATTCAACTATTTTATAGAAATTTCATACTTTCGGCATGAAAATTTAACCATTTGGTCAACAGGTGAACCACTTTGTTAAAAATTTATTTTTTTAAATTGAAGTTTCATAATTTTAGTTTGAAATTCCTTTCTTTGGATGAAAATTAATTTTTTGAACTGAAAATTTGATTATTCCATTTTTAATTGACAGTTTATAATTTTTAGTTGAAAATTCAATTATTTGGTTGAAAATTTATGTATTTGGTTGAAAATTCAACTGTTTGGTTCAAAATTAAATGCTTGAAAATTAACTTTTTTGTTGACAATTAGCTTTTTCGTAGAAAATTCAAATGTTTTGTCGATAATTCGTCTTTTTGGCTTGAAAATTCAATGATTTGGTAAAAAATTCTTTTTTTAAATTAAAATTTAACCATTCGATTTTGGTTGAAAAATTGATAATTTTTAGTTTAAATAATAAAATACCGGCCCAAACATTAATCTTTTGTGGATATTGTGTGTGACTCTCCAACATCCAATCAGGATTTGTGTCGGACCATTATCTACAATTTTACAATTAATAGAGGATCTCTATCAATTCTGTCCATCATAATTTCACAAAATTCAACCCGACGTTTAGAATCGTCTTCATTGAGAAAAATGATTTTTCTACCAAAAAGATTAAATGTCTATAAAAAAAATCCAACAGCAAAATCTATTGAAATTTTTTGTTAAAATTTTAATTTTCAGTAAAATCATTAAGTTTCAACCAAATAAATATTAATTTTTAATTGAAAACTGATTTTTGACCGAAAAAGAATAATTTTAAACAAAATACATGAATTATCAACCACATATTTTAATTTTTAATTAAATTTCTGACATAATAGTTGAATTTTCAAACAAAAACGTGAAATTTTCAGTGTTATAATAATAATGATAATTAATAAATAATTGGATTACATGAAAATTGGGTTGGAAGAAATTTTGGCTGATTCAACGAAATAATTATCACAAGAAATTTATTTGTTGAATCAAGAAATTACTCGATATACCAAAATATTTGTTCAAAACAAGCAAAAGATAAAAATCCGTTTTTTTTTTTTTGAGAATTAGTTTTCTTCACTCAAAATTTAACTATTACATCTTTAGTTAAAAATATATAATTTTCATATAAAATCAAACTATTCCTTTCTTTGGTTGAAAATTCATCATTTTAGTTGAATATTCAACTATTTGGTTGAAAATAAACTTTTTGTGGAAATTTCATATTGAAAAAAATTAACTATTTATTTCACAAATTTAGGTATACGGTGGGAGGTGCTTTTTTTGTTTGTTGAAAACTAATTTTTTGTCTGAAAATTTAGTGATTCAATTTTTCAAAAATTTTCCTTTATAACTTGAAAATTCGACTATCAGGTAGAAAATTCATCATTTTTGTCGAAAATTCGTATTTTAATTTTAATATTCTTCTTGGGTAAAAATGCAACTATTTAGGTTTATGATTCACCATTTTAGTTAAAAATGGATCTTTGTGCTTTGAAATTCAACTAATTGAGTTGAAGATTCATGATTTTAGAGGAAAATTCATTAGATTACTTAAGAATTAATTTTTTTAATAGAAAATTTAATGATTCCATTTTTGGCTGTGAATTGATCTTCTTTAGTTTAAAATTCAACTATTTGAAAGTATTTGATTAAAAATAGCATTTACCAAATGCCATGAATTTAATTGAATATATATCAAACTAAACAAATTAATATATACGTTAACATTAGAAAAATTCTCGCAACTACTTAAAATATTTAACCTGAAATTGTTAACAATTTTACAAAAACTCAAATTTGAAAAGAAATTATATGAAAATAAATAAATTGAAACGATTAAAAAACTGTTAACAATACAAATTGCATGAAATAAAAATGAAACTATGCAATTTATTTGTCTTTTAGTTTAAGAAATTTTTAGATAATATTTATTTCAGTTGAAATACTTTGTTGGAACTCGATTTTTTTGTAGAAGATGCATCTCTTTGGTTGAAAGTTTAACTATTCCATTTTTAAAAAATAAATTTTTTGGCTTGAAAAGTCATATTTTGGGTGGAATGCCCTTGGTTGAAAATTAATTTTTTACAGATTCATACCTGTTTGGCTGAGAATTGTTTTTTATTAAATGAACAATGTAGTTCTTCCAGTTTTTGTTGAAAATTCATATTTTCAATTCAAAATTTATCTTTTTTAGTTGAAAATTCAACTATATAGTTGACAATTCATATATTTTGTAGAAACTTTGTTTTTATTGTTGGGGAATTAATTTTCTTGGTTTAAAATTCATCCGTCTTTAAAATTATTTTGCGTCGGTTGAAAAATTGAACTTTTTTCAGAAAAATTGACTTTTTTGTTATTGTTGAAATATCCACTATTATATGTTATTCCAAATGAAAATCTGCTTTGGTTGAAATATATCAATTATTGTATATTTCGTTGATAATTCATCTTTTTTGTTTAAAAAATTAAATTTTTCGTTTAAAGTTGAACTAATTTTTTTGTTTTCATTCCTTTTTTTTATTAAAGATTTATTATTTTAGTTTCAAATTTGTAATTTCGGTTCAAAAATTAAACTTTTTGTTCAAAAAATTCATTTTCTTGTAAAAAATTATTTTTTGTTTGATAAATTAACTATTTGGTGGAAAATTTACTTTCTTGTTGAAAAATAAAATTATAGTTTGGAAAATTCAATTATTTTGTAAATAATTTTATTTTCACGACTTTAAGATTTAATAATTTCCTTTAATTTTTTTTTTGCAGAACATAAAATTCCTTAGTCGAAGACTCACCTTTTTTGTTGAAAATATAACTATTTGTTTCATAATTCATCTTTTTGGGTTGAAAATTCAATTAGTTGGTTGACAATTTATATACTTTGTTGAAATGTCGCCTTTTTGATTAGGAAATTAATTTCGTTTCTTAAAAATTCATTTTTAGTATTAGGATTCAACTATTTGGTTAAATGTTGGGTGAAAAAATGTATTTTTTCAGTTGAAAATTCAACTATTATAAAATTTGTCTTTTGCTCTTCACCTACTCGTTACTTGTCCTCCTTCTACTCTCCTCGCTCTCCCTGTCATAATTTCCCCTCAATTCCCCTACTTTCCTTTTCTTCGATTTTCCATACTTCCCCTACTTCCGCATTCATAATTTTCCCTATTTCGGCTTCCATTATTTCCCCTTATATCCCTACTCCACTGCCTTAATTTCCCATAACTTTCGTACCTTCCTTATTCCCTTCTCTTCCACTACTTCCGCTTCTTCCCTCACTTTCTCTCATCACAATTCTTCTCAATTCCTGTACATCCCATCACTTCCCCTACTTTCCCGCCCCTTACTTTTACACTTTTTTATACGCTTCAAATTTTAACAATTTTATAGAAAATTCAACTGATTTGTAGAAAAATTTATCTTTTTTGCCTAAATTTCAACAATTTTGTAAAAAAATCCAACTATTTTGTTGCGAATTAACTCTTTTGTTTGAAATTAACTTTTTTATTGAAAATTTATATCTTCAGGGAGGAAATTCAACCCTTTTGTCGAAAATTCGTCCTTGTGGTTCAAAAATTCATCTCTTTTGGTAGAAATTTCATCTTTTTTAGTTAAAAATGCCACTGTTTTATAGCAAATTAATCGATTTTGGTTGACGATTTACCTATGTTATAAAAAAATTCATCTTTCAATTGACAATTAACTTTTTCGTTGAAAATTCATATTTTCTGGTTAAAAATTGAACTGTTTTGTAGAATATATTCGTCTTTTTGGCTTGAACTTTTAACAGTTAGGTTGAAAATTCAACTCTTTTGCAGAAAATCAATCTTTTTTGCTTGAAAATTAAAAAATTCAGTTGAATTTTTTTCTTCTTTTTTTTTGGTAGAAAATCCAACTTTTTTGTAGAAAATTAATTTCTTTTGGTTGAAAATTCAATTATTTTGTTAAAATAAGTTTTTATTGGAAAATCATATTTTTCAGTCGAAAATTCAACTATTTTGCAGAAAATCCGACTTTTTGGCTTGAAATTTGAACAGTTTGGTAGAAAATTAAACTACATATTTGATTGGAAATTTAACTGCTTGGTTGGAAATTAACTATTTTGTTAACCTTTTTTGTTAAAAATTAATATTTTCGGGTTAAAAATTCAGCGGTTTTGTTGAAAATTCGACTTTTTAGCTTGAAAGTTTACCAATTTGTTAACAAATTCAACTATTTCATTGCAAATTAACTTTTTTATTGGTAAAAATTTCTTTTTTTTTATTCAAAATGCAACTTTTTGATATAAAAATAGTCAGTTTCGGTTGAGAAATCAACTATTTTTCACAAAATTCATCTACTATTAGAGAGTGACCCAAAGATGGAGGGTAAGGAGGGGTAGGGACAATAGAGAAGAAAGACTATTTTGTAAGGGTGAAAGAGAGAGAGAGAGATGATGTTCACGTTTGGTAGAAAATTGTACTTTTTTGTTCAAAAATCGTTTTTTTTTTTTGTTAAATCTAATATTTTTAATTCCGATTCAACTATTTGGTCAAATATTAGCAAACTTTTATGCGAATTTAACTTTTTTCTAGAAAATTAATTTTCTTTTTAATTCAACAATTTTTATGAAAATTTAACATTTTGGTTTTAAAATTCATATTTTTGCTCTGCCATTTAAACTTTTATGAAGAAGCCTCGTCTTTTTGGATTGAAAATTAAACAATTTTGTAGAAAATTGAACTATTTGATATAAAACTCAACGTTTTTGTAGAAAATTAATATTTTTTTCAAATTGAAGATTAATATTTTTAATAAACATATAGCAATTTCATTTTTTGGTGAAAATGAATCATTTCTAGTTTAAAAATTCAACTATTTGTTCAAAACTATTTTTTTTGTATGCAAATTAAACATTTTTCTAGAGAATTTAGCTATTTCATAGAAAACTCAACGCTTTTGTAGATTTTTGTTTTAAATTGAAAATTAATTTTTTATAATGAAAATTCAACTATTTTACAGTTTCAAATTGATCATTTTTGTTTAAAAATTCCTCAATTTAGTTGAGAGTGAATGCACCTTGTGGAAAATTCATTTATTTTTGTAAAAAGTTATCTTTTTGTTAAGAATGCAACTGATTGGTTAAAAATTAATCTATTTCGTTAAAAATGTATGCTTTTTCTTGTAAATTCGTCTTTTTGGCAGAAATATATTTTCAACTTTCGTTAAAAATACAACTGTGTGGCTGAAAATTAATTTGTTGAAGTTGAAGATTCAAGTATTTTGTGGTAATTAACATTTTTTTAAATAAAATAGTTTTTTTAACTGATAATTCCTGAAAATTTTTTATTAGTAATTTCTAGATAGGACGAGTAGATTTTCTTTTAATTGTAGAAAATAAGATTAAAAATAAATAAATTGAATTTATGGGAAAACGACACGAGTTGCAATAAAATGTTTAATGATAAAATTGTTCTTTTATATGATGCGCAGATTTTTTCAATTATAAAAACAATACAATGAAAATACGCATGTTTCAACATCAATATATTATGAATTGTAATGATATAAATGTATTGAAATGATAGAGTTTTCAGGGTAGCTGAGAATAAAAATGAGTAGGGGAGAGTTTCCGGTGGTGGGCACAGTTTCATTTTTGACCAATAATTTTCTTTTGAGTCCATATTATGCGGATATATGGATATCTTTGGAAAGCTAGATGCCTTAGCTAACTTTTTGCTGAAGTAAGTAAATTTATTCAGTCAAGTAAAAAAATTTCACGACCAATTTTGTGAAATCATCCATTTTGGCAAAACACAAAAATCGCAACCGGTTGTGGGCACCTTTCGAAAATTCGCTGAAAATGGGGATAGTCAAAGGAAAATGGACCTACTTCTGGAGAATTTGAAGGTTTATTAATTTTGAAAGCCTTCAGTGGCTTTTTTCTACTAAAAAATCTTTGATGGCACGAATCAGCGTATCAAAATTAATTGGTGCTGATTCCGTTGACTTCTTCAGGGTTGTCGCGGCTAAAATAAGTCAACTAAAATAACGAAAAAATACTTTAAAATGGTAATGGAATATGTTACTTCAGCATAAGTGATGATATCTGACAGTTTTCAATTCAAACAGACGCTTTAAATGAAAAAAATGTACCCACAACCGGTTACATTTGAGTGCCCACAACCGGAATTCACGACCATTATCGGTGCATCAAGAAAATGTGCGATTTTTCATAACTTGCAGATAAATCGATGTGACATCTTAAATCACAACGAAAATACTGTAGAAATATCAATAACACTCACGAATTTTCAATCAAACAATAGAATTAAAAAATTTAATTAAATTAATTAAGAAATATAATAGACTTTCCAATTAAAAAGAATTAACTTTCAACAAAAAAAGTTTGTATTTTCTAATTGGGTTTTATTAACTCAGTTTGAATTTAACCAAAAAGACGAATTTTTAACGGAGTTTAATTTTTATCAATAAAAAAAGATTTTTCACTCAATAAAGAAAAAAAATTTCATTCAAAAAGTTGAATTTTCAAGCAAAACAGATGAATATTTTGCAAAGCAGGGTAATTTTCATCTCGAAAATATGAACTTTGTTCGAAAAAGGTCATTTTAAACCAAACAGTTAAATTTTTAACCTAAAAAGACGAATTTCCAACTAAATGGTTGAATTTTCTACCAAATAGTTCATTTTTCTACCAAAATAACAAGAAATAACAGGAAATGGAATAATTGAATTTTCAGTTCCAAACTATAATTTTCAATAACAAAAAAACAACGAATTTTTAACAAAATAGTAAAATTAAAAATAAATGACTCTTCAACTAATAAAATTAATTTTTAACACAATAGTTAAGCTTTTAAGCAAGTAGTTTAATTTTCAACCAAAATACATAAAATAATAAACAAATTTTTAACGAAATAGTTTAACTTTCAACTAAAAAGAATCAATTACCAACCAAAAATGGAATAGTTTAATTTTAAGTTTAATCAATTAATTTTCAACAAAAAAAAAAAGAATTTTCAACAAAATTGTTCAATTATAAACGATTAAAATTAATTTTTAGCAAAGTAGTTGCATTTTCAACCAAAGAGATAAATCTTTAACCAAAAATATAATTTTTCTCAAGCATTTGAGAAAAAAGAAAGAAAACTTGTCAAATGTTTGGGGTTTTGCGAGATTCTCGAATCAATAAAATGTATATAAATTAAGCCTTTTACTGAGGCAATTCTTATTTTTACAGAAATTATAAATTTTTCGAAAGCTATTTTGTTTAAAATTTATGTATTTTGTTGGAAATTCAACTATTTTAAAAAATGTATGTATTTTTTTTAAATTCAACTATTTTGTTAAAAATTTACGAATTTTGTTTATAAAATTAATGTCTTTTGTTAAAAATTCATCGTTTGTAGTATAAAAGTAATCATCTTGGTTGAAAGTTCAACTATTTTGTTAAAAATGAACGTATTTAGTTGAAAATTCATCTAAAAAAAAAAAATTGATGTATTTTTGTGAAAATTCGTCTTGTAGAAAATAAATCTTCTTGGTTTAAAGTCCAACTATATGGTTATAAATTTATCTTTTGCGCTAGAAAATTAATGATCTTGGGTGAAAATGCAACTATTTTGTAAAATATATACGTGTTTTATTTTCAAATCCAACTGTTTTGCTTATAAATTGATGTCTTTTTTAAAAAATTCATCTTTTGTGATAGAAAAGTAATCATCTTAGTTGAAAATTGAACTATTTTGTCAAAAATTTATGTATTTTATTGAAAATTCAACTATTTTGTAAAAAATGTATGTATCTAGTTGAATATTCAACTGTGTATTTGGTTTAAAATCCAACCATTTGCTTATAAATTGATGTCTTTTGTTAAAAATTATTTTTTTGTGGTAGAAAATTAATCATCTTGGTTGAAAATTAACTATTTTGTTAAAAATTTATGTATTTTGTTGAAAGTTCGTCTTTACTTGTAGAAAATAAATCTTCTCGGCTTAAAATTCAACTACTTGGTTATACACTTATGTCTTGTTCAAAATTTATCTTTGTGGTAGAAAATTAATCTTCTTGATTGAAAATTCAGCAATAAAAAAAATGATGAATTATGTCTTGTAGAAAATAAATCTTCTGAATTTAAAATTCAATTATTTAGTTATACATTTATGTCTTTTGTTGAAAATTAATTTTAGTGGTAGAAAATTAATCATCTTGGTTGAAAATTCAACTATTTTGTAAAATTTTTTGTTCAAAATATTCAAAAATCTATATTTTGTTTCAAATTTTGAAATCTTTTCAAGTTTTTAAATAAGTTTGAATCATTTCAAAATTTGTAAATATCTCCTTAACTTACTTGAATTTTTTCTAAATCAATCATTATTTCAATTATGAGTCGTAACAAATTAATAATTTATCAATTAAAATTTGTTTTGAAATATTTTTACATTATTCTCTTTAAAATTAAAAAAAAATAAAAAAAACTGAAAATTTTCGCAGGAATCTTTAGAAAATTGTTGTATTATCTTGACACCTTTTAAAATCCTTAAATAGCTTCAGAATTTTTTTTCAAAATCTTCAAAAATCTACATTTTATTTTACACTTTTTTGAATCTTGATAAATTTTAATTATTGAAATTGTTTCAAAAACTGTAAATATCTTTTAAAATGATACGAATTTATCCTAAAATTTTTAATGAATCCTGCAAAATTAAAAAACTTGCTTTAAAATTATCCAGATTTTATTTACAATTTCTAGAATCCTTTGACATTTTTTTAAATATTCTCTTAAAACTGATTTTTCGAAATAAAAAATCATTTTAATTTTCCTAGAAGTTTTAATACATTTTTTTTATTCTTTTAATTTTCTTAAATGTTTAAAAAGCTTCTACATTTTTTGTTTAAAATTTTCAAAAATCTATTTTGTTTCAAATTTTGAAATCTTTTCAAGTTTTTAAGTACGTTTCAATCTGTTCAAAATTTGTAAATATCTCCTTAACTTGAATTTTTTCTAAAGCAATCATTATTTTAATTTTGAGTTGTAGCAAATTAATAATTTTTCAACTGTTATTTATACAATAAAATTTGTTTTGACATTTTTTTACATATTCTCTTTAAAATTAAAAAAAAATTAAAAATCACTTAAAATTTTCCCAGGAATTTTTAGAAAATTTTTGTTTTATCTTAAATTCTTTTAAAATCCTTAAATAGCTTTCATCAGCGCGTCAAAATACATAAGTACACGGAGCCCGAAGAAAATCGGACATATGTCCTTTTCGGAAGTACACCCAAAACGAATTTTTAATCAAATTAAACCTTCAACTAAAATGATGAATTTTCAGCTAACAGGATTAATTTTCTACAAAATAGTTGAATTTTTAACTTATGAAGCAAACCATTTTTAGCCAAAAATAGAAAGCTAGATTTTGAATCAAATATTTATTTTTACCAGATAGTTAGTTTTTTTAACCAAAAGGATGAATTAACCAGTTGAATTCGCATCAAATTTTTTTTTAAACAGTTGAATCTAAAACAAAAATGATAAATTTTAAACAAAAAAAATAATTGTCTACCCACATAGAAGAATTTTTCACCAAATATGTAGTTGAATCTTCAACTTATAATAAAAAACTTTTTAATCCAGAATTAAATAGCTACATTTTTAGATAAATAAATCAATTTTTAATTTTAAAAAAATTCAACAGACTAGTTGAAATTTTAAATAAATAGTTGAAATTTCAAATGAAAAGTTTAATTTTCTACAATTGTAGTTAATTTCACCAAGAAAAACATGAATTTTTAACAAAAAAGTTAATTTTGAACCAAATAATTTAATTTTCTACCAAATGGTTCCATTTCTAGGCTAAAATAACGAACTTCTCACGAAACAGACAAATTTATGAGAAAAATTGTAATTAAAAAAAAAGTTGAATTTTCAACTAAAATAATGAATCTTCAGAAAAATCATTTTTTAAAAAATAGAAAAATAATTTTTGATCTGTTGAATTAAACTATAAAGTAAAACGAATTTTAAAAAAATAGTTGAATCATCAACCAAAATCATAAATTTTTAAAAAACTAGTATAATAGTTTAATTTTTTACAAAAAATAGTAATGACTGAAAAAGAGTTATTTTACGACCAAATACTTTAATTTTCAACTAAAATGTTGAATATTAATTCTTTAGGACATTTTCAACTGTCGAAAATTTAAGATAATTGATAATTGAACAAAATTCTACTCCTGAAAATTTTGGCAAATTGAAATTTCAATTAGTTACTGCTGCAATTTGAATAAAGTTGAACACCATTAATAATTGAACTATTGAAAATTCAATTTCCAACAGTTGAATTTTCAATTTTCTTCAATTTTCAGCAGTTCAATTTTCAACAGTCGATTTCAAAAGCTCAACATTTTTTTTTTTGTATTTTTAATAGTTTAAAATTTAGTTTTCATATTCTTGAAACGTTAACAGTTGAAAATTAAATTTTCAGTAGTTCAGTTTTCGACGGCAGAAATTTCAGTTTTGTTCAATTTTTAATAATTGAAAATTGAAAATTCAACTGTTGAAAATTTAAGAAAATTCCACTGTTGACAATTTAGGAAAAGTGAATCTGCAAAATTTAAATTAAAAACTGTTGAAAACTCCCCTGTTAATAATGGAACTGTTGACATTTCAATTTTCAATTTTAAAATGGCGAAACCTCAAATTTTGCGTTGAGTTTTCAAAATTTGAATTTTCAACAGTTGAGTTTTCTATTAGATTCAATTTTCTTCAATTTTTAATAGCTGAAATTACAGAAAATTGAATTTTCAATAGTTCAATTCTAAATTTTATTCCGCTTTTCGGGGCTAGGTTTTCAAAAGTTATAAATAAAAAATTTAACTTTGTTCGTTTTTCAATAGTTAAATTTATAATTTTCCACACTTGAAAACTAAACAAAATTGAATTTTCAGCTGTTGAAAACTAAACTACTGAACATTCAATTTTCTTTAATTTTCTATGGTTCAATTGCCAACTGCTGAAAATTCAAGAAAATTTAAATCTGAATTTTCAACTGTTAAAAATTGAAGAAAATTAAAACTAAATTGTCAACTGTTAAAAATAAAAATACAAGAAAATTAAATTTTTCAACTGTTTCAATTGAACTGTTAGAATTTGATAAATTCCACTTTAATGTTCAAAATTTAATTATTCTATTGAAAATTGAACTATTTTCTTAAAAAATCATCCTTTTTGGTTGAAAGTTGAAATACTTTGTAGAAAATTCTACAATTTGGTTGAAATTGGTCTTTAATGACTAAAAAATGTTTCCCGATTGAAAATTTGACTGTTTTGTTGACATTTCATATTTTTTTGGTTTAAAAATGTATGTCTTTTGGCAGAAAATTTATCTTTTGTGGTTAAAAATGAAACTGTTTGTTTAAAAAGTGATCTGTTTTGGTTGAATGTTTAGTTGATCTGTCTTTATGAAAATTGTTTGGTTTTTTTTTTGGTAGCGAAATAATTTTTTTTTTAATGTAACTATTCTATTTTTGTTAGAAAATTTATATTTTTAATTGAAACTTCATGAATTTAGATGGAAATTGTTTTTTTTTTGTTTTGTTTTAAAATTTAAGTATTTGGTTGCAAATTTAAGCATTTGATTGAAAATTCAACGATTTCGTTGAAAATTCGTTCATTTAGATTAAAAATTCCTCTTTTTTGGTAAATTTTTTTTATTTTTGTAGAGAATGCAACTATTTTAATTAAAGATCTTGTATTTTGTTGAAATTTAATCTTTTTGCATTAAAAATTGAAGCATTCAGTTGAATGTTTGTATATTTTGTTGAAAATTTGTATTTTTTGTAAATAATTGATCTTCTTGTTAGAAAATTAATCTTTTTTTGTTAAAAATTCAACTACTTCTTTGAAAGTTGAACTACTTCGTCGAAAATTATTTTACTTGAGATTCACATCTTTGGTTGAAAATTTTACTATATTATTGAAAATTCAACTATTTGGTCGAAAATTCCCGTATTTTGTTGAAAATTCGTCTTTTTGGATTAAAAATTAATCTCCTTGGTAGAAAATTCATCTATGTAGGTGAAAAATTCTGCTATTTGTTTAAAAATTTAACTCTTTGTTGCAAGTGTAAATATTAAATTTACCGTTTTTCTACAACTTTAGGTCGCGTTGTTGTTTTACATCGAAAATTGGTATGTATTTTTAATTTAAACAAATTTTATTTTTAAAAATTCGAAAAAGATTAACAACTTTTTTTAAATTTTGGGTTACGTTGTCCTTCTACAATTGTAGTCGATATTTTTATTCTAAATTAGAAAAAAATTAAATTGAAATAAAGCAATAAAACCAATAAAGACGAATTATCTAAAAAAATACATACATTTTGCACCAAATAGTTGAAGTTTAAAATAAAACATATAATTTTTCAACTAAAAAAGATCAACTTTCAGCCAAAAATGGAATAGTTAAATTTTCAGTTAAAAAAGAATTAATTTTAAACCAAAACTGAATGGAGTTTTAAACAAAATTGTTAGATTCTCAACAAAAAAAGATTAATTT
>JAABKJ010075445.1:229303143-229525038 GCA_011634705.1 Andricus grossulariae
AATTAAAGTTACATTTTCAGTTACAAAAGTTAATTCTCAACCAAAAAAAAAACTTCAACAAAATAGTTTAATTTTCAACCGAAGAATTTAATTTTCAATTAAAATGACGAAACATCAACAACAAAAAATGAATTTACAACGAAAGAGTTCAATATTCAACCAAATAGATGAATTTTAAACAAAAAGATATTTTTTAACCAAGAATATTAATTTCCTATCAACAAAGATGAATTTTCTACAAAATACATCATTTTTTCACCAAACAGTTAAAGTTTAAACTAAAATATATAAATTTTTAATTGAAAAGACCGATTTTAAACCTAAAATGGAATAGTTAAATTTTCAGTTAAAAAAATTAATTTTAAACCAAAACTGAAACCAATTTTCAACAAAATAGTTAAATTTTCAACCCAAAAAATGAATTTTCAACAAAATAGTTAAATTTTCAACCAAATAAATGAATTTTCAACTAAAATAATGAATTTTCAATATCAAAAAGGAATTTACAATAAAGAGTTCAAAAATTTAACCAAACAGGTCTGGCTAGCGCCCGTGGCCGATTGCACCGACAGGTCACGGATATTCACCAGGTTGCGGTCCACTTCCCGCGCCACCTGGGCCTGTTCTTCCGCCGCACTGGCGATCACCAGGTTGCGCTCGTTGATCTCCACAATCGCCGTGTTGATAGTGTCCAGCGACAGGCCCGCGCCTCGGGCGATGTTGAGTGTCGATTCGGCGCGCTCGGTGCTGTTGCGCATCGAATCCACCGCGTGTTCAGTGCCTGTCTGGATGCTGCCGATCATGCGCTCGATTTCGCTGGTGGACTGCTGGGTGCGATGGGCCAGCGCCCGCACTTCATCGGCCACCACGGCGAAACCACGCCCGGCTTCCCCGGCTCGAGCTGCTTCGATCGCGGCGTTCAGGGCCAGCAGGTTGGTCTGCTGAGAAACAGACTTGATCACGTCCAGCACACTGGCGATCTTCTGGCTCTCCTGTTGCAGCGCGAGCATCGCACGGCCTGACAGCGCCATTTCACTGGCCAGGTTGCCAATCTGCTCCACGGCCTGGGTGACCACCTGCTCACCGGCGCCGGCCTGATGGTCGGCTTCTTGGGCCGCCACCGAGGCGCGTTCGGCGTGGCGCGCCACTTCCTGGGCAGTGGCGAGCATTTCATTCATTGCCGTCGCCACCTGGTCGGTTTCATCTTTCTGCTCGTTGAGCCCGCTGCGGGTCTGCTCGGTGACGGTGGATAACTGCGTGGCCGCTCCGGCGATCTGCCGGGCGCTGTCACCGATACTACTGATCAGGCTACGCAGGCTGCGGGTCATTTGCCCGATGCTTTGCTGCAACTGGCCGAGTTCGTCGCGACGGTCGACCGCCATGTCATGGCTGAGGTCGCCCTCGGCAACACGGTGGGCGGCGCCGAGAATTTCTCGCAGTGGCGCCGCAATCTGCCGGGCGATCCACCAGGCGGCCAGCGTGCCCAGTGCCAGGGCGGCCACTGTCACGCTTAGGGGTATTGCCGAACATTCTCATCTGGTCTATAATTGGTAGGATGAAAAAAGAAGATTTTTGGCGTTTTTCTTTATTCAAATATCGACAATAAAAATTGTTTTTAACATTTTAGGTCTGCATACCATAAGGGTGGTTTTTAGGGGTATTGCCGAACATTATCATCTGGTATATAATAGGTAGGATGAAAAAAGAAGATTTTTCGCGTTTTTCTTTTTTCAAATATCGACAATCAAACTTTTCTTTTTTAACATTTTAGGGCTGCAAACCATAAGGGTGGTTTTTAGGGGTATTTCCGAACATTCTCATCTGGTCTATAATTGGTAGGATGAAAAAAGAAGATTTTTCGCGTTTTTCTTTTTTCAAATATCGACAATCAAACTTTTCATTTTTAACATTTTAGGGCTGCATACCATAAGGGTGGTTTTTAGGGGTATTGCCGAACATTCTCATCTGGTCCATAATTGGTAGGATAAAAAAAGAAGATTTTTGGCGTTTTTCTTTTTTCAAATATCGACAATCAAACTTGCCATTTTCAACATTTTAGGTCTGCATACCATAAGGGTGGTTTTTAGAAGTATTGCCAAACATTCTCATCTGGTCTATAATTGGTAGGATGGAAAAAATTAGATTTTTGGCGTTTTTCTTTTTTAAAATATCGACAATCAAACTTGTCATTTTCAAGATTTTAGGTCTGCATACCATAAGGGTGGTTTTTAGAAGTATTGCCGAACATTCTCATCTGGTCCATAATTGGTAGGATAAAAAAATAAGATTTTTGGCGTTTTACTTTTTTCAAATATCGACAATCAAACTTGTCATTTTTAACATTGTAGGTCTGCATACCATAAGGGTGGTTTTTAGGGGTATTGCCGAACATTCTCATCTGGTCTTTAATTGGTAGGATAAAAAAAGAAGATTTTTGGCGTTTTTCTTTTTTCAAATATCGACAATCAAACTTGTCATTTTTAAAGAAGTGGAAAAGTTGATGGGGGAAATTGGGGCAAAAGTGCACGTGGAAGAGGTAAATGGAGTGGGAAGGAAGAATGAAGGTAAATCGCGAATGTATATAGTGAAAGTGAGAAGTAAGGAAGAAAAAGTTGATATCTTGAGAAAAAAGAAAGCTTCAAAGGGGAGGAAAGAAAGAATATAGGATGATGTGACGTGGAATGAAAGAAGAAGAAAGTGGATGATGAAACAGAGAGCATGGAGTGAAAGAGTGAAGGGGAAAACGGTATGGATAGGGAAAGACGGGATGTGTATAAATGGGAGTGTGTGGATATAGGATGATGAGAAAGGAAAATTGAGTGAAGTGTATAGGGGGTGTCCATGGCGACGAGGGAAAGAAGTGGAGACTGGGGATAGAAGGGAGGAGGTTACAGAAACAGTAGAGGGTGAAAGGAAAGGAGAAGGCGGAGCAACGGGGCTTCCACAAAATTAGGGAGGGGAAGTAAAGACAAAATAAGCGAGGTAGGAAGGAAGAAAGAAGTGAGAGTAGCGTTTAGGAACGTCTCGGGGCTAACGAATAAAGATGAAGGATTCTGGGAAGAAGTGAAGAAATGGAATGTAGTGATGTTGAGTGAAACCTGGGTTGATGATAAGGATTGGAGGAGAGTGCAGAGGAAGTTACCCAAGGGTTATATGTGGCAGATGCAAGAGGCGAAGAAAGAGAAGATAAAGGGAAGAAAGGGGGTATGGTGTCTGGAGTAAGGAATTTATTGGTGGGAGAAAAGAGAATGGAAATGGGATTTGAGGAAATAGATGGAGTAATGACGAGAATGGTGAAGATAGGAAAATGAAAGGTGAGGATAGTTTGCATTGACAGGAGAAGGGGAAAAGAAGAAGGTTGAAGTGTGATTAGGAAGTTGGTGGCGAAAAAGGATGATGAATTGGTGTTGATAGGAGGTGATCTGAATGCGTGGACAGGGGAACAGGGAGGGGAAAAATTTTCAATCTTGATTCGCGTTTGTTTCGTTTTTGTTGTTTTCTTTCTTCTCCATCCCCGTCCTAAGTTTATTTTGAAGACTAAAAGGTAATGATCAGTATTGCATTCGGATCCCCTCATGACTCTTGTATCTTTAGCTAGCACCCTTAGTCTTTTATACGCTGATCGCTAGAGAGATTGATCAGCAACCTGGGTCGGAGTAGTGTTGCGGAATGAACGTGTTATTTAAATAAATAATACGAGAATTCCAGATCAATCTAAAATATCTATACCTTACACCTATATACCTATTCACCCTATACCAAGATACCCATCCACACATTACTACTTTCCAAGCGAGCAATTCACGCCTACCTCGAAAGGGAAACGGCTTAATGATATAATAATAATTTGTATGAATAAATATTACATTTTTATATATAAATATAATATCTCCGACACAAGTTACATAAACGTGCCATAAACATTAATTTATAAATAGTGGACTTTTCCAAGTCTCGAGTTCTGGAGTTTAATTCACAAAAATTATATGACACACTCTTTATACAAAGAAAATTACAAATAATGAAGATTGTATAAATTATTAAAGAAAATAATATAATATTTATTCTCTATTGACATACATATTCACTTTTACTCTTACACGCTTTAAATTTATATCTTTTCATGGGATATTGCCTATCCTTGATTTATTTTTCTTTAGCATCATTTTAGAAACAATTTTAATGATCAGGAACAATGGCCCGAGCCGACATAAATTACGCCCGCCATCTTTGATATGTGTTATACATAGTTTTCTACGTGTATCACGTCGTTTATGTATTATACATAGAAAAACTCGAGTGACATGTCACAACCCATCTCTGGCTATAAGTCATTCAATCGATTTTCACCTTGAAACACTGAATAAGGGAAAAAGTTTAGCAGTCATTCATGTGGTGAGGGTGCAGGAGTTGAAAGTGAATGGAATAATATACTGAGTGGAGGCGCACCAGCAAAACTCGTCGCGGTCCACTGTGGCAACCACACAGTGCTTCAGGAATGGATTTTTGTGGAAAGATGAAGCTGCAGGTTGCAATTCTTGACCGATTCACTTTTTTTTTAAATACTCAGTACAAAATTCCTAACAAATGTAAGGTTGCTGATTTTTTATTTTGCCTTTTAAACAAATATTATATCAATAAAGATATCAGAAAAGTAGAAAAATCGAAGTATTATATATTTAATGGATTAAAAACAATGCAAGTCGATTATACTTAGTAATATTGGTTTTAATATTTGCAAATATTTGTTTATACTGAGTAATTATTAAATTTCCCAATTTGGTTTTTAATTCTTTATATTCTTCTTCGAAAATGAAGCTTTTTAATTTTTAAATTCTCTTTATGTATATTAGGTTTATTAGTTAAAATACAGATTAAGAAGGCGTATGTCTGTAGTATCGAGTAGGCTTTGTGCAGGCCTAAGCAGAGGACGAGATCTTTAACCAGTCATTTTTGGCAAAAGGTTTTTATTTTATCCATCGAAAATGCTTTTTAAACCATTCAGAATTCAATTTTTCTGCCGAGCAATGCAAGATGACAACAAAAATGTTAAAAAGCAAAATTGTCCATCTTAAAAAGATGTACTTGGGCTCATACCATTTTTTTATAGAATGCATAGCTTTTTTAACCGTGAAAAAATGATATTAAAGATGGAAAAATCTACTTTACAGAAGAACTATGCGAGATAAAAAAAAACAGTGTAGAAGAATAAGGGTTCATCTCAAAAAGGCCTACAATATCCCATGTAACCGTTTTTTGATAGAACTCACCGTTTTTGTATGAAACGTAGAAAATGATATTGACAAATTGAAAATTAAAATTTTTGTGATCAAGAAATTTTGGCAGCATCAGAAACATGAGGTAATTCTCGACCGCGAATATTTTTTTATCTTGAGTAATTACAACTGAATGGTAAAGATATCGTGGAAATATTTAAATTACCAAGAATATATTATCTTCAGGGTGAGTTACCTAAAAATTGTTATAAAACGGTGACAAAAAGACAAGAAATTCTAGCTGGTAGGTGGTTAAAACCAATAGTAGAATTTTTTCCGTCGGGGGTCTAGGACTCTGTAAATGAATTAGTGCGTGCAATTAATAGTACACCAGAAGTCAGCGAACACGCCCGCTTAAAACATGACCAGCTAAACAATAAGTACGTAACGGTGGAAAAATTTTTTAACGATGACTGTAAACGAGTTGGTAGTCATTTTCTTGTAATCAGCGAAAAAATTTCGCGCATTCTCAGCTTTGCACCTGAAACGCTGTAACCAACAGATTCTTACATGGCTTGTCAACCAGCAAGCCTCACAAATGGATTACCTGAAAAACTCTTTGTCTATTGCGACATTTGTGAACCACGCATCGTTGGAGATGTAAAAACACCACTTTTAAGAGCTGTGTCTGTTGATTCGAAAAAATATACATTTAGGTCCACACAGGTGTCGGCTTTTTCAGCACCTCATTACATACCTCTACTATATACAGGCTCATTCTCAAAATAGCATTACATGCACCAGAAAAACCAAAGGAAAATGCAGCTTCTATTGCTCAAATAGCTCCTGTTAATAATATATTACACTCAATGTTTAATGAAGTGGATGTATACTTTAATCAGAAATTAGTATCACCACCAAATAATGCTTACGCCTACAGAGCATACATGGAAACATTACTCAACTATGGACCAGCTGCGAAATCGAGCCATCTTACAGCGTCTTTATGGATAAATGATAACCCCGGGCAGATGGAAGGTATTGCTGATGAAAATAAGGGGCTTAAGCTCAGTCGTGCATACTTAAGTGCTGGAAAAAAAATTGACTTGATTGGTCATATACACTGTGATGTTTTTAATCAGGATAAATTTCTGTTGAATTACTACGTGATTCAGATTTGTTAAGAGTATTCAGATTCATTTCTTCAGGGAATTTACATGTATCTATTGTTGAGTGCGAGGGAATATTAAACTCATTGGTGTGGGTTATGAGTTCCATTTTTATTTCTGGCTTGATATTATCTCTTGAAAGAGAGGACCAATGGGTCGTTTCGTTGTCATTCAGTGCAGGGGGTTGTGAATCGTCTATTTCTTGTGGGTATTCCTCTTGCACAAAAGAAGGCAATGTATTATCATCAAAGACGTTCAAATTTCCAAAAGAATTGTTAATTGACTCTAATGTAATGATTCCATGATTTTTTATATTATATAAAGTTGCGATACATGTAGTAGTTTTAGGGGACGTTTTTATACGCATTAGTGCGTATTTGAGATCTGGGAGGCCATGTTCAGAGCAAACGCTGTGTAATTTTTCTAATGTATTTACGCCAAAAGGGGACCTTTTTAATTGGATTATCCAGTCAATGTTTTCCGTTAGAAGGATCAATAGACTTTGAGCCGCGCTTTCTCTCGGTAATTCTTCGGCATATCCCGTACACCAAATCACATAATGTTTATACCTTACTTCTGTCGCGTAATGATAGTTGTTAAAAGAATTCCGACGCCAGGCTGTCTCGAAAATAGGGACTCGTTCTCCTTTTCTTTCAAGTAAGGTATTTATTATAGTTACAAAGGAGTCTTCAGACATCATGCAAGTGGATTATTATACCATCCGAATACGCTGTGTAATGCGTAGCGATGAATGAAAGTATCTGCTATAAATTTAATTATTTTTGTGATTATTATTATTCCTATTAATCCTGCACTAGCTGTACCAAAACTGGTAAAGACTGTCCAGAATTCCTCCCAAGTGGGTTCTACTATTTTATTTAATGACTTTTCATCAAGAATATTTGTTAAGGAAAATCCTTGGTGTGTTATTTGTTGTCCCATTATTCCTCGAGCTAATGTGTTGTATAGGATGCATACTTTTTTATAATTATAAAAACAAGACAATGAAAATACGTATGTTTCAATACCAATGCATATTACGAATTTTGATAATATAAAATTATTGAAATGATAAATTTTTCAGGGTAGCGGAGGATAAGAATTAGTGCAAAATAATGAGCAAATATTGAAGTAATGATGAAAAATAACATTTTTACATAATTTTACAAAATCTGAACAAGCAGTATCAGCTTGAGATACATAAATAAATATGATATTTTTTATTACATTCTCATCTCAATGAGAAGGTACTGCTTTTATGTGAAAAATTACTTTCGCGGATTCAATCAAATGTCGACGTTTCGAGACCCCCTGAGTAAAAAAAAAAACGGTTTTTACGAAGGTGTCTGTCTGTCTGTCCGTCTGTCGGTCTGTAGTGGTCAAATGCCCACGTTTTGAGACCCCATGAACCCAAAAACAGGTTTTTACGAATGCGTCTGTCTGTATGTATGTATATCTGTCTGTCTGTGACCACGATAACTTTCGAAAGAATTGAGCTATCGGATTGACCTTTGGTATACTCTTTTAGTCTCATAATCGAAAGGTCAAGTTCGTTAGCCCGACATTTTGGATAAAAATTCAAAAAGTAAGCGCATATCGAAAATTTTTGAGGCCATTTTTTTGAACATTTGAAAATTATATGTGCGCCTGTTCATAGTACTCAAAAATTCAAACAATTTATTTTTATGACATTTTTCGATAAAATGAAAAGTTTCAGACTTGCAGCATTTTTAAAATCCAGAAGAGGAAACGAAAATTAACATTTTCAGCCAAACAACGCACGACACGAAAAAAATTCATGGCAAAAAATGTGTTTCTTTTTGCACGCCCTACAGGATTAGCCTATGGCGCGCACCTAATGGATCTCGCGCTTCGCGCTCGATTTGGTATTCATCTCGCGCTTCGCGCTCGATAATGTATTCACCTCGCGCTACGCAAAGTAAAAGTGGTCTTAGCGATTAGTACTTCCGTGGTCACTGGAAGGTGCATTTGGGGGTGAGTCCCGCTCGCCTACTATAATTTACATTTATCCGAATTGTCAATTTGCCTCATTTTTATTCTTCCGAAATACCATTTGCCATAATTTTTACATTTTCGAAATACTATTTCACATAATTTCTATTATTCTGAATTACTGTTTGTGATAATCGTTGTTTCCTGAATTTCTATTGGGCATGATATTTATTTTCACCAATAATCATTTGACATAATTTTGGTTTTCCCGAATTACTCTTTGAAATAATTTGTATCCTTCCGAATGGAAATTTGCCATACATTTTATATTTCGAAATACTATTTGGCATAATTTTCATAATTTCGAATTACTGTTTGGCATAATACTCGTTTTTCAGAATTTTTATTTGTTATAATTTTTAGTTTACCAAATAAATATTTGACATAAGTTTCCTTTTTCGATTCGGTAAAATTAAAATTATGTAAAATAGTTCTTGATCTCACGATTTCCTGTAAAATAAATATTGGGGAGAATAGATTTTCGGGAATATGCATACGTCTCTCATTTTTAGTTGTTTAGACTTATATCGTAGGTTAGATCTATTAATTACTCAATACGCTGTTTTGTTGAAGGATAATTAGCAAGGGCTGTTTTTGGGCTCATAATCAGGAAATAATTTTCTTTTTTCACGCCTGAAACATTCAAGTGAAACGATTTTTCGAGATAATACGAAATGATGTTCGGACATCTCGAAAGAATGAAAGATGAACGACTGACCAAACAGCAGTATAACGGTAAAGTAAATGGCAGAATGCCCAGAGGTAGACCGCCGGAAGAATGGTTGGAATCTGTGAATGAGACATTGATCCAAAAATACATGAGAAGCCATAGAAACACGAGAGCTTGCATGAAAAAATGCATGGACGTGAAGGAAGCTAGAGTAGTATGCCAGGACGACAAGAAAATGCACGGAAAATTTCACAGGAATGTCGAAAAACAGTCCTTGTCGAAGGAGCAAACTTTTGCTTTTCTTAAATCATCAGGGCCTAATTCAGGTACAGAGGGTTTCATTTTCGCATGCCAGGACAATGTTATTTCCGCCTTAGCATACCGTAGCCGCATTTTAGGTCAAGAAGTTTCAAGCGATAGGTGCAGAGCGTGTGATACACACGCTGAGTACCTAGAACACATACTATCGGGGTGTCGCACCCACGCAGGAACGGCCCATATCTACAGCCATAATGCTGCCGTAAGAGTGCTTCATTACCATCTTTGTCGCTCTTACGATGTTTCCGCGACCCTGCCCTACCGAACGCTCCAAGGGAGATAGAGTCAATTGTCCAAAACGAGATGTGCCAAATTTTCTGGAACTGCGATTTTCGGACAGCAGTCTCCGTTGCCTACGCGAGGCCTGATATTGTTCTCCAAGACTTCGAGAAACGAACTATATTGTGATCAAATTTTCGGCACCTTCCGAACACAACATCACTGCCCAGCAGAAAGAAAAGAAGGAAAGGTATCCAGGCCTTAAAAGGAAGCTGCAACGACTGTACCCAAAATATTTGGTGAAATTATTTGTCCTTGAGATAGGTGCTCTCGGAGGTGCAAAACTATCACTGGTTTGTAACCTTGAAGCTATACCTGCGTGCCAACAATATGCCACGGCACTTGCGAGATGGATGCAGAAAGCTGTCATTCTTGGGTCGCTTCGTGTCCTTAAAACACGCGAGGGTTTTGCCGGCCAGTAGTTGTGATTTCGTCGTGTACTGTGACCAAACTACCTACGGTTGTGAGACTTGGCCATGGGTGAGGCACACCTCGGTCCTATCGAGAGCCGGTGTAATTTTTTAGATAGCAGTTGCTCCCAGTGAGACCCCGCAGTGGTTGCTCTTCTTATTTTTCAATTTTATATATATATATATATATATTCAGTATTGCATTCGGATCCTCTCATGACTCTTGTATCTTTAACTAGTTCCCTTATTCTTTCATCCGCAATAACGAATGCCATGAATCTCGAGAATTCAAGTAATTTCGTGATTTCCATGAATTCCACGAATTCCTTAAATTCCATGAATTCCTTGAATATCATGAATACGCACGCTTTACATATATACTACATATTAGCAAAAGTTTTGGTTCCATCGGCAAATTTCTTCTTTTTTTTCTTACGTGGAACAAGTGTCCTGAGAAATGATTTACATTTTTTTGAAATTTTTGGATTCAACAGGTGTCGAGATATCCAGCCGCAAATATGATACAGAAGTGTTACTGGCTACTGGACTTATATGGTAAAGTTCTAATACATGTGAGGTACCAGACCAATACCAACATTTGGAAACTACAACATTATATATTGTAGCGTTACCTTACATTTCGGAAATAAACTTCCAATACATTTATTGGAAGTTTCCAACAGCAATTTTTAACAGTGCATATATAGTTTATACGAAAAAATTAAACATAATATTTCCCACTATGTAAACATAATTTTTTCGCCTGGCTGGATAGAATGAGATCGGTTTAGAATAGAATAGGATTGATGTGAAGTTTTAAATAGACAATAAGGAACGAATCAATGGAATGAAATATATTTGGAAGAGAATATGATAGCTATAAATATAAGTAAATAGGATTAAAATATACTATGTTTAGAATAGATAAAATGAAATATACTTAAAATAAAAAATCTCCCCGCTCTGCGGGCACATTCTCATCGCGCGCTTCGTGCGCGGCTCGCAAGTTTGAGCGCGCACTTGTTGGATCTCGCGCTTCGCGCTCGATTTGGTATTTATCTCACGCTTCGCGCTCGATAATGTATTCCCCTCGCGCTACGCGCTCGGACACATTTACCTGACGCTTAAAGCTCGGTTCCTCTAGGTTTTCGCACTTCGTGTACTCATCACTATAAATTGATTAGAAAAATATTCGAACATTATTATAAAATTCAGTGAAAACCATTAAATTAATCTCTGGAATCTGTCAAAAAGTCCTAAAAATGCCATGATTTGTATAAGAGGGGTAAAAAGCTTTGATACTTCCCTCAAAGCATTAAAATCAATCGAGAATTCCCTCTAATTCAAAAAGAATAACAATGACAAATTCTAATCACTATAAATTGATTAGAAATATATTCGAACATTATTATAGAATTCAGTGAAAACCATTAAATTAATCCCTGGAACCTGTCAAAAAGTCCTCAAAATGCCATGATTTTTATAAAAGGAAAAAAGCTGCATATAAAAAAAAGATGCATATAACTAATCTCTTATAAAAAGTCCCTAGCTCAGCCGGAAAATTTATACCCATTTTAGCTATGATTACTCACGTCACATATTTCACACAAATCTCAAGAACACAATAAAAGAAATAATCTCATAAACCCTGAAAGAAATCTGGAGAAAAGTACAATGGTAATGCCTACCTCAATCCTGGAACCACAGAGTCCTCCTTATTTAGCGACGCCAATTCGGCAGAAAAATGGACTCCTCCAAGTAAAGTTTATGGCAACGTAACTTTCTCCTCAAAGTGCGTGACTGGTCGATGGCCGACACGAAACTGATCTCTCCGGCGTTCTCTGGCTCATCAGTTCCTTCATGCTCGCGCCACAATTCTCGGCCCAGTCTGTGCTGCCCTCCCAAGCTGTTTTTCTGGGACTTTGGTCGATGGAATTCAGTCCGCCGTTCCGGTATGTGGAACGCCAGCCGGTTTAAGATGGCTGCCTCCGTGTGTTGACAAGTGTCTTGACATCTTAATGGGCCCAGTGTTAGTGAAGTGACCGTGGGTGCGTGGGAGTGACGAAAGCTTGGTGGTAGTGATGAAGTGCGGTTGGCTGTAGATGATGGCAGTGTTTTTCCCTGCCGGATTTTGTCAATTTTATTACGGATATTTTTTTCATAGGATGCGTATTTTTTGAGATATTTCGATGTCTCAAGTTAAAAAAAAAACACCCAGCATGTACTGTACCCATAATGATCCTGTTGTGAACACATTCGAAATTCAGTATTCCGCGACCACCTTGACGGCATTAGATCTAAAGTCGCGGAACGGACGACTTAAGGTGCAAGCTTCTGTTCACGTACATAACCTTTTTTCGTGACCCGATGTCGGGGATCTGAGCTCGTCCTTCGCCCATGGAACCACTCTAAATGAATAGAGACTACTGGACGGCAAGCATTTTCATTGCAGATTCTTTGTTCCTCGCCGACATTTCGAAGGACCAAATCTGTCGGATAAGACGTGTGGCCTTAGAATGTGGTGATGTGCGGAGCAAGCGAGGACGGTTATTCGACGGTAGCGAATTCGGTTATCCTGCTCTGGCGCACTGCAGAGCACTCCGACCTGCTCCGAAGTGGGTCGAAGGGAGAAAGAAAAAAGAAGGAGCAGGTCGGTGTGCTCTGGCGTGCACCAGTGCAGGATAACCGAATTCGCTAATTCGCGTTAATTATATTACGTAACTACAGCCTGGCAATCCAACGGAAAGCGTTCATGCAGCCCTGCCTGTTTACGTTTGGATGCATCCGAGATAAGCTTAAAGCCCAGTCAAGCAACGCCCGAAACCATGCTTAACTCGGGAGTTGAGTGTACAGTCTAAACTCCGACCATTGCCGCCCCGAGCATTGCCGCTTGCACGGTTTCTCGCTCGAGCGCTACCCCCACTTTAGTGTCGCTCGCGAGGACCGATGGCTTCCATAGCTAACGCTCCGAAGATTGTCGGGAGCGAAACGGCCGAATCTGAAGCTTTTTCTTCGGCCCAAATCTTGAAGCTTGTCAGTCAAACAAATTTTTCGTTTTGTTATACATATAAGAAATCAATATGAATCACTTTTGTACACATGTATGTACACCTGGATACCTGCTTCTGAAATAAAACATCTGAAATGAATGAAGATCAGTTTTATCTCATTCTACCTAGTGATAGTAGCATGAAATATTACCCCAACAATACAATGATGCATTTTAAAAGTCAATTACTGAAGGAAATTCGTTCACAAGGGCGTTGGGCAGTTGCTCTTACGGAGATTCAATTTCCACGCTCATTTCTTTATGTACGGACCTGGGAAAGTGTATTGGAAAATCGGCTTGTTCTCATGTTCAATGAAGATCTAGATCTAGAATTTCCCGAGCAAAAGTATATTTCTTTGATGAAAAAACTGATGATCAGTTGAATGGTAAAGATATCGTGCAAATAATGAAATTACCAAGAATATATTATCTTCAAGGTGAGTTACCAAAAATTTTTTATAAAACGGTGACAAAAAGACAAGAAATTCTGTGTGGTAGGTGGTTAAAACTAATAGTAGCATTTTTTCCGTCGGGTGTCTACGACTCTGTAAATGAATTAGTGCGTGAAATTAATAGTATACCAGAAGTCAGCGAATGCGTCCGCCTGAAACATGACCATTTTCTTGTAGTTAGCGAAAAAATCTCGCGCATTATCGGCTTCGCACCTGAAACGCTGCTACCAACAGATTCTTACATGGCTTGTCAACCAGCGGAACTCACAAATGGATTTGTGTCTGTTGATTCGAAAAATATAAATTTGGCTCCACACAGGTGTCAGCTTTTTCAGTACCTCATTACATACCTCTACTACATACAGGCTTTCGGACCATCGAAATAGATATAAGGGACCATCTTGGATTTCCGATACCATTTGAGATTGGATCGCTGACAGT
Source organism: Andricus grossulariae (assembly GCA_011634705.1). Taxonomy (NCBI): domain Eukaryota; kingdom Metazoa; phylum Arthropoda; class Insecta; order Hymenoptera; family Cynipidae; genus Andricus; species Andricus grossulariae. Next base: position 229,317,161 of record JAABKJ010075445.1, read on the forward strand.
GACACTTCATTTGAAACGAATAGACTAGTTGCGATGTAATTTTCATCAAACGAAAAATGACTCTATACGACAATTATTACACGAATCAGGTTGGTGGAGGAGGACTTTCACAAATTTATATTGGATCTCCCTACCAAAGAGGAGTCCAATACTTTTCTGCATCTCCCTCTTGCCTCTATCTATTGTGCTCCGAGGCAAAAGCTCTGGATACCTATGTGGACGCCGGACAGAAGAGAATGTAAGGTCAACCACCTTTTATATATGAACGACCTTAAACTCTTTTCCTCCTCGAAAGAGGATCTTGAAATCCTTGTGGAAGCGGTGAATAGGTACTCTGAAGCGATTGGCATGAGCTTCAGACTGGACAAGTAAGCCTGCATCCACCTACACCAAGGAAGACTAGAAACTGCACCATCGCGTGACGATCAGGGTATTCAACTCATTGTCGGAAGTACCATTCAACATCTTGGTGATGGAGAAACATATGCCTATCTTGGAATACCACAAGCGGAAAGCCAAAATGTGAATATGTTAAAAACGGACCTTGTAAAAAGGCATCGCCAAATTCTCAGAAAAATTTGGGCTTCCGAATTATCAGGAAAGAATAAGATCCAGGCGACTAATATGCTGGCCATTCCTATACTGCTCTACACGTTTGGTGCAGCAAAATGGAACGTCGATGAGTTGAAGCAACTTGACCGAACCACTTGCAAGATGATGACAATCCATCAAAGTCATCATCCTAGATCTTTGGTACCTCGAATATACCTACCTCGAGATAAAGGAGGTCGAGGCTTGCTAAGCTTGGAGTGTCTTCATCGAAGAAAGGTTCTGGCTACGGCTTGCTCAGTTCTAAATAGTGCAGATTCTCTTATGCGACTCGTACATCAACATAAAGTCGCCAATGTTGCAGCGTTTCTATACGGTGACGCAGATAGGGCCGCAGAGGAGATTGGCCTCCCATTTGATTCTAGTGACACCACACATAACCTAGCATCACTAACACCTTTGGTGCTCAAAAGTCGTGTACAGGAAGCGGAACATACGCTTCTACTAAGAGAACATGCTGACAAGCCCCTTCATGGTAAATTCTACGGCATCATACGTAGAGAAGATGAGCTCAAAATTGACGATGGTTCTTTTCGGCTTTCTTATTCGTCGTGAATCCACTTCCATAATGTTCAAATTCTGCTACCTTATTTGTTAGATTTGCGCGAAATGTCAAACTCGAAATATAAACATTATCGAGAATCTTGCCCGATCTTGCTTGCATATTGAACTCGGGACGGGATGAGATTAAACAATTGAAAACCAAAAGTTCTCGACAACAAAATATCTCGAATACGGGCAATATCAGACGAGATCCGAAAAATTCTCGTCTCGGCGTGCATCTCTAACTGTAGGTGTAGTATTGTTGAAGCCATTATTTTAGTTTTGTCGAATGAAATATATTTAGATTCTCCATCACAATTTAAACTTTTAGGAACGTTCAATTATAACTAATACGCATGATTCGGATTTTTTATGGTCAATAGGACACACAAAAGCAGAACTACGTGGACGAAAATTACTCTCAAAGAAAGAAGTGCTCGATCTGTTTTTTTACCAACATCACAGTGGGCCAGGAGACCCGGTTCCGTGGCCAAAAGTCCAATTTACAAACTTTCGAATTTGTACAAAAGAATCAGGTCATTGTAATCAGTGGTAATTTGGGTGCCTTTTACATAAATAATAGTTTAATTCTAAAATCCTGCTCCGGTGGCAGACATGCAAATTTAAAAATGTTTGAAAAATTCTTCATGTATTCTTCGTACAAAAATTTAATACAGTTATGGATCCGGTTATTTTTTTACTGAGTCTTTTTTCTTTATCACCCTTAGACACATAGACGTTAAAAGAAAATGTTGAGTGAATAAAAAAAATTTTGAATAAAATTTCTGCCACATTGATGTTAGAAACTAATTAGTACTTTGGTAAAGTACTTTCTTTCATTCGCCAATAACACGAGATCACGCAAAATATCAACAATTTTCAAATACCGATGTGTTCACTATAATGTATACTTTACGGTAGGGGTGCCCACTTTTGGGAGGTCGTCGTACGAGACGCGGCTTGAACGTATTTCGTACCCCCAAGTGGCGGGACCATAGTTTGTTGGATCATGGACATAATCGTACTCAGTGACCTCCCAAACTTTGGCATGTAAAGGTACTGCGCATGATCCAACAAACCATGATCCAATCCACATCAGGTCTGGCCACGCGCAAGTAAAAAACATTTCAGTCAATCAGAAAGGATACCAGGTGGATTGGATCATGCAACAAACTATGGTCTCGACCATGATCCAATAAATACATGGTCCAGCCACTTGAGGGCTCTGTTTCGTCCAAATCACGCAACCTGTTAGTTCCACCATTTTAATAGTATAACCGCGCAGTTTGAATTCGACGCATACTCTGTACGACAAATAGGTCAGGCAAGAAAAACCAAAAAAGACGGATAAAGGAAATAAATAGTAACAGGCTAAAAATTGATCTAAACCCTTCCTAATAGTCTATTAATTAACCTGTAAACGTATGATATCGATTGAACAATGGATAAACACTTTATATTGAAAAATGGTGGCGATTATCAGTTTTTCGAGTTTATCTTGGAAACGGCAAATTTTAGAAAAATTGAGGTTCTATAGAAAAATGTGCGAAATTCTTTCCTCTACAAAGAAGGTTGTTCTCTTTCTTACATAAAAATAATAGTTTGCTCAGAAAATGGAAAAAAACTACTTATTTTTTGTGGACACGTGTCAGCTACAGTTATCCAAAAAAGAAGTCCAAAATACAAATTTGATCATGATTGAGGACTATCTTACACGCTGTGTTCGTGAATTTGCAATTCGTCCATTATTTTATTAAATATTGCTCAAAAATTGTCCCATGTTTCACATTACTTTAGGCATACTAACCATTTTAGATTTTCGTTCATACTTGTGATCGCCTCTCCGCAGGCCAGGGAAGGGATAGAATCCCTTCATGAAGTACAGCAGTACACTGTCAACTGTACTTTTAAAGTAAATGGCAGAATGCCCAGAGGTAGACCGCCGAAAGAATGGTTAGAATCTGTGAATGAGACATCAATCCGAAGAGACATGATAAGGCATAAAGACACGAGAGCTTGCATGAGAAAATGCATGGAAGTGAAGGAAGCTAGAGTTCTATGCCAGGACAGAATAGTTTGGCAACTAAAAGTTTATAAAAAGAATGTGAGTAAAGTGAATGACGCCTGAAACAACAAAGAACTTGGATACTGATGGGCCCAAGTGGGGAACCACACGTAACAATTTTGTAAGACTCTTCACGTGGGGTAATCGCTAGAGAGATTGATCAGCAACCTAGGTCGGAGCATTGTTGCGGAACGAGCGTGTCATTTAAATAAATGACACTATCTATCCTATACCTATATACCCATCCACACACTACTACTTTCCAACCGAGCGATTCACGCCTACCTTGAAAGGGAAATGGCTTGATGGTATAATAATAATAATAATTAATAAATACCCATTAATAAAATATGCCTATTAATAAAATAAAATCTCTATCAACAGCGGTACAGCACCTTGAACGGCGAGTAAAATGGATTCAGGAAAATTCCACCTTTTCAACTCATCCTTCCTGTCTGTCCAATGAAACGTCACGTGCCATTAAAAATCCGCCTAGCCCAGAAGAGATTCGAATCTTCTGGGAGAAAGTGTATGAAAATACTTATCAGCTAAATGAGAACGCTTCAGATATATCACTCTTTCATAACTTTTGCCAAAGGCGAAGGTTTCAAGCTCCAGAGGAAGAGTGTCCACCAATTACTGATGAAGAAGTGAAGAAAGTTAATGCTAAAACTAAGAACTTTTATGCGCCAGGGCCAGATGAAATCAACAACTTTTGATGAAAGAAGTTCACTCCTACGCAAGACTCGATCAGGTATCGACGCAATCTGTCCATGGCTTGGATTGACTACCGTAAGGCATTCGATAACACGAACCACCAACCGCGGAAAGCAGGCACCTTCTGAGAGATGATCACGATTTCAGGACAAGAAGGAACATTAACATGCAAGTTCCCCCTAAGCCAGTGGTCAGCAAACTTTTTGCTCGCTTTTCAGGTCAGGGCAGGGTTGGCCCAAGAAATTTTGTTGGCCTGCCGGGCTTTGTTCGTCAACGCTATGGTTCTCCTGCGTAGGGTTCGGTTGTATTAGCTTTTCTCGGCCGGGATTCATTGTGAGACGGAGTACTCAATGAGAATAAAAAGTTAGCAATCAATTTTTTTGAAATTCTTATATTAGGGATTTAAAAGTTTTAAATTCGGAACCTGTGACTTTTTTGCGATTACACACATCTAAAGTTGTTCTTGGGAAGTTAAACGTCAATGTTTTGAAATACAAAAAATGTTATTAACGGTTACTTTTAAACTAACTTAAAAAATTGACTAATATTATCAGTAAATCCAATTTATTAAAGTGCACTATTTTTCTGTTCATTTTTTCAGACCAATATTTGAAAGTGAGGGAGCCCCTTCCTTCGCTCTCTGTCGTGAGACACAACCATGTTGGTAAGTTTCATACATAATAAAATCAAATTATTATATATAATATTCACCTGCAGCTCTACTGTATCTCCGTTATTACAAATTGAATTTGAAAATGAAATAAAACCCGAAAATAAATACAAGAAACGATTAAACTTTTTCTTAGAAAGATAAAACATAGTTTTTTGAAAAATTACAAATGAAGCAACTGCAAATGAGTTGTTTCATTTGAATATTTGATAATAATAATAATTCATATTTAGTGTACAATGTTTAAATATTGCATGCACTTTGTTAATACTTTGCACCCCCTTCTTTCTTTCTTGCCTCATCCTCTCCTTTTTCTCATTTTCGCCCTATCGGATCAATCATATTATTAATTACAGGTACTTGCAATCATAAAAAGCACAGAGTTTGAATTTCAAAGTTTCAAGGCGAACCAATGCCAACGAAACGTCGCACACTTTGACAAACAAATATGAGTTTTTTTTAAACTCATTTGCCTTCATCTATCGAAATTTCTTCTCCAATTACACTATTGAAGGCGAAATTTTGGTTTCTTTAACTCATTATATTTGTTGACCTAATGCTCAGAATATATTAGAAACCATCCACGTACCACTTGAATGTGTTAAAATATAATTATTTGTAATTATTAATTATAAATAAAAACAATCGTACTCGTATTTTTTGACATTTCAAATAAGCGCGCGAACGGCAGCCAATAAAGCGCCTTAAGCATCGCCTGCACAGTAGTACAAGGTGCCCGCGTTAGGAGCACTGCTTCAAAGTAGTGAATTGTTTGGATAAAAGTAAACGAAAATGACTCGCCATAAAAGGTCAAAACAGTATCATAATTTAGAAAACAAACGGTGGAAAAAAAGTATTTCTGTGGAAGTAAATAATAGTGATGAACCTATTCAAGTAAGAGAAGGAATTCCCTGCAATCCAGTAGAAGCTATTAATATTCTTGAAACGGCACTCAAACGGCACTGCCCAGAGCCATTTCAGTGCTGCTCGTTTAAAGTTACTCAGATTCCAGTTTTAAATGCCTGCAGAAGTTCCCTTTATACATGTGACTAGGCTACCAAGTAGACCAGCTGAAAGGGATTAAGAATTAAAATTGGTAAAATATTGAAATTACCTCTTCGAAAGTTAGAAATTCAGAATCTACGGGTTTCGATAATTTCAGATATCTAACTTTTTTTGAGAAGTTTAAAATTGGAATGAATATAATGTATCTCGTGAATGGAATAATATACGCTAAAACAGACAACATTTTCGAATTCAACTCGAGAATAGTATATAAGTATATAATTTATATTTATAATATATATATATATATATATTAAAAACTAAAGGTTAACAACCACCGCAGGGTCCCACTGGGAGCAACTGTCATCTAAAAGTTGACTCTTCTCCTAACCCAACTTTTGTGTGTACGAATTAGCTTAGGATTCGGATTTCCATTTGGCTGTCAGCTTTCATTATGTATCACACTGTTTTATCTCGCGAGCAGCTTAGTTGCGTGAACAGTCTGCACTGGACTTACGACCTTACGTAAAATGCAAGTAGGCCGTTCTTGCACCCAACCACTCAATTACAAACCAAGGAATAGCTTTAGACATTTTTTTATAGAAAGTATTGGAAGAACTGAAAATTATATTTCAATTCAGATAATAAGAATACCAAGAATCTTACATTAAACTGTAAATATTAATCTGTAAAAATTGCGCACAATTATTACATTTATGCTGTAATGAAACAAATACAAAATTACTAAAAAAATGACAACATCCAGTAGCTTTTTTTACCGATTCATTTTTATTACTGAATAGAGTTCTAGTTCAAACATAAAAAAATTATAACAAATGTGGATAACATTCATTTTAATAGAGTGTATCAATTATTATCAAACCGAAAGTTAAAAAAAAAATAGTAAGTCATGTTCTATCGATAAGCGTTTGTTATTAAATAAATGGGAATGAAAATAAAATTATATGAAAAATATAATGATTTTCAGGACCATATATCCTACAATTTTTTTGTAATGCAAGTGTCCTGATTTTTTCCATCATCTCTTCCATAATTCAAGTAAACGGTTTTTTTGTAATTTGTATTTTTTAAACGTAAATTTAAACAAAAAATCATTTATTATTTTCTAGTGCAAATAATAATCCTTATACAAATGATAATAATCTAACAGAATAAAAACTCTAAAAATCATACTTTTTTTCGAAATCAAATCCATTTCAAAATGTGTTTTAATTTGCTATAACTTATTGAAATAAATAGGGTAGGATGGGGCGGGATGAGCATAGGGGGTAAGATGAGCCACTCACTTTTCTCGCAATCTATCATTTCTTTTGTAACTGTTATTTATATATTTATAAGGACAGAGAAAAAGATTATTCATAATAAACTCGCGTAATTGTTGTATTCTTAATAAAGTGGTCCAGAAAACATCCTTACTTTTTTCTTCCAAAATGGCTCGATCCCCTAAAAATTGTTCCTTTTGGTGTCAAAATGTCCCCTGAATCCTATACTAATGCTGATATGCATGAGAAACTACTTGTGAGAAACTAATACTGCTGGGTCAAAAATTTCAGGTGCCACGAACTTCATTATTATTTTATTATTGTACCATTAAGCGATTTCCCTTTCGCATACCTATAATTACAGAAAGTGACAGAATAAATTCAAAAATATATATTTTTGGTAATAAAGCGACAATTTTGGAGTTTTAGTTTTTTATTTATTTTGGAAAATGTAAAAGTAATTATCAGCTCAATTGAGAAATTAGCACCAACATTTATACTATTAATCAGTATATTTTTTGGATATTTTATATGTTGAATCACATCAATAAAAATATGAAAAATATTAACTTCAGAATTATCGCAGGGCGTTTACTCAAATTTTGTAAAAAAATTCCCTGACAATTTAAGGTTTTTTTAAGAGCAATTCTACTCCTACACCCCTTCAAAGTATTACATAATATTTAAAAAAAATCTTTCGTTAACCATCTGTGAATGGATAAATGGTAATTAACTGAGTTTATTATTTTATTATTATTATATCATTAAGCCATTTCCCCTTCGGGGTAGGCGTGAATTGCTCGGTTGGAAAGTATTAGTGTGTGGATGGGTATATAGGTACAGGGTAGATATAAGGTGTATATAGTGTAAGGTATAGATATTTTAGATTGATCTAGAATTCTCGTGTTACTTATTCAAATGACAAGTTCGTTCCGCAAAACTGCTCTGACCCAGGCTGCTGATCAGTCTCTCTAGCGATCACCCCACGTGAAGAGCCTCACAAAATTGTTATGTGTGGTTCCCCACTTGGGCCCTCTAAAATAATAACTGGCTATAACTCCCACAAATAGAATTATATAAAAATGTTCTTAGTAATAAAAGAATGATAAAGAGGATGTACAAGCAAAGATAAAGTCGGAAACACCAAATAACTCATTTGTAATAAGCAATTATATATTCAAGTGTGTAAAAACAGTTACACTTATATTCTCCTTCCAAATTATATAGTTCTCTTTGAGGTTATGCCTCGTGTACATCTCAAGAAAATAAGAAATGTAATAAGTCGAATGCCGTACAATCATGTACGGCGTACATGATGCTGCTGTCCGGCAGACCCCGCCCACTGCCGTGTAACCAATCGGAGCAATCTACTTCTACTAGATACAAACATAGCGGCCGGCACCGAACATCTATACACAGCCTTATATCAAGTGTATATTATATTTATTTCTGTACCTCAGTATGGTACTGCTTACTCAAATATTGAAAAATAATGCACAAATTTTATTTTTCATGATTACTTTAATATTCGCTCCTTATTTTGCTTTAATTTTTATTCTCAGCTACCGTGAAAAATGTATCATTTCAATAAATTTTTATTCTTACAATCCATAATATGCATTGATATTTTAACAGATATGTTTTCATTGTCTTGTTTTTATTATTATAATTATTATCATTATTATTCTTATTATATCATTAAGCCGTTTCTCTTTCGGGGTAGGCGTGAATTGCTCGGTTGGAGAGTACTGATATGTGGATGGGTATATAGGTATAGAGTAGATAGGTATATAGGTTTAAGACATAGATATTTTAGATTGATCTAGAATTCTCGTGTTCCGCAACACTGCTCCGGCCCAGGCTGCTGATCAATCTCTCTAGCGATCACCCCACGTGGAGATTCTCACAAAATTGTTAAGTGTGGCTCTTTACTTAGGCCCATTAGTATCCAAGGTCTTTGTTTCAGGCTTCATTCACTCTACTCACATTCTTTTTATAAACTATTTGTCACGTGGTCCGCTCGAATGCAGAATGCCTACTTTTCGGGCAGCCACGACCATTCACTCTCCGTTCATGACACGACTATTTCTACCTCGGGTAGCGCAAACGGACCTCTTAGTTCGTAACACTCGGAAAATCTGAACAGAGGAGGAGCACGTTTGGAACGCATCGAGCGTTCACCTAGCATTTCGCTCCCAATCCCTGAATTAAATGCAATTCTTTATTTACCATGCCAGCGCGAAATTTCTTTTCACCATTGTCCACCGCTGCGATTCCCATGCCGAGCAATGAATCGATCGGTTGTCCATCGTGAGCATAAACTTCATTACTCTTTTTTGTTTTCCGTCTTTACTTTTAACGATGACCGGAGCTTCCATCGAAGAAACTCGTGCAATGTTTCGCTTGAAAAAATAAATTCACTAAGTAAATGTATGTTATTTTTCGTAATGATTTTTTTAACATGTGATAAAAATGAGGTTAGAAAAATTTAAAAAAATATAACGAAAATACTTGCACATTTTTGTCGCCAACGGAAATCGCATCAATATATCGGTCACTGGAAAACTTGCACTTTCCACTTTGACTCATCTCGAATATGTTTCCAAAACGATTAACTTTTTCTTTGCGATGAAAAAGCGAAAGCGAAAGATAAAATAATCTGCACGTGAGACTGTAATGAAATTCATGATGATCACGTGATAGTTTTCGCTTCTCACCAATTACTGAGCGCCGAAAAAGAACGACCAATCTCCAGGGTAAATCACCATCAATTAGGGAAAAGAATATAACCATCTCTTTCACTCACTCACACTAAGTTGAATACGCATGACAAATGGTTTTGAATTACTTATTATTAAGGGCTCTTTCACACGATTGCAGATCAACAAATTGGATGTAGAATACCCACAGGAACGAAAAGGACAGACTGTTCTCTATCTCTTACACTCTTGTGGACTTTCGGCATGCAATCTACTGATCTTTGGTATTTCAAGAGCCCGAAAATAGCCCGAAATTCTGGTATGATTAGATTTTTAAATTTTAAGGTTTTTATCTACTGGAGGTGCTAGCTGCTCGGGCAGTCAGCTCCTCCATCCAAAATTTTATTTTTTAAGAAAAATACAAGAGCCCAAAAATCGGCATTACCGCCCAAGATTAGCTTGAAAATAGCCCGAAATTCTGGAGTAGTTTGTTTAGTCCAAAAATCATTTTTCAAAATTGAGGGTTGGTTGTCAGTGACAGGGGTTGTTTTTTCGAAATTGGTTATTGGGTATTTTAAGAGCCCGAAAATAGCCCGAAATTCTGGAGTAGTTTGTTTTATCCAAAAATTATTTTTCAAAATTGAGGGTTGGTTGTCAATGATAGGGGTTGTTTTTTAAATTGGTTTTTTGGTATTTCAAGAGCCCGAAAATAGCCCGAAATTCTGGTATGATTAGATTGAAAATCGGCTCAAAAATCGGCATTACCGCCCAAAATTAGCCCACAATTAGGCCGGAATTCTGGCATAAAAGAAATATTGATATTCCGTTGTTGAGGTGCTAGCTGATCAGACCTATTATGAAGGTTCGTTTCAGAATATTTCATAAACCTTTTTTTATTTTAAATTGTTTATTTTTGAGAAAAAACTGTCTAAAAACTTGTTTTTCCTTTCTTGGTTTAATTTTCCTGTTTCCAAAATCGGGACTGTATTAAAGTGTAAAAATTGAGTCCTGCAAATATAATCTCTTGTTTGTAGTAATCGCAAAAGCAAAAATTGGACTTTGTCTATCTTTTAAATGGGTCAGTACACGTCAGAAATATCAGGATCTGCTGGTGGTTGTTCGATTTTAATAAAACTTTGTGAAATTGTAATGCTATACAAAAGAAATTTTTAGCCCCCAAGGATTTTCGAAAATTTTCAAAATTGCGGAAGTTACGCCATGTTGAATTTTGGAGTTACATTTTTTTGAATTATCAACGTCCGAGCAGCTGGAACCAATCTACCGGGACATTCAGGACCATCATCCCGAAATTAAGTTTCCGGTTCCAGGGCTACAGGTATATCTCGAAGAACTATCCAGAGTCGTCAGTATCACGGCAATCTACAAAAGGGAATTCTAAGGATACTCATGGATGTTCCATTATTGGAACACACCAACTACCTGATGTACCGATTGCATCCGGTACCGGTATTCCAATCCGTACTAGGAAATGATTCAGGAAGTGCTTACGTCCGATCGAAATTTTCTCACATTGCCGTGGGAGAATTCCAAAGGACACACATCTTGCTGGATCATCAATACGTAGACTCATGCAAAAGGACTTCGTCTTGCATGGTCTGTAATAGTAACTTACCTGTTTACGATAATGCAAGATACCATTCTTGCGAGAACGAATTGCTTCTAAGTCCGCCACCGCCAGCTCTCCGCAGATGTGATATCCGAGTGACTTACGGTAGGGAATCGGAATGGATTCCCATTAACTCTCTGGATGCCTGGCTCTATTCCTTAGCTGGACCCACGTCCGTTGAACTAAGGTGTCATAGTCAATCTAAAATTCTGATCAACTTAGACGAAATCGGTATAATACAAGTCACACCAGGCTGCCACCTTGAAACTCAGGATAGAACGCTATACGCATCGACGAGCAAGACTGGATCAATATAGGTCATATATGAGCCCCTCTTATGCCTTAATCTGGCCGACTTATCACCACTTTTAAGAGATCACGGGGTCCCTACGCCGAAGGAAGAAGAAAAAAATCACGCTTAGGAGACGCCCTTGCTAAAGACGAGGCCTTCTCTACAAATGAGAAATCCCTAGACGATATGGAACAACAAATTAACGAAATGATTCTACAACGTCAAGTAAATGTCCATCACCTGACGCTGATCCAAGGTACTTATGTCAGTCTAGCTCTACTCACCGTGAGCCTGCTCCTTTACTGCTGTCGCGAACCGGATGCAAAAGGCTGTTCTTCTGGGATCACTTCATCTGGCCCGACAACACTGTTCCTCATAACATTCTGCAAAGATTGTTAGCTCTAAAAAAGTATCCAGAGGTTAAATTTTCATCTCCAACTGTCCCATCTGCCGCGTAAGGTCATCCGCGGCTAGAGACCTGACTCCAAGGTACAGTGTTGAACCATGTTTTCTCGCGTAAATTTCCCGCCCTAGCTTACCTTCTAGGACAGAAGGAGCAGAGGTGGATGACGTACACGTTCCAGTTGCGTCGGGATTGTTTGCTTTAAGGAACCATGATCGTAGCTTCCAGAGCCTGAAACTTCCCTAATTATATCGTCTCTATCGCTTTTTAATATTAGTTATCTAGTATATGATAACCGTTTTTTTTCATCCTTGACTTTGACCAGGATTGTGTGCTTCAGAATGTGCCATAATAAAAATACTAGTTTTTTAGCACAAAAAGAAATTTTCACTTACACCCAAATGCGTTCTATGTATCTAAAGACAACTATAACGGGTTCGGGACGTTTCAGTTTCGACCCACCTAGGTGGGTGTATTTGAGAAAGCCCACACCTAGTTCGATGCACTTAAAAGCGCTCTCACCTAGTTCGGGGCATTTAGAAATGCCCACTCCTAGGTGCGTGCGATTTAAACGCCCATTGGGCGTTTTCGGGTTGGGAGCCTAACACACACACACACACACACATATATATATATATATCATTTCCACCTTAGCATACCGTGACTGCATTTTAGGTCAAGAAGTTCCAAGCGATAGGTGTAGAGCGTGTTATACACACGTTGAGTACCTAGAACATATACTATCGGGGTGTTCCACCTACCCAGTAACGACGTATATCTACAGATACAATGCGGCCCTAGGAGTGCTTTATTACCATCTTTGTCGCTCTTACGATGTTGGCCGCGACCCTGCCCTGCCGAACGCTCCAAGGGAGATACCAGACATCGATGTCTTGGAGACGAACTCAAGACAGCGCCAAGTCGAACTCAAGTCGAAGCATTTTTACTCGGGTTACAAGGGGAACCTACACCCTTCGGAATTTCGGTTGGATTCATACTCCACACTGTAATAGAAAAGATTTGGGAACGGGTCATTACCAAGCTTGTAATATACTAAAGTAATAAGATGCGCTTTTCAACCATTCTAGAGGAAAGCGGCTTTAAAAAATTCCAAAAACTCCATGCACGTTACATGGACCGCGAAGCGAGAGTCTTTCAATTATTCACTGTCAGATCAGGCTCGATTCTTGTTGCAGGCACTTCTTCCCAAATTTTTGTCATTCAAGTTTTTTTTCAATTATAATTGAACATTAAATTGACTTGAATCAAGCCAAAATATTTATTTTTGAACATTTTTTTCACGTGAAAAGATTTGTTTTTTCAATCTCTATCAGTTCCAAGGCAAATATTTCAAGGATAAATCATTGCAGCAACATTCTTGAAAAATTCTAATTCCATATCCAAGTTTTTCTTCAAAAACATTACTTACTACTTTAATTTCAAATTATGAATATTATAATAAAAACAGAGAATGTCTTTTACTTCTATTATATTTTTATATAATTTTATTTTACTATTTCTTTATATTTTATTATTTATTTAATCCTTATTACGTCTACTATTTGAACATTTTTTATTGTTATCTTATATGAAAATAATAATAACCAAAATATAAATGGAGCAGGGAAAGCTAAATGGTACTAATTTCGATGAAATTGAGTTTTCTTCAAAAATCATACCTTCTCACTTTTTTACACCTATTTCAGTGGAAAAATTAAGGTTTTGAAATTTTTTACCCTAAAATGTAGTATTTAAATGTATTTAAATATGTTACAGTAGAGGAAAGTCGTGTCTCCCACAATTTGGGAAACAAACAAAATTTAAAATACTAAAGTTTGATTTTTTGTAACGGTATAAGAGACAGTATATATAATGCGCCAATGATATTTCTGCGTACTTGATAAAACTACAGCGAAGTTAATTTTCTTTAATTTCATACTTTACAGAAGTAAAATAACATTATTTCTTCACAAATTAGGGGAACTTGACGCTTGGTGATATAGATTACAGCAATCAGAATGTTTTTGTGTTATATTTGTGAAAATGAATTTGATAACCTATAATTTTCCGTGCGTCGTTTTCATCTTCAACACATGTTAGCTTTAAATAATCGGTTTAATTGCAAACAAAACGATTGCGTCTATGAATTTCAGAATGCTCACGCATTTAAAAGATATAGTTAAAGAAAACATAATTCAGTTGCTACAGAAAGTACAGTAACAAATGTAGAATTCAATTTAACTACTTCGTGTTTTCCAACGTTAGAAAAAATAACTAAAGAGACTTTTTCGTAAGAGACACTATCAAAATTCTCAAGAATCATCACACTTGAATTAGAAAATAAAGTGAAAAATGCAGCTGTAGATTTTCCGGCTAAGTTACATAACCATCATTCCATTCTACGCAGTGTAGTTCAAACCGTTGTAGATTACACTCAGGATCTTCAGGAGACAAGCCCACTCAGAATTTTAAAAGAGAAAGTTTCCAGTGTATTAAAAAGTGAAACTATTACTGAAAAGAATAGGAATGATATAGAGATCATGTTTGAAATTGGCCAAAATCTTTTTGAAGATCTTGATACAGAATATAAAAGATTAAAATTTTTTAAATCCACTGGATACTTTATTGGACCTATGCCTTATATAATAGGACAAACTGAAGTTATGTAATTATAAAATGGTCTTGAAGTTCGAGTGCCAAGAAAGGTTATTTTTCGCATAAATGTCTGCGAAATCGTGCCAAGGAATTCCGGTAAAGGGGTTATATAAGCGGAGCGCCTACTCAACCGCAGCCAGAACAAGCCGGCAACAGAGAAAGAGAGGCGATATTATAAAATGTCAAGAATTTCATCATTCGGGAATTTTCCAATTCGGGAATTTCATAATGGAGGAATTTTATTATTCGGGAATTTTCCTATTCTGAAATTTTATTATTCGGGAATTTTCCAATCCGGAAATTTCATTATTCGGAAATTATCCAATTCGGTAATATTATAAAATGTTCAGGAATTTTCGAATTTGGAAATTTTATTATTTGGAAATTTTCCATTTCGGTAATATTATAAACTGTCCGGGAATTTTATTATACAGGAATTTTACAATTCGGGAATTTTATAATTCAGAAATTTTATTATTCGGGAATTTTTCGATTCGAAAATTTTGTTCGGAAATTTTCCAATTCGATGATATTATAAAATGTTCATGAAATTTATTATTGGGGAGTTCTATTATTCGAGAATTTTCCAATTCGGGAATTTTCCAATTCGGTAATATTATAAAATGTTCAGGAATTTTCTAATGAGGAAATTTCATTATTTGGAAATTTTCCAATTCGGCAATATTATAAACTGTTGGGGAATTTTATTATTCAGGAATTTTCCAATCCGGGAATTTTATAATTCAGGAATTTTATTATTCGGGAATTTTCCGATTCGGAAAATTCACTATTCGGAAATTTTCCAGTTCGTTAATATTATAAAACGTTCAGGAAATTTCCAATTCGGAAATTTTATTATTCGGGAATTTTTCTATTAGAAAATTTCATCAATCGGAAATTTTCCAATTCAGTGATATCATAAACTGTTTGGGAATTTTCCTATCCAGAAATTTCATCATTCGGGAATTTTTCAATTCGGTAATATTATAAACTGCTCAGGAATATTATTATTCAGTAATTTTTCATTTCGTAGATTTAATTATTCGAAAATATTCCAACTCGGTAATATTATAAAATGTCAAGAATTTCATCATTCGGGAATTTTCCAATTCGGGAATTTCATAATGGAGGAATTTTATTATTAAAGGCTCACATAGAGTATCGATGAACAAACACACAAGTAAGCTTAGCACTTAACATTTCGGCACAGCCGAACACACACGCATCGCAATCGCGAAAGTGAGGTTACGTTACCTCCGAGATTCTAAAAAGTTTCTAAGTCCAAAACTGTACAATAAACGAAGATGCAAGAGTCGCAGGTTCAAGCATCTATATTTAAAATCACGTTTTGGGCGGGGTTTATCCCTGCTTTTAGCGTTTAACCAATAGAAATGCTGACATCACTCAATTTAAGTCCCAAATAACCAATAAAAAATGAGGTCACTTTACTCCTCCTACTAGTTTTAGGTAATTAAAGGGAGTGACAGTCCGAGGACTTAGGTCCAAAGTTCAACTTTTCGACAGGATGCACGTCAATCATTTTGAGTGACAGTTTCCTGTTGATGGACCAAGGGTCGGTTTTTATAGCGTCTGGCTGGCGCCATGACCCATTAACGATACTAAAAATAGCTCAATGTCTCAAATTTCTAACCTTCGATTCACCATAGGCAGTGAGTCTGCGCATTACTATAACGAGTACATGAACGAAATTGAAACCTGATGCTATACTTAAAACTTAGTTCTCTCATTTGTAATAAATCTATTTTTTTTTTTTTTATATTCTTATATCATTATTAATCATCTTAATAGTTGCTCATTTCTTGCGTATTCTGATTTTACTGTAAGCTATTTGAACTTTTACAGTCGAAAAATTACTAGTCTAGAGAGTATTTAGAAAAAATCTTCCAGCCTTCATAGGTCAAGAATTATGACTCTTTAAAAAACCATCATTTTTTTCTATTTTTATTCAGAAAATTTTTTTTACACTGAAACAAGCCCTGAAACTTTAGTTCTCAAAACGGCGCATGCCGTTACACCTCCCCCTTACTTAAAAGGTGTCTCTTGCTCTATGTTGAGACAGCTTTTTATTTACAATAATTTATTGCTATTTAACAATTCTACCCAGGGATCGGAATCTTTTATGTTGGACTCGAGGATTCAAGGTTCCTTAAGGATTCGGGTCCGCACTGGACCCTTTAATTTCTTAAGGAATGAGCCCGGACCTTTTAAATTGTTAAGGGTTCGGGTCCAACCAAAAAGGTTTCTTGAATTATATTTAAGAAATTGACAAAGGCGATTTGAGAGAGTTCAGTTTGAGGCATTGAAATAATTAAGTTAATTTAAGATTGCGCAAAAGATTTCGCCGGGAACTAAGGATGCACAGAAAAGTGACACTTCACATTATTCTGCGCAGTAAAGATAAGGGGTATTTGTAGCTGCGCATCCGAGTTCAATGTCAAATATGACTGCGCAGTAAAGTTTCACGGCATTTACACCTGCGCAATGCAGTTAAATGGAACTTACAGATGCGCAGTATAGTACACGGCACTTATGATAACGCAATAAGGTAAGGGGTTGCTTTTAGATGCGCAGTTGAGTTGCATATCACTTACATTTGCGCCGTGGAGTTCTATAAAACTTATGGATGCGCAGTACAGTCACCGGACATATATATCTGCACAGTAAGGTCGGGGGATACATATAGATGCGCAGTGCAGTTACGTATCACTTACATCTGATTATTACAGATATATGGCACTTCCAGACGCGCGTTACAGTAGAGTTACATAGCACTTATGCCTGAGCAGTAGAGTTCTATGAAACTTATGGAAGCGCAGTACAGTTACGTGACATTTATGGCTGCGCAGTATGGGCAGGGGGTACTAATAGATGCGCAATACATCTACATAACACTGCCTTCTGCGCAGTAGAGTTCTATGCCACTTACGGATGCGCAATGATTGCACAGTGCCAATGGATGCGCGGTATGGTTATGGGGTACTTACAAATGTGCATTGCAGTAAAATAGCGCTTACATATGCGCAGTAGAGTTCTACGACACTTGCGGGTGCGTAGTACTCTTACAATGTTAAATTCAAGTCGTATATCTTATCATTTCTCGAAGCCATTAATTACGTACAGTAAGAGGTGTAGAAGGGGGGGGGGGTGGAAATATTTTGTTACGGCCTGTTACAGGGGTGAGGGGGGTCTCGGAGAGGGCCTATAATCCGTTACGTAATTTAAGTACGGACCCTTGCTAATTCTCGTCATTTTCTAAAATATTGAGGACATTCATCTTCAAAATTAGTGCAAGGGGGAAAAAAAGGTATGCACAAAATTTTTGGTATACCTCTATTCGATGTTATCACGCATTATCATTACAGCGTAGCCACTGAAATTTAAAAAAAACTTCCAGGCCATTTTCGGGTTTGCCAGGTAAAAAATTACATTTTTCCCAAATAACTTTTAAGCAATTTTAATAATTATTATTTAATACTAATTTTTTTGTTATATAAAGTTTCAAAAGAAGTAAAAATTTCACAGACCAAAGTAATCTCGAAACAGGGGAAATAGAGTAATTTTTCAATCAAACAAAAATCTTCCCGCTGGGCGGGCACCTTCTCATAATGCGCTTCGCGCACGGCTCACTTCGCTCGCAAGTTTGAGCGCGCCTAGGGCGCGCGTATGTCGGTTGAGTATGGATGGTTTATATCCTTTTTGGCGCATTATTAAATAAATCATAAAAGCCATAATAAAATTAAAATTTTAAAAGTGTATTTATACTCAGAAAATACGATTCAAAAAATATTGTTGGAAAGATAATTGTTTGAAAAAATTATATTTGTTCAAACAATTAAAAAATGGTCAATATATTTTTTCTATACACTATACAATCAGAAAAATAATTACATTTATTTTATTTCCTTTTTTCAAAGTTTTCGAAAAAAAACTGCTTACGCAAATCGAAATTGTTTAAACAAATAGAAATTTATTAAACATTGAAAGATATGTATCAAAATTATATAATTATTCAACAAAAAGTAGCATAGGATACCAATTTGCAAACGCGAAATTCAACTTTTATTATCAAGAGGCGTTTGATTGTCTGAATCGGTGATAAAAATAGCTAATTCACAAAAGCACGACAAACGCTACTTGCGATTGAAAGATTGCATCCGAAGTCCGTCTCAAAGTGCTTAAGTTGAATGGCCAGGCAAAATATTCGATACTCAGCGTTGCAACTGGGCACTGATCAACCAGTTTATGTCAAAAACACTAAAGTACCTTTTACAGAACTCTCCTCTCGTGCCAACGCTTCCATCCTACCTTCAACGCTAAGCGCTTAAGAAAAGCACTCATACAACATAATAAACTCCCAGCGTTTCTGTTCGGCTTTAATTCGCCAGTTTAAGTCAAGCAGTCTAAAACGCTTTATAAGGAATGTTTATCTCGTTCCAACACTCCGACCTTAACTCCAACGCTAAGCGTTTAAGGAAGAATCTAGATAACAAAATCAACTCCCAGCGTTGCTGTTTTCAGTGCCGAATTGCAACGCTGGGATTTGATTTTGTTGTCTAAGTGATGTCTTAAACGCTTAGCGTTGGAGTTAAAGTCGGAGCGTTGGAACGAGATAAGTATTCCTCATAAGTTGTTTTAGACTTCTTGTCTTGAAATGGCTAATCCAAGCCAAACAGCAACGCTAGAGGTTGATTTTGTTGCCTGGATGCTTTCCTCAACGCTTAGCGTTGGAGTTAAAATTGGATCGTTGGATCGAGATAAGCATTCCTTATAGTGTTTGAGACTGCTTGACTTAAACTGGCGAATCAAAGCATAACAGCAACGCTGGGAGTTTATTATGTTGGGTGAGTGCTTTTCTTAAACTCTTAGCGTTGAAAGTAGGATGGAAGCGTTGGCACAAAAGGAGAATTCTGTAAAAGGTACTTTAGAGTGCTTGACGTAAACTGGTTGATCAGTGCCCAATTGCAACGCTGGGTATCGATTATTTTGTCGGGCCATTCAACTTAAGCGCTTTGCCGTTTCTAACTGGTTCCTAAAGGATTCCTACACGGCACTCAACACAGGAAACATTCTAACCGGTCCTAACCGATTTCTATCCTAAAAATGGAACCAAAATTAAATATTTTTAGACAAAAATTAATTTCTAACTGGTATCAAACCAATTGCTACACGGCACTCGACACTGGCAACTTTTTAACTGGTCCTAACAGGTTACAATCCGGCAAATAAGAACCTTCTATTAAATATTAGCAAACACCGAAATTCGTTTCCAACCGGTTCCTAACTGATTTCAACACGGCACTCGACACATGAATTATTCTAACCCGTACCATACCGTTTCTATCAAAAAATTTAAACCTGACATTAAATGATAGCAAAAACCTAAAACAATTTTCAACTGGTTCTTAACTGTTTCCTACACGGCACACGACACAGGAAATATTCTGATCGGACCTAACCGGTTTCTATATGACAAATGGAACCAAAATTAAATATTGGCAGACCAAAGTTTATTTCTAACTGGTTCCTAACAGATTCTGACACAACACTCGAGACTGGTAACTTTCTAACTGGTCCTGACCAGTTTCTATAAGGTAAATTAGAACCTAATATTAAATATTGGTAAACACCGAAATTAGTTTCTAGCCGGTTCTTAACCGATTTCTACACAGCACTCAACACAGGAATCATTCTAACCGGCCATAACCGGTTTCTATCCAAAAATTGGAACCCGAAATGAAATATTGGCAAAGGCCGAAATTCATTTCTAACTGTTTCCTAACAGATTCCTACACAGCACTCGACACTGGAAACTTTCTAACTGGTCCTAACCGGTTCCTATACGACAAATGAGAACCTGAACTTGCATATTTGCAAGCACCGAAATCCGTTTCTAGCCGGTACCCAGCCGATTCATACACGGCACTCGACACAGGAAGCATTCTAACCGGTTTCTATCCGGCAATTTGGTCGTTTCTCACAAGCGGTAACCACTCTAAACGAGAAATAGCATACTAAAAGCAGACGAAAAGTGATGCATAATTGTAAAAATAACGTCAAAACGAAGTACATACGATGTATTGTCAACTGAGAGTCGTGAATATGAAACATTAACTAACCTCAAAATCAAATACATCACAAAACACGTGTCTACCTTATATGATAGAAAAAGAGGTTTGAAAACCATCGTTTCAACTTCGATCGCACCTAGTTGTCTATCTCACATGGTAGAGAGAGAGGTCCGTTCGACTCAAGGCATCGGAGTCCCACCCCTGGGCCGGTGATGGCCTTTTGCAGCGTCTACGAACGTCAACGATAAGGGAGCTTCCATAAAGGATGTCACAGTTTTAGGGGAGGGGAGGGGGTAGCCGACTTGTGACAGTCTATGACGGATGACATTGAACCCCATTGACAAAATGTGACAATAGGGGTGGGGGGGGATTAGAAAATTCGCCAAAAAACTGTGACATCCTTTATGGAAGCTCCCTAAACGTAAAAAGTACCACTTACTTCTGTACTCAGCATTTCATTGGTCAATCCCCCGATCCCATTCGAAAATTGATATCGGCAACGTCGCATTATAAATGGTACACCATTTTCGTTTAGAGAGGTCAAGAACCAATCTCGAGAATACCGAAATTTTTTTAGCGACATACTTTTACAGATACATATAGATCGAAAAATTTTAGTGCACTAAACAATCACTCTAAAATTTTAGCATGCTAAAAATATTAGAGTGGTCTCGAGAATAGCACCCCTGCTCCCAGCGAAATCCTGCGGTTGCCCTTATGACAAACTTTTAACTATATACAGGGTGTCCCAAACCACCCGTCCACCCTTTTTAAAATCTAAACTACCTAATAAAATTAAAAGTTCACTATCTCCTAATAGTAAATGGACAGTGCACGATCGATTGGAGGTATTTTCAACTTCCGGCTCCCACCGGAAGTGGCCTATTCGGAGGTGTTCTAGAAGAATCTAAGGCTTTTTCAAGATATTTAAATGATTTAAATGAATTTCAAAAGATTTTGAAAGATTTTAAATGGTTTAGGATATTTCAACAGATTTTAAAGAATTTTCAATTGATTTCTGTAATTTAATTGGATTTCAGAGGATTTAGAAAATATCGAGTGATTTTAAAAGATTTCAACTGAATATATACTTGAGGAGAATATTTAAAAGAATGTCATAAGATTCCAAGGAATTTTGTTTATTTAAATAATTTAAAGAAATTTTAAAGGATTGGGCATAGTGTAGTGTATTTTAAAAATATGTCAATAATTTCAAGGAATTTTAAAGAATTGTAAAAAGCTTAAAATATTTCAGGGAATTTTGTATTTATTTCAATAATTTGAAATTTTTTTTAAAGATTAGGAATACCTTAGGGAATTTCAAAAAAATTATAGGATTTGAAAACTTTTAAAGTTTTCTGTAAGATTCCAATGATTTTTCATTTGATTTCAGTAATTTAATTGATTTCAGAGGATTTTAAGTATTCTAGAGCAATTAAAAAGATTCCAAGGCACTTTCAGAAGCTTTAAAACGTTTCAAGTGATTTTTAAAGTTTTAAAAGGTCTTGAAATATTTAGTGACTCCATTGAATTTTTTTATTGGAATAAGTGATTTCAGAGGATTTTAAATATTTTGGAGTATTTAAAAAAATGTCGAGGCATTCAAAAAAAATTTCAAGTTTCAAAGAATTTAAAAAAAGTTTAAAGGATTTGCAAACTTTTAGAGCATGCTAAAAGATTCCAAGGAGTTTTCGATTGATTTCAGTAATTTAATTGATTTCAGAGGATTTGAAATGTTTTTGAGTCTTTTAGAAGATTCCAAGCCATTTTATGAAGCTTTAAAAAGTTTCAACTTTCAAGTAATTTTAAAATATTTCAAATAAATATGTAAGGAATTTGAAAAAACTCCAAGGCATTTTCAAGAATTCAAAAACGATATTTCTTAAAATTATTATAGTGTGATAACGTCACACTAAATTTTCAATTCTTGAATGATTTACTCGGAATTGGTTAACTTTTTCTAATCAAACTCATTTTCTTCCAATTCAAAAACTCAATATCTCGGAAGTAAGTTTTTATTTTTTGTTTAAACTGAAAATTGCACTTTTTATCGTGATTTGCAGACGAACCTGTTCCGATTTTAGGTTCTTGTCACTTTGAGATTGTTAAATTCCATATTCTAGTTCTCGGAGATGAACAATTTTTTTTTAATTTTACTTTTTTGGCCTCAATTCATAAACACTTTAGCTTACTTGGTTTTACCTTTTTTTTTATTTCGCTCTCCTGAAAAAATCCGATTTTGTTGGTTATCGAGCCTGAAAGTCATTTGTCTATCTTGGTTTTCTGAGCTATAAATATAATAATGAGCCTAAAAGTTATTATGTATGCTTTTTACCCCTCTGAGTGAAATTGAAGGTTATGACTTAGTTTGAAAGTTATGCAATGAAGTTTATAAGCCTTAAACTAATAATTTCCTCTTCGGGGTTAAAAATAGACATAACCACATTTTTTAGACTTATTTCAAAATCGAAAAGGGCGTAAGTACAACAATTTTGAAAAATATAAGTTTTTTTTTACAAACTTCTTCATTAAATTTTTTATTTATTTTTTTTCATTTTATTTCTTCTATTCGAGAGCTTGGGAAATTTACTACAAAAAGCCATATTTTGAATAAAAAATAATATTATTATATTTTTTTCAGACTGCGCGTTTCCCAGAGAATGCCTCTTATAATTAAATTATTTACAATACACTAAACAATTTATATAAACAGCTGGCAATAATAATTAGAACAGAATTGTAGTAAAGAATCTGAATTTGTTTTTTACTTGAATTCTAAAAATTACTTATATTCATGTACAGACTCAACTTAAACTTCCAGAATTATACATATTTCTTTTACAGGATCTTTATTGCTAGTAAGGAGCCAGTTTGTTTTAAATTCTGTCTTAGGCATGAATAAAGGTCTTTAAAAGAATTTTTAGATGTATAACGAGTTGCCTTCTGTGCTAAATCTTTTTTTTTTTTGCGAAAATCAGATCTAAGAGTAAATTGGGTTGGGTGCATCTGGCTTGAGCTTTTTAAACATTTTTATTAAAGTCTTCTATCCCAATGTCATCTTGACCGTTAATTGTTTTTATAGTTTCTATGGCTAATTAAGCGTTAATTTTTTCTTATTCTTCGGCTTGTGATTAGAGTGATTTTAATTCTTCTTTTTCTTTTAATAATTGTTCATTTCCTAATCTTCGAAATTATATAGCTTCTCTGTCTTCCTCATCTTCGGTCGAAAGTTGATCTGTTGTAAATTCTTCTCGTTTTCTAATTGATTGCATTTTTCTAGCAGGGTATTGGCTCATCTCTTCTCTTCCTAGGTTATTTTTATTTGGTGATTGATTTTTTTTCGTTTCGAATGTTTGTGTTTGGGACGTTGTTGATTTTTTTTTAATTTCTGGTAGACTTTCTAGGTCTTCTGTCAGTTCGGGTTCTTTAGTTAACTTCATGTTCGCTTTTCACCCACTTTCGTAATCTGAGTTGAGGTCTTCTGGTAATTCGGGTTCTTCTTTATCTGTTTCAATATCCCCTTTTGTGACCTAATCCTTTCACTATTCATTGAATTTGCAGAGTTCCATTTTGATTTTCTATTTTTAGTGCTACCATATTAACTACTAAGGTTCCGATGTTATTCCACATTCTTCTTGTCATTTCTTCATCCATTATAAAGGGGAAAGTTTGAAAGAAGTTGGGGGATTGCGTTTCTGACATATTGGAGGATAAGCCTGTCTCGTCTGTGTCGTCAATATCGTAGTCCTTTCCCTGATTATTACGATATTCTGAAGATGCCAGTGTGCTTATTTTATAACTTGTTCTTTGCGTCATTGCGTTACTGTGGTAACCAACATGGCCGCGGAGCTGGTATGCGTAATTACAACGAAAATGGGACAATGTTTAGCTAGACCATGAGTGGGTTGGATCATGCCTATAGTCAGCCCGATGTATCGGCCCTGAAGGGAACGTCCCGTGTGGGCAAAACACGTCAGCATAAAGCAGAAATTCATAAGAGTGAAAGAGACGAATAGGTCTGTCCGTCTCTTTCACTCTCATGAGTTTCTGCTTTACGCCGATGTTTTCTGCCCACATGGGACTGCGCCTTGAAGGTGTACGCAGTAATAAATTTTCTTAGCATTCGCCCATCCAAGCCAGTGAACTAATCCGTGAGGTGTCGCTCCGATCAGGACGGCTGACTTTTGCTTTGAATTGCATGGGCGAAAGAGATAAAATAATTAAAACGTTAATGCTGTTTCCAAAAATTAGGCCAAAATATTTTTTTAGTAATAATAAAAGTAACAGTAACTAATAATTCCAATAAAGATTTACATTCTGAAACTTCAACTTTATTTTGTATTAATATTATTATTTATTAACTTTATTTTGTAATAATATTACTATTTATTTTGATGCTTTTATTACATAATTCCTAATGTTTAAAAAATTGTAATTGTTCTTAATGATGTATAGTTTTTATAGCTATATATTTTTCGTCAAGTTTATGAATGAATTGCATATTGTAAAATATTTAAATCCTCAATGATGACATTAAAAGAAATGATAAGACTTAGTCATTAAAAAATATATTTCTTATATTATATTACACATACAAATATATTAAATTTTTAATTATTATTATTATATTACCTGTTGGCAAAGAAGCTCACCGGCGCGAAGAGGATTTATGCAGGGTTACAAGGCCGTTGGGTCAATATGGACCCGGAATATGCTCATAAAACGCCTCAGTATTTAAGAGATCAGGTATCCTTTTTGCACAAAAACGGATATGAAGCTCTTTGAAATAAACAAATAATATCAAATGACAATTCTTCTTCACTAAACATCACCACTTATGTCATTTGAAGACGATTAGAACGAAAAAGGATCACTTTCTACCTATAAACGGACAAACTATGCATTTGTTTATAACATAAACAAATAATATGGATTCACAATTCTTCGTCACTAAATATCACCACTTATGTAATTTGAAGACGATTAGAAAGGAAAATGATTAGTTTCTATCTATAAATGGTCAAACTATGCATTTGTTTATAACATAAACAAATAATATCGAATGAACAATTTGAATCACTAAATATTACCACTCATAGAATTTAACGGTGCTTCTTGACTACTTCGTATTTCATTTGCCTCAAAAATGCGATTAATTAAGTTATTGATTTGAAGATAAAAATAATAATTAAAAAATGTCTCATTTTCGCTATTTGTTTATTTATATAAAAAATTGAAAATAACTAAAATTGGAAAATCGAATCCATATACGCTCTATTGCAATTATCTCTGGTTATTTCTGAACAAAAAAAATTGAAAATCCGTTGAGAATTGTGGGCTGTAGGTGATTTTGAATAGTAAATTCCCGATCTAGTCCACTGTGCCTCGCCTCTCACAAAACAGGGTGCTTTTCGAGTGTGTATCCCCTCGCCTCTCACAAAACGGGGTACCATTTTAGTGTGTGTCCCCTTGCCTCACACAAGACCGAATACGTTTTATGTAATTATTTATTTTAATCTTCATCACTGTCACTTTCAATTACTGTAGGGTAATTACACCGGCACACAACAAAAAAGTGGTCTGCCCGGCGAACTACACCAGCATATCTATATGTTTTTGGGGCCGCTGAATCCGAATACCAAGTACTCCGTACAAGTACAAGTAATCCGGTCCAAGTACCCAAGTTAGCTCATATTTTTCCAAAAAACGCAAAAATAGACGTAAAATCGACGAAAACAGCGATTTTTCTTGTATATTCATTTTATATAATAAATTGTTAAATCTCATTTATGATTTATTTATTGGCTACTCTTTCCTCTTCCCTGTGCGAGATGTTCAATCTCAACTAAAACGAGGAACTCAATTAAGAAGGAAGTATTTTGCGTTTTCCATGACGTAACAAATGCTAGAAAGATGCGGTTTTTTGTTGTTGAAATTTCTGGTTTTTTGTCCAATTTTCATTTGGAGTGAAGTAATAATAAATTCAAGTTAACAAAATCATTATTCAAATAATTGATCATAATTATTAATAATATTATATTTGAATAATGCTAGTAAGATGCGGTTTTTTTTTAATTTCTGGCTTTCTGTCCAATTTTTATTTGGAGTGAAGTAATTATGAATTCAAGTTAACAAAATAATTCTTTAAACAATTTATCATACTTATTAATAATATTATATTTGAATAATGCTAGAAAGATGCGGTTTTTTCAGATTTCTAGCTTGTTGTTTAATTTTCATTTGGAGTGAAGTAATAATAAATTTAATTTTACAAAATAATTGTTTAAACAGTTTATTATCATTGTTGATAATATTCTCTTTGCTTAATTGGTAGAATGCTGCGTTTTTTTCTGAAACTTCCAACTGTTTATCTGTTTTTTATTAGGCGTGACTTGATATTTAATTAGATTCAGCAAACATAATTGTTTTAACAAATTATCATTGTTTATGACAATCTTCATCTATATCGATTGCGCCTGATAGTTGCAGTTTATCGATAATTTTCACCTTTCAGTTCTTTTTTCACTTAGTGAGGTAATGATTAATTAATGTTAACCGAAAAGTTCTTTAAACAATTTAATATTGTTTATAACTATCTTTTCTCAGATGAGTGCTAGAAAGTGGCGGTTTTTTCTAAAATCTTTGACTTTGTATCGCCTTTTTATTTATGAACAAATAATAAGTCAACCACAACAAAAATGATTTTTCGACTGGTATTGTTGTTTTAAGAAAAAAAAATATAAAAAATTTGAATAAATATTTTGAATTTAGAATGTACTTTTACTGTTACTTATTTTCTAATATAGGAACGTAAAAAACAAGTGCTAATTTTAAAACTCATAACACGCTCATATTTGTTGATGATAACAACATTTGGAGAAACAAAATTTCACATTACAGTATTTTCCACATACATAATTTTATTTTTATTTCAAATATTCGAAAAAACTTGTTTTGGATCAGTATGAAAAATGCTAGTTATGTTTGATAAAGCTTAAAATTAAAAAAGATACTTCAAAGACAATTTCAATCAGTTTTGGTTAAAAAGTCAATCCAGCTTTCAGAAAGGCACACAAATTAAAAACCTATTTATAAAAGTATCTATAAGAATAATTATTGTTAGCTAATGTTAATGTATCGTAACTAACAATGACTTCAATGATTAGTATTAGCCGAGTATAGACGAATTTCTTTTATAAAAAAATAACACAGTGAGGGAGTTATTTAAAAAGGTTTTTCACAATAAAAACTGGTTCAAAATTAAGGAACGTAGTTAATTGAAATTTAGGATGCTATAAGGTCCTAACTTGAATTTTCACGATCTACAGGAGAAACAAAAAGCATAAGAACTGCCCCGCCACCCTTCTCCTTCCGCCTTTGAGGTTCAATTACATACGAATAAAAATAGCTAATTTAACTTATAATTTTATCATAAAACTATTGTTGCACAAATGTTCGAATAATGCATGTAATGCTTTCACGATGATTCAATACCTGGAATTTAAATTAAAAATTTAAAGCTTTTTTGGGTTTCAATCGTGTTCAAAACTATGAATCTTGCTGACATTTCGTGAACATTGCAGTTCACTTCTTCAGGGCTTGAATGTTTGAATGTTCACAAATACTTTTACGAAAATCTTGCTCTTCTAGCTTTTGATTCTGTAAACTTTTTTATTTAGCAATTTGCTTGAAGTATTTCAACAGGCTGTTCTTCTGGGATCACTTCATCTGGTCCGTCAACACTGTTCCTCATAACATTTTACAAAGATTGGTAGCTCTGAAAAAGTATCCAGAGGTGAAACCTTCATCTCCAACTGTCCCGTCTGTAAATATAAAACTATGTCCTGGATATCTACATAATTTCTTTCCGAATATCTACATAATTTCAGAAAATGAAGGAAGAAACAAATTCCAATTTTTTGCAAAAAATTGTTTACAACATTTACAATTGTTGATCTTCCATAACAATTGTGACTAACAGTCCCTCTCACTGTAATTTAAAGCACATTCATCCGAAAAGAACTATTTTTCAATAAAAATTGCACTATAGCTGTTTGTTAATGTCATTTGTTTAGAACAATTAGGACGAATAACGCATCGATTTAGGATGATTTTCATTACGCGCAAACCGCTATTGAAGAGTAAATAAGGATTTTGTGAAAAATCTCGATTTTCTCATACTTCAAGTAAACATATAATAAATAAACAAATGAAAATTCAACAATCTCTGACAAAGGTGCTCTTGGAAATTTAGACCCCTTCAATTAAAACAAAATTAATTGCCATCATCCTAATGTTAAAAAAAAAATTTAAGAGCACTTTTTTGGAAGAAAAAAATGCATTTCCTCCCATACGGCGGTGGATCTTATCATACTAGCGGTATGCGAAAAATCAGACAAAAAGGGTCCATATCATCTCACATGCGGCATGTCTCTATGCGGCAAGTCACACCTGCGGCATGTCACATCTGCGGCATGTCACACCTGCGGCATGTCACATCTGAGGAATGTCACATCTGCGGCTTGTCACATCTGCGGCATGTCACATCTGCGGCATGTCTCATCTGTGGCATGTCACAACTGCGGCATCTCTACCTACCGGCTTCTCTCCCGCGCGGCACTTCTCACAGTGAAATTGACATTTTTGCGGCATCTCTCACCAGTGTCAAGTCTCCCAGCTATGCCTACTTGGATTCTATGTTATGTTTCTTGAACTGACAAAATTAAATTTTCTATTTCAAATTGCTGGAGACTTCAGTTTTATTGATTCGAAAAAGGGGCCATGCGCTTTTTAATAATTTGATTCAGTGACTAATACAGTTTTTTTTTTCATTATCTTTAAAAATTTCATGCTACTTTTTGTACTTTTATGTGACTAAGCCCTGTTATTATTTTTTTCAACTTGAACATTGATCACAGTAAAGTCCTAATTTTCAAAGAATTTTGATCATGAATCTCAGGGCAATTGAAATAATAAAAATGTTTATTTTTCAGAGTTCCAGGAAGCTTTTCAGCTTTTCGACAGCCGTGGTGATGGAAAGATCCACGTTGCACAAATTGGCGACGCTCTCCGCGCCCTGGGACAAAATCCGACCGAATCTGACGTGAAAAAATTCACGCATCAGCACAAACCTGACGAAAGAATCAGTTTCGAAGTTTTCCTGCCAATCTACCAGGCAATTAGCAAAGCACGCACATCTGATACTGCTGACGACTTTATTGAGGGTTTACGCCATTTCGACAAGGACGGAAATGGCTTCATTTCTTCTGCTGAACTCAGACATCTCCTTACAACTCTTGGTAAAATATTTTTCCTCAGAATAATAACCATCTTTGAACATTCTTTGGAAATACCAGGGTGTCCAGCGACCTTGAAAATCTGGAATTCTTTTTGAATTTTTCTTTGAACCTTGAAAACCTGGAAATCTCCTTGAATTTTTCACGAGAATCTTGAATTACATTTTTTTCCGTTTTTAAAACAGGTGTTTTATTGAAATGCGAAAAGTAAATTAAATCTTTTAGTCTATTATGAAAGAAACATCTCGTTTAGAAGAAATCTTGCGAATGAAAAGTTTTTTTAAATTAAGATCGAAAAGAAATCTATTTTATCATGAATAATTTTATGCAAAATAAGCATGAAAAAGATTCAAACGTCTCGAGAAAGGCTCTCAGGCATGACAACCATACTGCTGATGGATTGGTTGCAACATTGCGAACGCCTCGAGAAAGGCTCTCATGCATGATAGACATATTGATGATGAATTGTTTGCAACATGGCGAACGCCTCAAGACAGGCCCTCAGGCAGGACAAACTGACTCACTTACTGCGTGATTATTCTCAACATTACAAACGTCTCGAGACAGGCTCACAGGCATGACAAACATATTAATGATGAATTGCTTGCTACATGGCAAACGCCTCGAGACAGGCTTCAGGCATGACAAACTGACTCACTGACTGTGTGATTTATTCTCAACATTGCAAACATCTCGAGAATGGCTCTCAGGCATGAAAAACATACTGCTGATGGATTGTTTGCAACATTGCGAACTCTTAGAGACAGGCTCTCAGGGAGGACAAACTGACTCACTGACTGTGTGATTGTTCTCAAAGTTGCAAACGTCTCGAGACGGGCTCTCATGCATGATAGACATATTGATGATGAATTGTTTGCAACATGGCGAACGCCGCGTGACAGGCACTCAGGCATAAAAAACTTACCTACTGGCTGTGTGATTGTTTGCAACATTGCAATCGCCTCGAGACGGGCTCTCAGGCAAGACAGACATATCGATAATGAATTGTTTGCAACATGAAAAACGCCTCGACTAAGGCTCTCAGGTATGACAAACTGACTCACTGACTGTGTGATTGTTCTCAACATTGCAAACGCCTCGAGACTGGCTGTCAGGCATGATGAACATAATGATGATGAATTGCTTGCAACATGGCAAACCCCTCGATACAGGCTCTCGGGCATGACAAACTAACACACTGACTGTGTGATTGTTCTCAACATTGCAAACGTCTTAAGAAAGGTTCTTAGGCATGACAACCATACTGCTGATGGATTGTTTGCAACATTGCGAACGCCTCGAGACAGGCTCTCAGGCAGGACAAACCGAGCAATTCACGCCTACCCCGAAAGGGAAACGGCTTAATGATATAATAATAATAATAATAATAATAATAATATATCGAGTTTAGGAATAAAATTACATAGTAGATTACCACACATGAATTATTATTTTTTGATTCTTAACTGATACAAAAAGTGAGTGAATTATATTTTAGTATTTTACTCAAACACTTGCATATATTATTTCATGACATAAAATGATGATTGATAATAATGGAAGAAACATGTTTTAATTGAAAAATCTACCAATCATAGTTTTATATGATAACATATCTTGTTCTAAAAATAAATGTTCTTGAAGCTTTCTGAATACGACATAAATTTAACGTAAAGCTACCATACAAAAAATACAATGAAAGGACCTAATACGGTAAAATATGGATATGTCAAAATATTGTCTTTCCTAATTATAAAAAAATTTTATCTGGATTTAGGCAAAATTGATTTAAACTTAAGACCATAATCGATGATCAAATAATGATGAACAAAAGCAATATTCTACTAGCGTTTTAAGCTAACTTATAAGAACCTTTTTAATTAAAGTTTTACGATAAGGTATGACACGACTTCTTTCAGTAAAATGTGGATTGTCTTGAATTGAAAACACTTTTTTTTCAGATTTAATATATGGTATATGATTCAATATATGAATTTTATAAGTGATCGCATAATTTTTTTACGATATTTAGTCTTCGGGACATCACAAGAAAAATTTTAATTCAAAATAACAATTCAAATTATTTTCGAAGTTTCCCTGTTCAAAGTGAGAATTATATTTATTAACAACATTTTTTATTATAATTCAGAAACATAGTAACTCCTCTTTTCTAAAATTTGGAACGGATGGGTCGGCGTCCAACATCAAGGCACAGATACAGAAGGGTACTAGGTAAATTCGGGGATTCAAGGAAAAATTATAACGGGGAAAAGTTAGTTAGCTTATGCTTAGAAAAGATTTGATTGAATCCGCGAAAGTCATTTTTCACATAAAACCAATACCTTCTCATTGAGATGAGAATGTAAAAAAATTAAAAAACATGTCAGCTTCGAAAGAAACAAAAAAATTTCTGCATACATTTTCTTTAAATCTCATAAAATTTGTCAAACAAACTCTGCAGGACTCAATTCAGCACCGATTTATATCGATATATATTTTTAAAATTTTAAATTCGATTTTTAAGAACGGTTTTCGTTTTTTTTAATACTATGCATATTTTCAAAGAAAATTTTTCATTTAGAAATATATACATTTTTAAATTATTGTTATTTTAAATTAAAACAATAATTTTTAGAAACTTAGAACATAAAAAAATTTCTTTGATAAAATTATTTGATTATTGTATTTGTAATAAATAAATAATATTTTGTGAACAAGAATTTTTCAATTGTTTAAATTCATTAATATTTAGTTCGATGTTTTATAATTCGGAAATTTCCTGTGGAGAGTTTTCAAAATCGGTAATATTACATACTGTCGACAATTTTATTATTCGTGAATTTTTCAATTCGGGAGTTATATACTTCTGCACTTTAATAATTTTGGGAATTTTGCAATTCGCTAATTTTACAGTGTTGGAAATGTCATTTTTTGGAATTTTTCAGTTGTCTTTTCCGAAAAATAAAATTCCCGTCACTGAAAAAATTCCCGAAATTATAAAATACCCGAATTGGAAAATTCTCGACAATTTATAATATTAACGAATTTGAAAATTCTCGACAGAAAATTTTCGATTTATAAAATATCCGAACTTGAAATTCCCGAATTTAAACAATTAAAAGATTGTTTGTTAACTAACATTATTTAAAATAAAATAATTAAATATCTGCATCAAATTATTTTTTTTTTGAATTAAAAAAAAATAAATAAATAGAAACTTCGAGATAAATCAGTGCTGAGTTGAATCCTGGAAAGTTTGTTTTGTTTGAAGGCCAGCGTGGCTGCCAAGGCTGCAGTATTGAAACATTGGACAATCACTATACCATCTGAGCCACGATGACTCCCTTCCTGAAATTCTTGTTTTCTCTGAATTTCATGAAATACTTAAATATTCAGATTTCCCCAAATTCTCTGAATTTCTTGAATTCTCTGAATTCCTTGAATTTTCTGAAATCCAGGAATATTCCGAATTCCTGGAATATTTTGTATTACTTGAATCCCTGAAATATTCTGAATTATCTGAAATCACTGAATTCCTTCGATTCTTCCGAATTTTAAAAATTATTTTAAAGTCCTTGGAGTTCACTAAAATTTCAGAATTCAGGAAATTTCACGAATTCAGAGAATTACACGACTTCCAGGAATTTATATGATTGAGAGAATCCCGCGAATTTCAGAAAATTCCAAGAATCTCAAAATATTGCAAGGAGCTATAAAAAGTTTCAGGATAAGGTGCTGAGAAATAAAAAATAAAATTTTTTCAAAATAAAAAATGGCACTTTTTCTCAAATTCCTGCATTTTTCAAATATTTTCGTTAATAAACTTGTTCTTTTATTATTGTCGAGAGTTTCCTGTACTTTCAAAATACAGAAGAAATCTAAGAAAATTAAAAAAATGTTGACTGTTTATCTGAAAGCCGATTTTTTTTAAATAGGAGAGGCACGGGAAAAAATTCAAATGAAAACTTGTTTTCCTTCAATAGTCCTTAAAATAGTTCTTTTCCATTTTTCGATATTTTCAACCATTTTTTGAGTACCACCAAAAAAGTGGATTTTTTCGCAACATAGTTGTATTGATTTCTCACTGCTAAAGAACGTGTAAAAATCACTTTAATATGATTTTCAGGTGGAAAAAACATTTTTAACATTGTTTTTATTACATTTTTTGGATATACTTCCGAAAAGGGCATATGTCCGATTTTCTTCGGGCTCTGTGTACTTATGTATTTTGACGCGCTGATTACCAAAAAAATTATAACATGAAACTAAGTTAGATTCAATTTATGAATTTCGCAAATTAACGGAGTATCGAAACGCTAAAGAGATAAGTTTTTAAATTCATTCTTTTTATATTTTAAAGATTCAAAAAGTAACTTTTCCACCGCGATTGTATTTGTTTTTTCCTTGTAAAAATTGAAAAAAACTTTAAGACGTTAATCTAAAAGATTTGTAATAAATAAAAATATAAATTTTCTAGTGTTGATCGATTTATGTTCAACCAATCGTAAGAAATTATTCTCATAAATGAAAGCTCAGTTATTGTTAATCAATTCATTGTTTAATCATCCACGAGTAAGAAATCCGTATAAATTTAAACCCACGGCTTCTACTTAATTTGCCCACCGGAATCCAAACTAGTTTGAGTTCAATTTTAGTTTTTATTTCAGTACACACTCACCTACATGGTATCGTTTGTTTTTCATATCGAATTTAGAATTTAAAAGTTAGAATTTTAGTTTTGAGATACTTTTTGAGATTTTCCTCACATATCGTGATTGAATTGTTTCTTACCCAAGAAGTGCCTGGCGTCTAACATATTTAGAATTGATCAAGTCACTTTTATTTTATGTTGCCGAAAATGTATGTTCCTTTTGAAAAAGGCATTAATATCACAATGTGTATAAAAGCGCGTTACATTCTGGAAAGAAAAAATCGAAGTGAAATTTTTCCAGAATCCTTCCCGAATATTAATTCCTGAATATTGCGGGTCCAGCTTTTAATAAGTTCCGTACCGCAATCTTTTATCATTTTCCTTAGACTTGCCTTTCATTTTTGCCACATGGATTTCATGATATACCCACATACTTAAAGAAATGAATTCTTTGTTTCTTCTCGCAGGTTTAAGTTTACAATCCAAATGTTCACATAAGGGCAAGCCTATTCCTAGTGATCCTCGTTGCGAATCTTCTTCTTCATCAGGCAAGCATCTTTCTCCTGAAAACTTAGCCAGGCATCTTTTTCAGTGTCAGACATTTTCGTAATGAACTCTGGATCCTGCAACATTTTTCTTATCTACGGTCCATCAAAGATCCCCTATTTTAATGTTGCTTCGGAAAGTTGTGGAAATTGATCTTCCGAATACGCAAAGCAATCTCCATCTTTGTCAAGCGCTTTGACAAACTGTTTCATAAAACCCAGCTTTATATGAAATCTTCTTCAATTATATTATTTTGTCCTTGCTCAAACGATGTTCTTTTGGGCCATTTTTTTGTTTGGTGTAATGACGAACGCGATCTCGACTGTCCCATGAACACAGGTGACAAGGTGTTTTTGTATACCCTGATTGCTGCCCTATAAAGATTCCAAGAATTTTAAGATCCCCACAAATTTTCCACTTATGAGTTCAGTAATTGACTTTTCCCAGAACAAATTTCAGATTACTGTAATGCTCTTTCAGTTTCTTAGAATGTGCGATTGGAATTGTAGCATAAACATTAGTATTATGCAATAACACTGCTTTCAGACTGCGCTTAGAAGAGTCAATGAATAACCACCAATTTTCCGGTTTATACATACCAGTTTTCATTTTTTTCATTAACCCGTCAATGTTTTTACAATAGACTAACGTTCCATTATCATTTTATTTAAAAGCAAAAAACTGTCTAAACTCTCCTTCCCTATTTCTGTAGAAACTTGATTTAACCCCCTTAGCTGATAAGTTATTTTTTCTCCAAAACGGAAGCAAGATGCTCTGAAGCATCTTCAGAAAGACCGAGATCTCGTGATAAATCATTCAATTCTTGAAACGTAAATAGCTCGGGAACTATATTCTTTTCATTGTGTGGTGTGTACTCTTCTGTATTAACATCGCTGCTTTCATCATCATCCTCGTGATTACCATCATCTGAAATGTCACTTTCATCACTATCATCATCGGCATCTTCACCAGTACCTTCATTTTCTTCAGCTTGCGCAGTTTTCTGTAAAGAAACGTGTATAGGGTCCCTTACAGAATTCCCTTTAAGATCCAACTTATTATCGAGAGAGTCAAGCCACTGGCAAATCCTCGTGGATTATGTTCTATGCAGTTTCATGTATAGGAACATGAAGAGGTTTCTGTAAATGAAACCCAAACCTTAATTTACTATGAGAAGGAACCTGTACAGAATCATTCAAAGGCTAGCTTGCATACAGGTTCCTTCGCAGGATCATGTACGGTTTCCCTCTCCAAATTCCTGCACTGTCACTTTCTTCTGGGCATTATTGAGTTCGATTGTAGTTGTAATATCCAACAAAAGAATACCAGAATTCATAGTTTTTGCATCAAACTATTTGTCTTTTTTACCTTGGATGAAAACACTGTAATGCTATTATTTTTATGAAATCGAACTAAGTTAATATGGATTGAAAACATTGAAACCTTAATGTTCTTTTTATATTTTGAAGATCGAAAATGTAATGGATATATTCTTTTGTTAATCGCACACGTCTGACTTACATCGAACAACTAAAATACTTTGAATCAGTACATTCGGAAAATAATGCCCAATAAGTAGGAGGAGTGTAAGAAAAATTAACATTTATAAGAACTGAAGCCTACGCCCACGATAAACTTACTTTAGCTCGCTTGTAGATTACTTCTCGGACTGATTTTTCGTAGTGCTTTATAATAATTAGTTTTTTATTCTTTGGCAGTAAATCGAAAATAAGGATTGAATTTGGCAAGCCATACTTTTATTAGCTCATACAGAATAGTTACGTTTCCGTTCAAAATTATGGTGATAAGTTTATCATTTATAACTAAACAGGCATTCTTTATATTATTCTTGCCTAACTACTTCATAAAATGCATCAACTGTATTCTTCGGGATGAAATAAGTTGCCTCAAAATGAGAGATGCTGCAATATATCTTGCCGCATTTTTACCAGTTTGTCCAACTTGCTGGGAGCCGATGTCATTTTTTTAGATGACAGTTACTCCCAGTGGGACCCTGTGGTGGTTGTTAACCTTTAGTTTTTATATATAATTCAAAAAGTTTAAACAACCACAGCAGGGTCCCACTGGGAGCAACTGCCGTCTATGAAAATCAAACCGGCTCCCAGTGAAACAGCGGTAAATCGCACCTATGGCCACGTGTCATGACCGTGAGATGGTGGCCACAGGGCATATATATTGTTTCTTGGGTTATTAAGATTAAATTTTCCCATTTATATACTATAATATTGTTCTTTTCACAAAGATCGATTTTAAATGTCGATGAGTTGGATGAAAATGGTGCATGAACCACATTACAAAATGCTCTTTATTTAAGTGAATATACAAAATAATGGAATGGTCTAAAAAAGATATTGCGATTCAATAATATGCCTATTGGTTAACTACGACAGCTCCAACCATTTCGAACTACTGGGAAGAAATTGGAATTTCAATTCAATATTAACAAGAAATATTCTAGTAAATAATTCATTTTAGACCTTACAATAAGATTTTTGATTAAAATAAATTGATATTCATTGCTCTCTTTCATTTACATTGCTCTAGCAACTTTGAGATTCTCAATAGTCCGCCTGCCAGGTGGCGTTGTTGTCAAGGTCAAAGAGATACCCTGCAGGCGTATTATATTTTCACGAGATACCAATATTTTTTAATTTAAATATTGTTTTTAATACTAAAAAAGGGTATAAAATAAAGCAAAAAAACAAAAAAATTTGGAATATTTCAGCGTGGATTTCTCCCATATTACTGTTTCGAATATATTAAGTTTAGAAAATGTTGGAGTCTATTTGCCAGATGAGTAGATCATACCAATTTGTATTTGTGAATTGATTTTAGTACGTGGAATGGAATTAATTAATTAATTAAGAAAGGGATTAATTTAATGGTTTTCACTGAATTTTATAATAATGTTCGAATATAAAATTGAATGAAAGTGAAGGGAATCAAAAGTCAAAATTAAATTTTTACTGATGCAACATTTTAGTTTTGAATAAAAAACTTTATTATGAAATCGCTGAAAAACTTAATTACAATTGTAATAAAAATCGTAGAATTTATTATGAATAATTATGTAAGTAAGTAAATTTACGCTAAAAAGATTTATTACCAGAAATAAAGAAGAAAGTTTAGAAACTGAAAATAAAATTTCAATACGTACCTGCTTAAAAAAATACTTCTTTCTTAAACATCTCCACTGGCGTTATAATTTCTTCTTGTTAATAATCTTCGAAAACGTTTATAAGGATTTGTACGAAAACTAACGATAAATCCTAATTTATTAAATTAATTATTTACGTAGGGACTAATAAAAAGTGAAGAGGTAATAAATAAACAAATTAACTGGTTCCGAAAATATAATTTCATGAATTATAAAATCTCTGAATTTTAAAATGACAGGATTTTAAATTTACCTCAAAACTAAAAATCTCAATAATATCCGAAAATAAAATTTATGGAACTATATAATTGTCCAATTATTAAATTCTACAAATTTTGTTAATTCCCGAAATTTAATATTGACATGAATAAATAATAATTATTTAATATTTCTTTAATAACTAATTGTTTATTTTCTGCATATCTTAAATTTCGAATATTTGCAAATCGTATGGGAATTAAATATTTCGTTTATTGTATAATTAAAAATTGTATAATTAAAAAATTATACAATTCGTTAAATCATAACTTCGGATTTTTTTAAATTGGGGATTTTTATTTTTCGTCAATTGAAAATCTTGTATCGCTATATTGAAGCCATAAAATTCTATTATTCGTCACTTTGTATTTTCGAAATTTTTTCGCTTTAATTTGTGTACTCGGCATCTAATTTTGAATTATTTTTTATTATTCATCATACTTTTTATACTAATTCTAATATTTAATGAGAAAAATATTGTTGGCGGGTGTTGGCCGTTGCCGTGGATCCTGAGATAGAAGCAGAGACAGTTTCGAAAGGTCGAGATGTAGGTTAGGTTCATACATCA
The DNA here is from genome assembly GCA_011634705.1 of Andricus grossulariae. NCBI lineage: Eukaryota > Metazoa > Arthropoda > Insecta > Hymenoptera > Cynipidae > Andricus > Andricus grossulariae. Next base: position 229,356,315 of record JAABKJ010075445.1, read on the forward strand.
ATACTGATGATGATGTTTGTGTGTCCAGACTTCAGATTTGACTTTTCCGGTCACGCTTGTTTGTCACGATAATTTGAATTATGGGTACTGTATGTAACTGGTACATTCTATAATCCAATCTATCTAATAGCGATGGGTTTATAAGAATTTGAGATATTCCTTTTTGGCAGAGGATGGTGCTGGTGGCAGCTTCGATGAGGTCTTTTACGCTGATATTTGGTCCAGGGATTGGGAAAACGAATCTCGGTGCATGGTCTTGTACGTCCCGAAATATCACTTCTGCTTGCCCCGAGGTCAACAATGAGGGATGAATTTGATTCCTACGAGCAACATGAACTGCATCCAATAATTTTTCTGCACATCTAATGTAATTCTCAATTTCAGCTTTCATTGCGTGCAACATCCTGTTCACGGTATGTTTATAATTTGAATTAGCCATTATTTCCGTAGCATGACTAATATTGTGAGCAAGTCGGGACAGTTCTTCTTTCAAATCATCTTGTCTTTTTATATTATCCTCTATTTTGTGATGGATCTCATCTAGTTATGCACGGATCACGTGTGTTTGTTTACTCACGAAGTGTGACATGTTTGCGAAGGCATTGTTAAGGTCCTTCATTTATTTTTTTATTTTTTTTCATATCGTCGCATGTAAGAAGACAAGGTACAGGTCCTACGATTTTTCCCAGGAAAACAAGTTTAAGATGATGTTCTTCGATAGTGCGGTTGCACTCGAATTGCATTAGATGTCCGCAGCATAATGGTAATTGGTTTACTGGTCCCTAAAGCTCGTCTAGGTACGTGTTTAGATGGTGACATGTAGGAATACTGTTACTCTCCACGTGCTGGTACTCCGTTTCATTATTCCTAGATGTCCATAACTCAAGAGCTGGGCCCAGGCCAATCTTCAATTAGCTAAGCAGTCGAGTCAAAAAGTTTTTCTCTTACGCTGCAGAAGAAGAGAAATTTTACCGAAAAAATCACGAATTTCGATCCAGAATTTGTCGAGTTTCAAAGCAGTAGTTGTACTGGACAATTCTCACGTCTAACTGACACGTTTCACAGGTCTACAATGAATATTATAATTAATGACCTATGCAAGTCAACGAGACAGCTGCATAATTACATTTTCTATTTGAAAGTTAGAATAGCGTCAATGCTACCAATTGATATGATCAATCATTTTTCTAACTTTCAGAACATAAAAATTTCAAAGTTTTTTGAGGAGCATAAATTGAAATGTATACCAAAATTCAATACTCTGATTAATAATCCTCAATCAGCTAGAATCGCATTTCATAACACCAGGCTGAATGATGAGTGGTTCAGAAATCTATCAGGCGTTGATATACCGGAAAATGTAGCCAAAGTAGCTAGTCTAGGGAAAAATTTTGGCGTGAAAATTAAGGAAGAGCAAATTCCGGTTTACGACATGATAGCTAGTGTTGAGTCCAATATCGAAAAAATTCCAGAGGAAGGTCAAGATCGCGCTAGACTGAGTATCGCGAAAACTATGTGCGCAGTTATGAATTCTTGCTACGCGATTAAATAAAAAATCTTACAGCCCTTGCAAGATATCAAGCAGGCTGAAAGATTCGCGAAAACAAACCCTCAAATTATTTTTCTTAAAGCTGACAAAAATGTCATACGACCGTCGCGATGAAAAGGGACGATTACGACTCGGAAGTAAGCGAATTATCGCAGAATCAGGATACTTACGTGAAAAAAACGAAGGACACTACGAACAAAATTTCAAGGGAAGTCACCAAGTTAGTTGAAAAATGGGAATCAAAAGAATACGTGAATAAACTCACCGCTACAAATCTGAAGGTACATCACGCCAACCCTTCTAGATTTTCTTTCTCCTTGGCAGTGATGTTGTATTCGGATGGAGCCGAGAATTCGATCACAAATATAGTTCGTTTCTCGAAGTCTTGAAGAACAATTTCAGGCCTCGAGTGTGGAACGGAGACTGCTGTCCGAAAATCGTAGTTCCAGAGAACTTGGCACTTCTCGTTTTGGACAATTGTCTCTATCTCGCTTGGAGTGTTCAGCAGGGCAGGGTCGCGGCCAACACCGTAAGAGGGAAAAACATGGCAATAAAGCACTCTTAGAGCCGCATTATGTCCGTAGATATACGTCGTTCCTGCGTGGATGGGACACCCCGATAGTATGTGTTCTAGGTACTCAGCGTGTGCATGAGACGCTCTGCATCTATTGCTGGGAACTTCTTGACATAAAATGCGGTCACGGTATGCTAAGTTGGAAATGGCACCGTCCTGGCATGCGAAAATAAAACCCTCTGTACCTGAATTAAGCCCTGATGATCTGAGGAAAGTCTCAGTTTGCTCCTTCGACCAGGACTGTTTTTCTACATTCCTGTGAAAATTTCCGTGCATTTTCTTGTCGAGTGGAATTGTGGAATTGTCTTGATGGAATTTTTTAACTTCTGTTTTCTTCACTTCGGCTTTCAGAAGTGAAGCATCTAGACGGAGTAATGCACTTTCCTCACTTCGGATGCAAAAATTCAAGCCAAGGTTCTCGGTCACTTGCTCCGCAGCTTTGTAAAGGAACGCTCCTCCACCAATCATCTCATGATTCCTGACCATTTTTCGGAGAGGATCCCTGCCATTGGCAACGATATAAGCTGTATTTAGAAAAATTCGGTCATGAAGACACAGGAGATTCAGAAGTTTGTGTCCGCCTTGACGGCGTGAAATTGATAATCGCGGAAGTGACGAATTTATATACAAGCTTTTATGCATATGTATGATCTTACGTGTGGTGACATCAAGGGCCTTAAGTTCGTTCTTCGTCCATTGAACCATTGTTAGGTCTTTATTGATTTCAGGGAAGATTATGTTGTTACAGCAATTTTTGTTTGTGGATTTGGATTCTTCGGTTTCCTTGTGTCTCCTAAAGGAAGGGTGAAAGTTCTCATTGCTGGAGTTTTTTGCGAATTATTTTCCTATTAGGTTGGCTATTTCTCTTAAATCGGTTGTAATGGTTCCATTTGGGGTTTTCAATCCTACTATCCTTGAGTCCCCTTCCGACCCTATGACTTTCATGACATTGTTCCAGATTTTTGACGTGGAGACTTGGTTATTAAGGGTTGATAAGTGTTTGATCCATGTTTCCCTGCCATTCTGTGTATAAGTACGGGCTGTAGCTCTTAATTTTTTATATTCAATTTTCTTTTCGAGGGTATCTTGTTTTTTCAGCCTGTTGAATGCGTGATTTTTTACTTTCATTGCTTTTTGACATGCTTCGTTCCACCAATTTGTAGGCTACACAGAGAAACATTGATTGCACTAAAGGTTCCGTGAGCGATGTTGTGATAGATTAGAGATCCATTGTTAAGTATGAAGAGATCGTAGTATTAAAAAACATTTTCAATTTTTTCTCCTCTGGTATTTGTTTTTGGGCTGCCCCACAGAGTATTATGAGCGTTGAAATCTCCTAAGAGTATAAAAGGTTTTGGTAATTAGGTGATTAGGTTATCTATTTCAGATTCTTCGAACTCTTAGCTGTTGGGTAGGTAGATATTGGTGTAGATATTGTGATCGCAACTGCTTCAAGATTTGATTCTAGAGGGATTTCGTTGAAGTTAATTCCTGTAGTCGACTCGATTTTTATTTAGTTTGTTGTAACCCCGGATGTCGCCAAATGAATTGTTGCTAAAGCTGGTTTCTTGCAAGGAAATTATTGTAGGATGATGTTCTATTTTATAATCTGTAATTCTCGTATATTGGTTCGAAACCCGTTAAGATTCCATTGAAGAATTTTCATTGCTCATGATCGATAGTAAATTTTCTGAGGGAAAATTTTCTGAAGAAAAAATTTTCTCCCAAAAATGTCAAAAGCGCTATCGGCCTCAATAACAACAATAACATTAAAAATTTCGATGGTAAATTTTCTGAGGAAAAATTTTATGAAAAAAAATTGTTTGCCATAAATGTCAGAAGCACTATCTGCTTCAATAACAAGAATAATATGAAAAATTTCGGTAGTAAAAAGAAAAAAAAAAATTTGGAACAATTGTGAAAAAATTTTTTCCCAAAAATTTCAAAAGCGTTATGGGCCTCAATAACTACAATAACATTCAAAATTTCAATAGCAAATTTTCTCAAGAAGAATATTCTGAAAAAAAAATTTTGTCCCAAACATATCAAAAGCGCTGTAGGCTTCAATAACAACAATGACATTCAAAATTTCGATCGTAAATTTTCTGTGGAAAAATTTTTTGAAGAAAAAACGTTTTCCCAAAAATGTCAAAAACACCCTCGGCTTCAATAACAACAATAACATTAAAAATTTCAATAGCAAATTTTCTCAGGAAGAATATTCCGAAAAGAAAATTTTGTCCCAAAAATATCAAAAGCGCTGTAGGCTTCAAGAACAACAATAACATTCAAAATTTCAATTGTGAATTTTCTGAGGGAAAATTTTCTGAAGTAAAAATTTTTTCCCAAAAATATCAAAAGCGCTATAGGCTTCAATAAAAACAACAACATTAAATATTTCGTTAGTAAATTATCTGGGGAAATATTTTCTGGAGAAAAAATGTTTTTCCAAAAATTTCAAAAGCGCTATGGACCTCAATAACAACAATAACATTGAAAATTTCAATGGTAAATTTTCTGAGAAAAAATTTCTCAAGAAAAAATTTTTTCCCAAGAATGTCAAAAGCGCTATAGGCCTCAATAACAACAATCACATTAAAAATTTCGATCGTAAATTTTCTGAGGAAAAATTTTCTGAAGAAAAAATGTTATTTTATCATGAAATAAAATGACTTTTTTGGAAATTTGGATTTACAAAATTGAGAATGCAGAAAATTCGTAATCTTTAATAATAATTAGGAACATATATTCTATTTGACATCATTATGGGGTTAGGAACAGAATCCCATTGCCATTTCTGAAACATATGGTTAGAAAGTTAGTAATGAAATTGTTGCCTTTATTGAGGAAAATCATATACAATTTAAATCTTCATTCTTAGAAAGAAAGTTTTGAATTAAAATTCCTCATTCGGAAATTGTGATTTATAAACATCGAGAAAATTCGAGAATAAAAATGTATGAAAAAAATTACTGACATAACCTAAAGTTGTCTAAAATTATAAGTTTGGGTTTTGAAATCAAAGAATTGTTTTAAAACTACTTTCTATTTAAGAAGCCAGCACATCATATTTTTATTTAAGTATTCAAATTTTTTTACAATTTAACGTTTTTTCATTGAAAATAGCAATTTTACAAGTAAAACACTAACATAATATAATAGAAACTTGATTCAGATAGTGAATCTTCTTCGAAACCTAATGTCTTTCGTTTAAAGTAACCGATTTATGATTAAAATGACATAAAATTGTTTGAAATTTTTAAATATTGTTTTAAAATTTAATTATTTTTGATTATGTTGAGGTATGTGATTATGCTGTGCGCGTATCATTGTGACTTCCTGTGTGCAACCCAAAGCGTACGAAAACGATTCTGCGTAAGTAAAGTTTGACTCGCCGTAGTGTTTTTGTAGGCTGTGTCCCTTTTTTGGGCTGTGTCCCTTTTTTGGGCTGTCTGCTTTTGTCTGTGTGCCTTTTGAGTGTGTGCGACTCTACTTTAAATTTGTTGGCTGCGAGCCTGAAGTTGAAAATATAGTAAGTTCAGTGAATGAATCCGCCATCTTAATATGTGCAGTGCTATACCATCCTTTCGATAAAGCGCCACCTGGTGTGGAAATTGGAAACCGTTCGGACTCGCGAGACCGCGAAGGCGTGAATTTCATGCTTTCACCTATTTTACTATTGGCTAAGAGTCACGGCGATTTTTCTATCCTGGATTTTGACTGAATAGAATAAAATGCTTGGGGCAGCTCCCGCCATGATTTTTACACTCGCCGAGGGTCTGTCTGTTTTCCTCCGAGAGGAAAAAGTCAGTTCTCCGTCGATTTCTCTACCAGCTTCCAATGAAAAACCTACGACACTTTGCTAAAGATTTTCGACTTAGAAAACTTTTGATTGAATGTGAATTCGGGCTTAAAATATTATCTGTGCAAAGATTTGAGTTTTACTTTTCAATAATAAATTCGTCTCAGCTGGTAGTAGCATTAAATCGAGAACTGACGCTCAATAAATTAATCCATAATTTTATTAATGCTTATTATTAAATAAAACAAGAATTGTGGCTTCTTTGAAACGTGAATTCAAATATTTATTATTAAATAAATTGCTAAAGTTGTAAACTATTGTGCATAATTAACAAATAATAATTCAAACCTAAATAAACATTCAGGTTTTCTCTAAAATCATGTGTTGTTATTGTGTTGAAACACCTTTTCGCTGCTTTTGATTGTAATCAAAACAAATCAATGGAAGGATTAACTCTAACAACCAATGGCAGCCAAGCAGAGAATTCTACAGAAGAAATTCGATTTTAACTCTGGTGGCCATTACACTATGTTGATATTCAAAACGTCCCGTCTGCCCCCGCCATCTTGGGATCGCAGCGCCATGAGTTCGGTTCCCAATACCTAATTGTTATTGATTTTTATCTGTAAATCAAATGATAAATAAATGAAATTTAGATCCTTTAGTCCCTTTGCTTAATAACCTCCTTATTATTATTTCAAAGATTTTAGTTAAACTCACGAAGGAATAGTAAGGAGTGGTATCACCCTATGTGTTTGGTGAGCAGATGTGGGACGAGCGACGTCCAAGAATTCAGTGTTACATTTCCGACAAAAAAGTTCATGTTTAACCAAATTTAAACTTTCTACCATTCTCCAACCAAACAGGTGAATTTTCAAAAAAAGAGGTAATTTTCAACGAAAAAGTTAATTTCCAACCAAATCATTGATTTTTCTAGAAAAATATTTAAATTTTGCATCATCAAAAAAAAGAATTGAAGGAAAATAGTTAAATTTTCAACAAGAGATGTATTTTCAACTAAAATCATGAATATTCAACCGAAAAACTGAATTGTTCAGAAAGTAGGTAAATTTTCAAATAAGTAGTTAGATTTTCTTTCAGAAAAGACAAATCAAAAAAAAATATCGGAACCCTCTTTAGAAATTTTGTTATAATATTTTTTAAATTGATTGAAAAAAAAAATTATTTTTAGTTTTCCTAGGAATGTTGATACATTTTTTTTAAAACCTTTCAAAATTCTCAGAAAGCTTCTAAATCAATTGTTCAGAATCATCAAAAATCTTTTAAAACATAAGGTTGAAGGTTCCTTTCAAAATTCAAAATTTGGTGGAAAGTTGGTGTATTGCATAAAAAATTAATCTATTTTTAAAAAAATGTTTCTTTATAGAAAATTAATATTCTTGATTCAAAATGCACATGTTGTTTTGAAAAAGGAACTATTTGGTTAAAAATTCATTTTTTCGGTTGAAGATTCTTAATATTGTTCAAAAATTAATTTCATTAGTTTGAGAAACAGATGTTAAAACAGGCTTCTGATTACAAACTTATTGTTTATTTTTTTCAAATTCTGATCAGTTATTGTTTAAACAATTTTCTCAACAGTTGTTATTATTCTTTAACAATATTTTCCCATAAAATCATTGTTAGCACATTCGAAAATAGAATTTTGTCAATAAGTAGCTCATGAGGACCCTGAATATGCACAATTAATTTATAGCCCATTCATCCATTGAACATAAAAAAAATTCTGATTTTTTTTAACTTTGTGCTCAAGTTAGAACATTTAACATTGCAGTTGATGAATTTGGAATATTCCATTTTTTAATTAGGTATTTAACTTTGTACATTTCTACTAAAAAGTGTTCAGCTTCTAATAAATATTTAAAAAGTACTATATATTTTATAACTGTTCCAATTTTATATTGGATAACAACTTCTGTCTCCAGTTTTCACATTTTCAACATCCTCTAAAATATTTCAGCTTCAAATTTTTTTAAGAGTATTTTTTAATGGTTTATCACTTGAAACGTGTACCTTATTTATTCATAAATAATTGATTTAAGTGCTATTGCTTTCATTATTATTTATTAATGGGTACACTTACTAATTTCAGATAATTTTCTGCGTAATTCAAATATTGTATTTTCAAATATCGCATATTTAAAGAGAAAAGGGGAAAAGGGGAAGTTTTTTGAGAATAGGGAAAAAGGAGAATTTAAAGAAAAAAGGGAAAACTAAGAAAAAAGGGAAGACTGTGCACCCCGTAAAACATTTAAATCCACATACGACAACAGGGGAAAATAGGGGAGTAAATTTTTGTAAATAAAAAGTTAATGTAGGTAACGTAGCTTCCATGTTGAAATAAATTGTATTTTAAGCAAAATAATTGAATTTTCGTTCAAAGGAGATGAGTTACCAACAAAAGTGTTGAGTTCTCAAGCTAAAAAAAACACTTTTTTTTAGAAAATATTAAAATTTTAATCCCAAAAAGATTAATTTTCAACAAAACAGTTAAGTTTCAACAAAAAAAAAAGAATTTTCATTCAAATAGTTAAAATTTCCACTAAAAAAAATTTATTATAATCAAACTGTTCCAAATAGTTCAATTTTCAAGCCAAAAAGACCAATTTTCAAGTCAAAAACATGATTTTTTTTACAAAATAGTTGATTTTTTAACCCAAAAATACGAATTTTCACCAAAAAAGTTAATTTTCAATGAAAAAATTAATTTTTAACAAAAGTCTATGGCAGGAGGCACCTCACGAGGCCAATTTGAATATTTTTATTTTTACAAAAAACTTTGTGAAAAAATTGAACTTTCTTTGCATTCATCAAGTTGTTTGGCCATACATGTTTTTCTAACGACTGTATGACCAGAGGCATAATGTTTAAGCATGTTTCGAAAAACTAGTTTTGCAGTAAAACATGATTTAAAAATTTTTTTAATAAAATAAATAAGGCCCCTACTGTAATTACAGTAAAAGGTTGCGTAATTTTGAAAGCTTTAATTTAGATATTTTTATCGTCGAGTCTCTTAATATTTAATGGTTTATTTCTAAGTTGAGAAATTGATCAAATAATATTTTTAAATCTAGCATTATCAATTGTTTGAGGCTTCAAGAACAAATAACAATTCTGAATGAAGTGTTTAAAATTTCAATATCTGCAATTGAATTTGAAATGGAAATCTTATGAATTTCTAGAATTTTGTTTGGTTTTAGTCATTGCAAATTAACAATATTTAAATAGTAAGGTAAAAATTATAAATATTTAATTAAAGCATTCAATGAAAAAAATGGTTGGTTTGAAGGAAGTTTTTGAACTGCTTAATTTTGGATCAGTGCATTTAAATTTATTAATGTCAGAACGTTTTGAAAATAATTTAAGATTCAGGACGTAGACTTTGAAATTCTTCAATTTTTCATAGAAATATAATCAATTTTTATTACAAAAGTTGATGCAATCATTTGAAATGACTGGATAATTTCTTATAACTTCGTTATAAGAAACTTCTTTTTTTTTTAATTTCTACAATTCCAGTTTAAACCGTTGATCATGAAAGACCGAGATATCTCTACAAATGGCAATTTAAAGTAGAATTTCATAATATTCCCAAACTTTTGAAACAAATTTCTACTTTTTTCCAACTACTTATCTTATTTCAAAATAATCAGTGACTTATATTGCCGCTTGCGCTGGCTGTTTTTTCGATGTAATGAATATTGTGGTGCTTCATTAGGGTATATATACTCCATTCCAGGCCTCTCCGGGGAGGAGAAATTTCAAGATTTCTACTCACGGAACAGACGTGGCATGTTCACAACTATTTACTATTTTTCACATTATTTCACTCAGCATAGAAAACTATTGTCTTACTCTTACGCCAGAGTAAGGAGTCATGGTTGTGGAAACGCTACAACTTTTGCGCATAAGGGAGAAGAAGCATTTGTTGACAGATTTTTCTTTCTCTCTTTTCTACACATAGTTTTATTTATTTTTATTCTCATTGGACCACGTTCACGTTGGCCGTTTCGACACTGCGTAAAAGAGCTTACAAGGTTCACTTAGCCACATAGCTGCTCAGATTATTTATTTCAATAAAGTCATAAAAAATAATAATTTTTCTGAATCAACAACTTTAAATTACGTTTTTTTAATTTGAAAAATCGTTACTTTTCAGTGATTGCTCTTATAGTTTTCAAACTATAAATTTTATTAATAGCACTTTGTAAACTCTGCGTACAGAAAACTTGTGTTGATTCAACGTTAGCGCCGGCTCCCTAAAGTGTGTTTGTCACGGTTTCGCAAAATGCTTGTCACGCTATTTTATTGCATGAGTGTTACCAAGAGATACATTACTATAAAAGGTCAATATAAACTAACTCACTCATGAAATTAAAAAAAAATATGTGTATCAACGAGAAAACACCGGATTTTCTAGTGTTGCAGGGCATTGCGTGTACTTTTATTGTTATAAACACAATTTTCACAGGGAGTACACTATTACTGAAGTATTTTAAAAAATGCAATATCTAACGCCATTTCATAAAAAATGTATTTTTTCAGAAAGTAAGATCATCAGACCTATGAAAGATGAAATTGTCGCTATAATATCTTTTCCATTGATAATATGTTTTAGAGTGACTGTCAGCATATAGAAAATTATTCATGAAATTTCTCATGGATATCCTACATCGCCTCCCTTCCCCTCTTTTCCTCACTCAGTACTATTCCGTCCAACTCACCACTCCAGTAGACACCCTACTTCGCCTCCCTTCCTCTCGCAATCCTACTTCACCTCCAGGCTAGAGAAAGTGAGAGCTCGGGAAGAGCAGTAGGGGAAGCGAAGTGTCAGTTGGGGAAGCTTGTAAAGGTAAACTTAGAGGATGAAGAAGTTGGAAAAGTGCGAAGAAATGAGGGAAAGTGTAGAGGGGGAAGTAAAGGAAAATTCAAAAAGGGTAAGAAGTTGACGTAAAGGGAAATAAAGAGTAGGGTAGTAGGATAAGTGAAAAGGAGAAGTGAATTTGAGGAAATGAGAGGAGGGGATGCAAATGACGTAGGGGAAATGATAAGAAATTATGGAAAAAAGTAAGGGAAGTAAAGGAAAATTCAGGGCAGTGGTGGGAATGATTAGAAATGAGGTTGAGTAGGTATAAAGAACGGAGGACCGGAAAAAAACAGTAAGAGAAGGAAAGGATCAGTTAGGAAAGCGAGTAAAGAGGAAAGTAGAGGATGAACAAGTTGAGAAAGTGCCAGAAAATGCAGGAAGGGTAGAAGGAGAAGTGAAGTGAAGGAAAATTCGAAGAGTGAAATAAGTTAAAGTAAATGGATGGAAAATGAGAGGACGGGAAGTAGGGTAAGTAAAAAGTCATATTTGGCAAGAAATAGGTACGTTTGGGAAAATAAGAGGAGGGGAAGTACATGAAGTAGGCGAAATGAGGTACATTCAGGTCAGTAGTGGAAGTGATTAGAATTGAGGGTAAGTAGGTTATGAAAATAAGAGGGTGAAAATAGGGTAAGTGAAAAGAAATAACGGGAGGGGAGTAAGTGAAGCAGGGAAAATGAGACGAAATAAGAAAAGAGGTAGTAGAGGAAGTAGGGGAAATGTGAGGAAGGGAAGTAATGTAATCGATAGGAAATTAGGGAAGAAAAAGTAAGATTCGGCTCATTTCCAAAAAGAATCCGAACCGGCTTTTCGAACTTCGGAGATACACTTTTCCTGCAGATAAACGAAATAAAGTACTCGAAGGACGTGATGCCTATCCGCTCGTGCCACCACAAGAACAAATTGTACTATTAATATCCGATGGTGAAGTCTTTAAAATATTGACGAGGACTAATACACTTGCTGGAATATATAAACATAATCCCCGCATCAAACGTAAAGGACGGGTTAAAATAAATATAGAAAGCGGCACGGTTACTCCATTGACATCAGATGAAGTAGAGGAAATTCCAGTAGGAACAGCTCACTGCGTCAGAATTAATTATAGAGTAGAGCATGTAAGCCAAAGTGATGGGTGAAGTACTTTTAAAAAATGAACTAGTTATCGTTAGGTTACAATTTCAGTTAATTTTGCAGATTGTGTATCCGAAAAATATATACTGCACTTATTTCTATCGTTATTCGTGGCTACCACATCGTCACTAGCGTCATTTCCAGTCACTTTTTTTCTTCAAATACCTGTTTAGTCAGTCGTTTAAGATAAAGTCACTATAGTAGCTTTTTCAAATAAAAATATCACTTTAGTCGCTTCTTTTGATATCTAAAAGAAGAGTACTCAAGGATTTCTGAATTTTATTGGATTTTTTCGAATTGCTCCCACACTCATTTTGAATTCTTTATAATTTACTTGAAATCAACTGAATTCGATAGATCTTTTACGCATTAAAATTATTTTTTATTCTCCCGGAAGACTTTTATATTCAACTTGAATTCTCTAAAATTATCTTCAATTTTTGTTCACCTCGACTAATTTTCAATTAACACAAATTCAAAAATTCCACTGTTAAGAAAAATTTCATTATATATAATAATTAGCTGTATTAATCTTTTTCGTTATACGCAGTCCATAGTACAGCCAATGTATTTTTTTCATTTCACATCTGCAAATGAAAGAATACTCACATAAAGATTAATAAAATTTTCAAAATTTATGTCAACTTTCTGAATTTTGGAATTTTGATCCCATAATTGTATTCGATAAATTGAATCGATAAAAAAAATCGAAAAATTAATTAATCCATAAAGTACTGCTGACGTAATTTAACATTGAATTGTTTGTGTAAGTGTGGTACAGTGTACACTAGGGTGGTCCAAAAATTCATTGGAAAATTTGTTTCCTTGAATTTTTATAACGACAGATCGGAAATTTGTTTGAATCCACACAAAAATCATTTCATTTTTTTTCTATGAAAAAAAAAATTATATTTAGAGGTGCCATAAACCCCATGAAGTTTAACATGTATTTCCCATAAGAAAAAAGTATATTTTTGTAAATTTTATTCAGAATCCTCAATATTATCTCAATCGAGTTGACACTTAACATTTCTCTACAAAATTAGCCATAGAATACGAATAAAATATCGCTTTTTAAATATCAACACCATGAGTATTTTTTACAGTGTCCCAAAAAAACCCCATAAGTGAAAAAATGTGTTTCGCGAGTTTTTGGCGATAATTATGACTTTTTTTGCGTTTTTTTTGAAAATGAAAATTGTTTCTGGCACATGAAAAGCCATTTAATACTGATAATTAGATGTTTACTTGAATTGTTTAAACAATTTATTATTGTTTTTATCAATTTTCTCATAGAATAGAGTTAGAAAGTCACGGTTTTTTCAACAATTTTCAACTAAACGGAGGTGATACTTCATCAATCTCAACAAGAGTGATTGTTTATACAATTAATTATTATTGTTAATAATATTCTTTTAGGATAATGCTGTAAAATTGTAGTTTTAAAAAGAAATTCACTTTTAGTCTAATACTCAATTGAAATAAGCTCAATAATTAATTAGAGACAAGGAAATTAGTTATTTAGACAATTTATTATTATTAATATTCCACTTGAATAATGCTAGAAAGATGCGTTTTTTTCAGAACAGAATTACATTTAACGAAATCCTTTTTCCAATTAACAAAAGTGAATTAAATGAGGCTCCGGGGCCTGATCAAATCTAAAATAATTTTTATTAAAACTTGCCGCCCAGTTGGCTTCTTCATTTCCAAACATTTTTAAATGAAATACTTAAAAATGAATATATACCTCTCGAATGGACAAAATTTCTAACTCACATCATACATAAAAAACGAGACCCAGCCAATCCGAATAACTATAGACCTATTTCCTTTCCTAACTCACTTCCTAAAATTTTTACGCAAATTATGTTAGCTAGATTGGAAAAATGGGAGTCATTGTTTCACATTATTTCGAAAGCCCAAGCAGGCTTTTGCCGTGGTAGGGGCTCAATGAATAATATTTCCACCTTGGCATCTGTTTCGCAAATTTACTTACAAAAAATGAATAGACATATCCATGCCATTGTGTTGAATTTTTTAAGAGCTTTCCCATTGGTTAATCATTCTCACATCTGGTCAAAACTATTTGATATTGGGGTAAGCTCAAAAATAATTAGAATTCTAAAAAGTCTGCATGAAAGAGCCTCAACTTGCATTCAAAAGGGAAACGAGTTCTCTGAGTAATTACCGGTCACTGAGGAAGTTCTACAGGAAGAGATTTTGAGCCCAATCATGTTCAACCTCTTAACCCTGGATATCGAAATTTTCTTTAGACGAAAAGGCCTTGTGGGTCTCAGAATCATGGGTGACACGGACATTATTGTGCTTTTCAGGAGTATTGTGATATTAACAAACTCACGGTTAATATCACCAAAACTATATACACTATATTCAAGAAAGGTCGGATCAGCGCAAAACTCCTAGGTCTAAAATATGATGGTACCTCTTTGAAGTTTGTTGCTTGTTTTAAATACTTGAATACGATTTTTTCTAGAACAGTTGCATTTAACTTAGCTGCAAATGCAGCAGTTAGCAGAGCCAACTCAGCCGCAGCCTACAAAATTTTCTGTGCAGAAGACTTTGCCTCAGGAAATTTACTATCGAAATTTTTATTGTTATTGTTGTAATTGAAGTCGATAGTGCATTTGATATTTTTTGGCAAAATTTTTTCTTCAGAAATTTTTACTCAGACAATTTACTATCGAAATTTTGAATGTTATTGTTGTCATTGTAGCCAATAGTGCTTTTGACATCTTTGGGATAGAATTTGTTCTTCAGAAAATTTTTCCTAAAAATTTACTATCGACATTTTTAATGTTATTGTTATTATTAAAGCCGATAGTGCTTTTGACATTTTTGGGGAAAAATTTATTCTTCATAAAATTTTTCCTCAGAAAATTTACTCTCGAAATTTTTAATGATATTGCTGTTATTGAAGCCCATAGTGCTTTTGATATTTTTGGAATACAATTTTTTCTTCGGAAAATCTTTCCCCAGAAAATTTACCATCGAAATTTGTAATGTTATTTTTATTATTCAAGCCGATAGTGCGTTTGAAATATTTGGGAAAAAAAATGTTCTTCAGAAAATTTATCCTCCGAAAATTTACTAGCGAAATTTTGAATTTTATTTTCGTTATTGAAGCCGATAGTGCTTTTGACATCTTTGGGATAAAATTCGTTTTTCAGAGAATTTTTCCTAAAAATTTGCTATCGAAATGTTTAATGTTATTGTTGTTAGTGAAGCCGATAGTACATTCGACATTTTTTGAAAAGAAAAATTTTCTTCAGAAAATTTTTCCCAAAAATGTACTATGGAAATTTTTAATGTTATTGTCGTTATTGAAGCCGATAGTGCTTTTGACATTTTTGGTAAAAAAATTTTTCTTCAGAAAAAATACTATCGAAAAGTTTAATGATATTTTTGTCATTGAAGCCGATTGTGCTTTTAACATTCTCGCGAAAAAATTTCTTCTTCAGAAAAATTATCCTCAGAAAATTTACTATCGAAATTTTTAATGTTATTGTTACAAGCAGTTGAAGTTTTATTAAAGAAAATTAATTTTCTATAAAAAAGACGAATTTTCAACAAAAGACATAAATTTGCAAACAAATTGTTGTTTTTTAACTGAAAACTATCAATTTTCAACTAATAATGAAATAGTTAAATTTTCAGTCAGTTTCCATTTGAGCAAAAAAAAATCGATGAAAATTAGAAGTTTCATGAAAGCAGGGGAAAAAATAGAAGCTCTTTAAAAAAAGAGAAAGAGGGGAATGGGGGAATTAGTTTGAAGTCCGTATTTAGATTCTTTAC
The DNA here is from genome assembly GCA_011634705.1 of Andricus grossulariae. Lineage (NCBI taxonomy): Eukaryota > Metazoa > Arthropoda > Insecta > Hymenoptera > Cynipidae > Andricus > Andricus grossulariae. The sequence goes on from JAABKJ010075445.1 coordinate 229,372,075, forward strand.
TTGTAAAATAAAAACAATGATTTTCACTGTTTCAATCCCTATGGACCATCAGCCCCTACCACTTCTACAGGATTTTTCTTTGCTTTATCTATGATTATTGAAATTGGCAGACTAAAGATGAGTATTTTTTACATTGTAATCTCAATGAGAAGGTATTGGTTTTATGTGGAAAATGACTTTCGCGGATTCAATCAAATGTCGACGTTTTGAGTCACCCTGAGTCAGAAAAAACGGGTTTTACGTCTGCCAGACGAAAAAAAATGAAAAGACAAAAGTTGTTCAACCAAAAAAGACCAAAAAATTTGTTATGAACTCTTGCTATCAAAATATATCGAAAATTAAAAATTGATATTTTGGAAAAACGATACAAGCTGCAATAACTTTTCATTTAACAACATTTTTCACCTAAATTATATCCACAAATTTGTATCGAACCACTTTACACTAGCATGCGTATTTTCAATTGAAATCATAAAAAAATAACGTTGAAAAAGAAAATTAAATTTATGGAGAAACGACACAAGCTGCAATAAAATATATAATAACAACATTTTTTATATAGAACGCACACTTTTTTATAATTATAGGAAAAGACAATGAAAATACGTGGTTTCAATACCAATGCATATTATATATACCATTAAGCCATTTCCCTTTCGGGGAAGGCGTAAATTGCTTGGTTGGAAAGTGCTAATTCCTAAAACCATTCATGAATCAATTTTTAAATAAAAACATTCCTCCTGGACTATTTATTATTGTTTTTAAATTACGACGCACGATCTGACGAAAGAGAAAACGTCAGAATGACAGGAACGTTATAAAAACAATTAAAAAATTAAACAAACATTTTTTTTTAATTTTTTTAATTTTTTAATTTTCAGAACTTGAAAAAAAATTCTAATCACTTCGAAAGATATTTACATTTTAGAAAGTTTTGAAGTTTTGAAAAGATTGAAAAATCATTTGAAATTCGAAAAGATTGAAAAATCATTTAAAATTTGAAAAAATTAAAAAAGAATTTAAAATTTGAAGATTTAAAAAAATTTTTAAACAAAATCTGTATTTTAAAAGTTTTTGAAGACAAATTTAGAAGGTTTTTGGGAATTTTCAATGGTTTAAATTAAACAAACAAATTATGTTAATATTCCTTGGAAAGTTGAAAATAATTGTTGATTTGGATAAATTAATTTTTTTTTTAATTTCAAAAGATTTCAAAACATGCAAAAAGATTTCTAAAAATTTCGAACAAAAATCTAGAAGATTTTTTTGGAAAGAATGAAAAATCATTTAAAAGTTGAAAAAAATTAAAAAGAATTTAAAATTTGAAAAGAATTAAAAATTTTTTAAAAATAAAGTGTGTATTTTTGAAGAAAAATTCAGAAGCTTTTTAAGAATTTTTAAGGGTTTCAATTAAACAAACAAATTATCTGAAGATTCCTTGGGAAGTTTAAAATAATTTTTGATAAATTAATTTTTTTGTTTTAATTCAAAAAAGATTTTTAAAAATTCAAAAATATTTCTAAAAACGTCGAAAAAATGTGTAAGATTGTAAAAAGGCCATTTTTTTAATTTTTCAGAATTTGAAAAAAAAAAATTAAGAAAAATTCTAATCATTTCGAAAGATATTTAGATTTTAGAAATTTTAGAAGTCTTGAAAAGATTGAAAATTTTCAGAAATCTGTAACGCGAACCTAAAATTGATTGAAATTCTCTGAATTTATTGAAAGCTATTAACAATTCGTTTAATCTTCTCAACTATTCTTAAATATAATGGATCCTATGCAATATTTCCATATCTTCCGAAATTCCAGAAAATTATATTAAACTGCATGTACATTTTTTTGAATCCCTCTAAATCATTGAGATCCTTGGAAATTTTTTGGAATAATTTAAAATACCCTGAAACATTCAGAATCTTTCAAAATTTTATGAAATCCCTCACATTTATTGAAATCGATTGAACATTTTTTGAAATGTTCGAAAATATTTTGAAATATTTAAAATCCGTTGACATCCCTTTGGTTTATTTTAATCCATTGAATCTGCTTAGAAATCTTTCGAAATACCGTGAAATATTACAAATCATTTCAAATCTTTTGAAATCCCTTGAGTTTATAATTTAACAATTTTTGTTTGAAAATTTGTTTTCCTTTCTGTTTAAAAAATTAAACTATCATGGTTGAAAATTCATAATTTCAGTTGGAAATTCATCTTTTTAGTTGGAAATTTTAACTGTTTTGGTGAAAATGTTTTTTGTTCGTTGGAAATGAATTTCCTTTGACTGAAAATTTAACTATATTGTGTTAAAAATTTGATCTTTTTTGTTGTTGAAAGATTTAACTATTATAGTTCAAAATTAATCTTTTTAGTCGAAAATGTTAACTGTTTTCGTGAAAATGTTTTTTTTTTTAAATAAATTAAAAATTCAACTATATGCTGTGTAGGCAAATCAGTCAAAACTTAATATGTTCATATGCTGGAGCGATTATTGAAATCATCTTAAATTAGGATGAAAATAGATTGAAAGATCACAGAATATTTGTTTCACCACTCTATTGTAATAAACACAGTTGATAGAAAAGAAAGTACCATAAATACAATATTGCCAGTGAGTGCTGTATTTATTTCAAAGAGTGAAAATTTTCAGAAATCTGTAACGCGAACCTAAAATTGATTGAAATTCTCTGAATTTATTGAAAGCTATTAACAATTAGTTTAATCTTCTCAACTATTCTTAAATATAATGGATCCTACGTAATAGTTCCATATCTTCCGAAATTCTAGAAAATTATATTAAACTGCATGTACATTTTTTTAAATCCCTTTAAGTCATTAAGGTCCTTGGAAATTTTCTTGAAATCATTTAAAATACCCTGAAACATTCAGAATCTTTTAAAATTTTATGAAATCCCTCACATTTATTGAAATCGATTGAAAATTTTTTGAAATGTTCGAAAATATTTTGAAATATTTAAAATCCTTTGACATCCCTTTGGTTTATTTTAATCCATTTAATCTGCCTAGAAATCTTTCGAAATACCGTGAAATATTTCAAATCATTTCAAATATTATGAAATCCCTTGAGTTTATAATTTATCAATTTTTGTTTGAAAATTTGTTTTTCTTTCTGTTTAAAAAATTAAACTATCATAGTTGAAAATTCATAATTTCAGTTGGAAATTCATCTTTTTAGTTGGAAATTTTTACTGTTTTGGTGAAAATGTTTTTTGTTCGTTGGAAATGAATTTCCTTTAACTGAAAATTTAACTATATTGTGTTAAAAATTTGATTTTTTTTGTTGTTGAAAGATTTAACTATTATAGTTCAAAATTAATCTTTTTAGTCGAAAATGTTAACTGTTTTCGTCAAAATGTTTTTTTTTTAAATAAATTAAAAATTCAACTATATGCTGTGTACGCAAATCAGTCAAAACTCAATATGTTCATATGCTGGAGCGATTATTGAAATCATCTCAAATTAGGATAAAAATAGATGGAAAGATCACAGAATATTTGTTTCACCACTCTATTATAATAAACACAGTTGATAGAAAAGAAAGTACCATAAATACAATATTGCCAGTGAGTGCTGTATTTATTTCAAAGAGTTAAGGGTGTGCAAAAAGCTCGAAACTTCGAGTCGAGTCGAGCTCAAGCATGCTCGAAATTTTCGAGCTACTCGAAAGTTTCAAGAACTCGAATGGCTTCGAGTACTCGAAAGTTTCGCGTACTTGAACAGTTTCGAGCTACTCGAAAGTTTCGGGTTCTCAAAAATTTAAAGTTCTCGAAAATAGGAGTTCTCGAAGACATTCGAGTTCTCGAAGACATTCGAGTTCTCGAAAAATCCGAGTAATCGAAAGTTTCGAGTTCTCGAAGACATTCGAGTACTTGAAAGTTTCGAGCTGTTCGAAAGTTGAGGGTTCTCGAAGCTTTCGAAATTACCAAGAATTTCTTCAAACCCGGTACTAGGGGGTTTTTCAAATTGCTAACAGTGATTTTATAATCAAAAGTAGGAATTCGAGAAATTTGATCGAAAACATCGATTAGTTTTTCAGAATTTCAATAAATTGACAGATGAAGAATTTATTAAACTGACGGATTTCCATGCAACTCAGTATAGTAGAGTTTTTTTTTGGGTTCTTATCATAAATTTAGTTCAAATTTTGAAGAAATTTATGATATTCAGAAATGTCGTCAGTTTATTGAATTTATACAGGATTTGGTCATCGTTTTGGATCAAACATCTTGAATTTTTATTTCAAAACCGCTTTTAGTAATGCGAAAAACCTCGTGGTATCAGGTTTGGAAAAATTCTTGTTAATATCAAAAGTTTCGAGAACCTGATACTTTTGAGTAGCTCGAAAGCGTTCGAGTACTCGAAGGTTTCAAGTTCTCGAAAATATCCGAGAACAAGAAAGTTTCGAGTTCTCGAACTCATTCGAGTGCTCGGAAAATTTCGAACTTTCAGGAAAGCTCGATCTCGACTCGACTCGGCTTGAACCGAATCGAGCTCAGCTCGACTCGACTCGAAAGCTAACAAGCTCGACTCGACTCGTTCGAACTTCGAGTTTTTTGCACACCCGCCCCAAAGTGCTCTTGGCGAAGTTAGTGGATGGGGATGTACCTCGATAGGACCAGGGTAAGTTATCAAAAATTTAACCATCATTGACATTTGACCTCTGAGACTTGACCTTTGTTTTAACTCCTGACATTTGAACTCTGAAACTTGACTTACCACATTTCAACATTCACCTTTACCATTTCACTTTGACCTTTGACATCTAATATTTCCACTTTCACCTTTGACCTCTCCCGTATGAAGGTTTCATTTTAACTCCTGACCTTAGAACTATAACACTTTTTTTACCACATTGCATCTTTTACTTTTCACATTAACCGCTGACCTTTGACCTCTGAAACTCGATCTATTAAATTTCAACTTTTACGTTGGTCATCATCCCCTGACCTTCTACCTCTGACACTAGAACTACCACATTTCAACTTTAAGGTTTGACCTCTGCCCTTCGACATCATAATTTACACCCCTGACCTGTGACATATCAACTTTTACCCTTGACCTCTTTCCTGTGATTAATTTTTTCAAATCCCTAAGCCTTGACCCCTGAAACGTGATTTATCATATTACATTATTTACCTTAAGTTGCCTTACACATTTTGCACTTGTCCTATCATATTTCTTCTTTTGCTTTCACATTATTCTTTGACCTTTGACCCTCGACACTTGACCTATAACATTTCATCTTTAACCTTTGAGCGCTGCCCTACGTAAACCTAATTTTAACCCCTGATATTTGATCTTGCGCACTTGACTTTTCACATTTCAACTTGAGCCTTTAATCTCTGACCTATGACACTTTAATTTTGACCCATGACCCTAAAGGTCGGACACTCGACCTATCACATTACACCTCTCACCTTTGAACTCTGCCCTCTAATGCTTTAATTTCAATCCCTGACACCTGACGACAGTTGACGTATATCATTCAAACTTTTACCTTTGACCTATGTTCTATGAGACTCTAATCGAATTCCTTCCATGTTGATAAGTATTTTTGAATATATTTTGCCAGTGGTACTGAGTGAGCTGGTACCTCTGTAATTCTTGCAGATGCTTCCTTTCTTGTTGCCCTTCCTCAATTACCAAAAAAATCGTTTCTCATATTCTTGGAGAGCGTTTTTTTTTCTTCTTCCGCTTTGACTTTATTATTTCCTTCTTAACCTAGTATTTTTACATGTTTTTGGTTAAAAATGGATATTTTTGGTTACAAATGGACCTTGTTTACTAAAAATTGGTCTTTTTTGGTTGACATCAACTATTTTTAATTTTCAAAAGAATTTTGGATCATTACACATTATTATTATTATCTCTTGTATTTTTTTATTAAAAGTGCATCTTTTTTGGCAGAAAATTCAACTACCAAATTCAATCAATTACTAAATTTTAGTTGTCGATGGTTTTACTAATAATTTGGAAAGTGGTAGTCGGATCTAGGTCAGTCCAATTCGACGTTTTTGAAACGACCAAAATTAATTTAGCGAGCTATGGAGATTATAGCCCGATATACCGTTTGCACAATTTAAAAAAATTATCAATATCTTTAGTGTACCGCTTTTGATAACAATGTGAGTCCCAAACAAATGAATAAAAAAGATTTTTTCTTCCGTTATTCGATTTTATTCTAATTCACTTTTATCGTTTACCTGCTAAGGTTAGAAAAGCATAAAGATTTTTAATATCTTCATTAAAGAATTGACTAAAATCTATCAATATTATTCTCTTCACTTTGACAAGCCTTGTAAAAGCAAAAAAACTGATATCATCATTTATGGAATCATTTACTTTGTAAACAAAATTGGTATATACATGTTTTTCAAAGAATTTCGAGAGATATAATTGGATTTTATAAAATATCAATGACTCCAATAGAATATATTGCGGTTCCGGTTCCGATTCTTCTGGAATCAAACCGAAGGGCCTATGACAAAGTCACAAAATGCGTCCTAGGGTCAACATTATATCGAAAAACATACCTACTTCTTATATGTCGCTCCATGTTGTCTACATTGTTTTATTTTTCGAGCAGCACCGTCTGTAATTTGTATAACCTAATTTTTAAGCACGAAGTGTAAGAATTGCAATGAGAATGTATAGTTATAGTAAGAACATATGTAACATTCCATTCTAGTTGAATGAACCAGAATTCTGGTTGATTCAACTAGCATTTTTTTATGTATATTTTTTATTACATTTGCCTATTGAATAAAAAATACTTTAAGGCTGTTAATGTTTTTATATTCTTTTAGCGCTTATCCCCTTTTAAAATGATTAAGTGCATAAAATGTAAAATTTCACTCAGAAAATAGAGTGCAAGTTCACTCTTGTAGAGTGAGACATTTAACGACTTCAAAGAATGAAGTGGGTTTCACTTTTTTTGGGCTTATCATTTAAGTCTAATGGACTCAGTTTTGTCACTTTATCGGTTGGAATAACGCAATTCAATCTAAGTTGGACAGACGCGTTCACTACAATGGAATTGACATTCTGTTCTGTAAGTGCATGACTTTGATGTCAGAGTCTATTATAGATTTAGAGGAGGAGTATAGAACGAGTGATACGGTGATCGGCTGAGGTCTTTAGGTTTGTCTTGACTGGCGAAAAATTCTGAGTAGGCTATTCTATTGTTTTTGACCCGTAGAATCCGAAAAGGAAGGTTCCAGAATCGTTGATTACTGCTTTTTTGCAAGAAAAATTGACAATATTAATCGCCTAGACAACTTGCTCGAAGAACCAAATAGGTTTAGGACTATGGTCAGAACAAGCTGGAGAATCGACACACAGAGAATTTTTACGATTTTTGGAGAAAATAAAAATAAATTTGGTCAGTGATCCCTCTTACCCACAGAGACTGAAAGATGCTGTTGTAGAATTCTCCTCGTTTCATTAATAAAACACTCAATTATACAATTGTAATAAAAATGTCTGTTCGTAATCTCGCCTCCCTGTTGGGTTTTCTCGTGACTTAGAAACCAGCTTACACTCAGCACCTGAGAGTCCTGTCGCTGGCAGTAACTGCTCTCGACAGTTTAACAAGATATTCCGATTTTCCTTTAGAATTTTAGAGTTTGTTTGATATTTTGCTTGGGCGAATTTTACGGCCTGACATGCAATATATAACAAGTTTTATACAGTACTTGAAGCAAAAACAATACTTTACTTCGAAAATATACAAAAGAATGAGCTTTTGCTTTTTAAGATGAACCATTGACCTTTTGAGTCTGTTTTTTTTTGTGAAAGTGGGAGATTATCTGAATTTTTTGTTAGCACAGCGTCACGCGCTTTTTCAGTTGGCAACCGCAAACGTTTGCCGTTAACAATTCCATCTTCTATTTGCTCCTTTATATTCTCCTTCGTGTCTTCGAAATAGTAATAAAAAAATAATTTATTTTCAAGATTTCAAGAATGAATAATAATTCTCAATGAAGTATTGAAAATTAAACGATTTCAAATTCAAAATTGTGTAGCTTCGAATGAGAACATTTCAAAATTCAACAATCTGAAGCTGTTATACATTGTGAAAAGCATAATTAATAATCAAACAAATTTTAATTTTTTAACGATTTAAATTTCAAACGCTTTTAATTCGAAATTATTCATTATTCTTTCATCAAAATTTTAAGCTTAATATTTGAAAAAAATATAGGATAATTAACATTAGAATAAGTAATACAAAAATATTGAAGGAAATAATGTAAAATGTAGAGAAACCACAGAGGACGGATTTCATGTAGACCATTCATAATCTCAAATGAAGGTACACAAAAATAGCGATTCTGGCCAAATAAACTTTACACCGTAAAAATCTGTGGACTTCCTTCATATCTTTAAAATCTCTCTAAATTAAATTAAAATTCATATGAAAACCTTTTTGAATCTCTTGAAATGCTTCGATACCAAGTATCCTGGTATCTTGTTACGTGAAGCCGGACCTCCATTGTCCATGCTTCCTTCGACCATACTTCCTGATTCTGGTGAAGTAATGTATTTTCGATTTCAACAGCTTGGATTTATACGGCTTATTCTCCGCACAAATGAGCACAGAATATTCGAACTTCAAAGATATACTTTTCCAGCTGATAAACCAATTACATTGCTAGCAGAACAAATATCTATGATCCTATATCAACCCAGGAACAAATAGATCCCTTAGCATTCAATGGTTACGTCTTTCCATTATTGGAGAGTAATAATGTTCTTATTGGAATGTATACATATAGTTATAAGAATACAAGACGTGCGAAAATATATAGATAAAAGCGGTAAGGTTACCATAATGAGCCCAGAAGAAATCGATGCATCTCCAGTAGGTTCCCTCTGCCCGATCAGAAAATTGTTTCGAGTAGTGCTGGTAAACCACATCTAAACCGCAATCCTCCACACCATTAATTTCATTTTTTTTAATGTAAAAATTAAATGTAAGATTGATTGTTATCCATGTAAGAATGGAAATATCAGAAGTAATTTGAAATTAGAATTAATAAAAAGTTAATGTATTATTGGAAATTTTTGTAGGTTTATAATGAATTAATTATATTAATTTTTTTACATTCAACACATAGTCGTTTCTGGTATGACACGTTGACAATGTAGAATACTAAATTTTAGTGATTACGAAATAATCAAACAAGGCCTTCAAGATTAGGTGGCATTTGAAAATAGTGTTCAAAATATTTATGCACTTCAAAGTCAAAATAAAAAAAAACGTGGTCTATTCTCTGCAAAAAATCAAAATGATCTCTATTAAAGGCCATTCGACGCAGAATTTAATAAACTTTCAAACAACTTTTAAAGAAAGCGTCTCCCTCCTTTTTGGAACAAGTAATCACGTTTCAAATTTAGCAGTGATTTTACAAAGTACCGTGCTGATCTTTTGTTATTCTGGAATTTTATAATTCGGGAATTTTCCAATACAGGAATTTAATTATTTGGGAATTTTATAATTCGGCAATTTTCAATTTTGGTAATATTATAAACTGTCGCGCATTTTATTATTCAGGAATTTTCCAATTCAGGAATTCTATTATACGGGACTTTTGTTTCTCTGGAATTTTATTATTCAGGAATTTTCCAATTATGGGATTTAATTATTCGGGAATTGTAATATTCGGAAATTATCTAAATTGGTAAAATTATAAGCTGTTTCAAATTGGCAATGTGTTAAGCTTTTCATGAATTTTATTATTCGGGAATTTTATTATACGCGAATTTTATTATTCTGTAATTTTCCAATCCAGAAATTTAAATATTCGGGAATTTTCTAAATTGGCAACATTATCAGCTGTTCAGTAATTATATTATTCGAGAATTTTTCGATTCAGGATGTGTATTGTTCGGGAATTTTCAAAATCAGGTATTTTTTTATTCGGGAGTTTTTCAATTTAGGAATTTTATCATTAGGAAATTTTATGATTTGGGAATTTTCCAATTCGAGAATTGCATAGTGTCATTTAAGAGGCTTTTAAAAAATATGTTTTAATTATATAATTGACAATAATACGAAACCGGGATTTTTAGAAAATTTTTAGTTATTTTTTTTAACTTTTTTATTTTAAAATGAATATTTCAGTGTTTTATTGTGTATAGTGTACAGGTTTTTTCGCCAAATTCCTGTACAGGAACCGTCAAGAATACCTGTACAGGTTCGTGTGCAGGTTTGTGTCCAGCAACATGTCCAGGATCCTCCGAGGTTCCTGTACAAGAGTTTTCAGCTGGGGAATGTAGTAAAGGTTGGGGCAGGTTTTTGTTTGTCCCATACATTATTTCCATGATAATTTCTAATATTCAATTTATTATAGCAAAAATAATTGTTTAAACAAATTATTATTGTCTGTAGCTATCTTCGAACTTTATGAGTAATACTGGGATAAAAATGATTCAATATTTCAAATTCTTCACGTTATTGTGATCAAAAGAGAAGACCCTAATTTAGAGTTAGATAAGAATCAATCAAGATTTCAAATATTTCGTGGTCTTATGACCCATTGAGGACAATTTAATTTAGAGAAGGTTGTATGTCTGTAAATAATAATTAAAAAGCCCATATTTTTGAGCTTCATTGATGCCCGATAATAATATAACATCTCTTATTCAAAATACAAATATTGGTCAGGGCCTTGTTAGCGCCTCTTTTCAAATGTGGCTAAGTAGGGCAATTTCTGCGCGGGTTGTTGAATCATCCTAATGAATAATCTACCAAAATATTTGGTTAAAATGAAAAAAAATTCATTTGGGTCAATCGACTCGTTTGCTGTCCATATAATAACCATATCCTATGTTTAAATCAACGAAAATCTTGATGATCTAACCGAATCGTTTTCTGGTGTGTGAAACCGAAATTTGAGTTTAAAGAACACGATTTATGAAAATTCTTTTATTAAACTTGAGCATTAATTCCTAAATCAAAAATTATTTCATTTTGTCATATTCCTTGCAAATTGTTAGTTATATTTCAGTCTATTCTGAATTTATGTTTCTTATGGGTTGAAAAAAAAATATATAATTTTAAGGTCTTGGGTAGTTGTGATCTTTTTAGAAAGAAAAACGTGAACATTGAAAACTTGCAATATAGTTTGAAATTTCGCACCAATCCTTCGCCTTTTTTATTAAAAATATGAATATTTTGAAACTGATCAGTCAAAAATATCAACAAGTTGTTGTTGATAATATTGACTCAGGGATGTTGAGCAATATTGTAATATAGATAAGATTCTGATGAAATTGAAAATAAAACATGTGACCCTTGAGAGGTCTACATAGGAATAATGTGAACACACGAAAATATATTTTTTCTACGTGGAAGGAGAAAAAACTAAATTCTTTAACTAGAATAATTTAATTTTGGACCAAAGAGTTGAATTTTCAACCAAGAAGATTAATTTCTACCAAAAAAGATGAATTTTCAACTAAAAAAGATAATTTTTCAACCAAAAATTGAATAATTACATTTTTAGTCAAAAAATGAATGTTCAACCAGAGATATTTTAAACTAAAATCATGGAATATTCCAATGGAATAATAGTTACATGTTCAGTTCAAATAAATAATAATTTTCAACCAAAAAAGAAACAAATTTTCAACAAAATAGTTAAATTTTCGGCAAAAAAAAGTTCCTTTTCATCCAAAGAAAAAAGAACTTTTCAATCACATTGCTCATTACGAATCTTCAACCAAAAAAATTAATTTTTAACAAAAGAGTTTAACTTTTAACCAAATAATATTATTTCCAACCTAAAAGATGAATTTTTAACTAAAATGATAAATATTTAACTGGAATACTTGAATTTGTAACCAAAAAGAATAATTTTTAAACAAGAAGAGTAACTTGCAAAAAAAACATAATTTTCTACAAAAAAAAATCTATCTTTAACAAAATATGTGGATTTTCAACAAAATAGTTGAATTTTCAATTAAAAAAGACCATTTTTCATCCAAATTGTGGAATTTTAAACAAGAAAATATCAATTTTTAACCAAAAATGGGCATTCAAATATTCAATTGAAGGAATTAATTTTCAACCAAACTGATGAATTTTCAACTAAAATGATGAATCTTGAACTGGAATAGTTGAATATTATACCTAAAAGATGAATTTTCAACCATAAAGATTGATTTTCTAAAAAAGAGGAATTTTTTACAGAGAACATAAATTTTCAAACTAGTTTAATTTCGAAATAAAAAATATCAATTTTCAACCAAATAGTTGAGTTTCCATCCAAAGAGAAATTTTCCGTTTTTCTCGTTTTTCTACTTAAATGCGAACTGAATTAATAGGATTTAATTAACAATTTAAAAAAAAATATAAAAAATTTGAATAAATATTTTGAATTTAGAATGTACTTTTACTGTTACTTATTTTCTAATATAGAAACGTAAAAAACAAGTGCCAATTTTAAAACTCATAACACGCTCATATTTATTGATGATAACAACATTTGGAAAAACAAAATTTCACATTACAGTATTTTTCACATACATAATTTTATTCTTATTTCAAATATTCGAAAAAACTTGTTTTGGATCAGTATGAAAAATGCTAGTTATGTTTGATAATGCATAAAATTGAAAAAAATACTTCAAAGACAATTTGAATCAGTTTTCGTTAAAAAGTCAATTCAGCTTTCAGAAAGGCACACAAATTAAAAACCTATTTATAAAAGTATCTATAAGAATAATTATTGTTAGCTAATCTTAATGTATCGTAACTAACAATGACTTTAATGATTATTATTAGCAGAGTCCAGGCAAATTTCTTTTATGAGAAAATAACACAGTGAGGGAGTGATTTAAAAAGGTTATTCACAATAAAAACTGGTTCAAAATTAAGGAACGTGGCTAATTGAAATTTAGGATGCTATAAGGTCCTAACATAAATTTTCACGATCTACAGGAGAAACAAAAAGTATAAGAACTGCCCCGCCACCCTTCTTCTTCCACCTTTGAGCTCCAATTACATACGAATAAAAATAGCTAATTTAACTTATAATTTTATCATAAAACTATTGTCGCACATATGTTCGGATAATATATTTAATGCTTTCACGATGATTCAATACCTTGAATTTAAATTAAAAATTTAAAGCTTTTTTGGGTTTCAATCTTGTTCAAAACTACGAATCTTGCTGAAATTTCGTGAAAATTTCAGTTCACTTCTTCAGGGCTTGAATGTTTGAATGTTCACAAATATTTTTACGAAAATCTTGCTCTTCTAGCTTTTGATTCTGTAAACTTTTTTATTTAGCAATTTGCTTGAAGTATTTCAACGAAAGACTCTACTCGATTCCCGCGTTCGCTCATTCTTCTCTCTCTCTTTCTCTCTCACACACTTACAGTTAAGCTTTCTGATTAGTAAAAACATTTTCTATCAAAACTATTAACCACACTTTACAGACTTTCGATATTCAAATCTGAATTAAAGTATGATCCACGAGTTGAATCTCTCGTTTAAGACCTAAGACAGGCATTTTTCAAATTTGTTTTATAAGTCGTAATAAAACATGAAAATAATACATTACAAGAGTATTATGCGCTCCTATTGTCTAGTTTTGACTGTAGTCGGCCATAGTCAGCCGTTGTTCTTATTCATATTCCTCAAGCCTCCACACAGACACATACGGTTCAACTGTCCAAGTATGAGCGACGCTTTTCTATCTGTTCTTCTTCCTCTCACTTTGATCTGCTTTTTCTCGTAAACTCATTTTTGGTTCTACGGCTGGTTTATTTCTTGACTTCACATATATCGTCAACGCTTAAACATTCATATTATTTTAAACAATGATAAACTATGATAAATAATGATACTCTTTTTTTTACCATTATTGTAGGATTTCCAGTTTCGTTTTTTGTATTTGCGAGCGAGGTAATTTTACATCGTACATTCAAATACTTTTGAAACAAAAATAATCAAGTGAACTCTGATATAGATTAGACCAATTATTTCTGTTGTAGAGTCGTTTTTTAGCTCACCAAGAGCAATTGTTTCTCTAATGGAGTTTAAAACGTGAAAATACGACATCTTTTTCAAGTTTAATTTTTTATAAGAAGCAAAGAACCAATTTCCCAAAATTTTAAGGTGGATTTCGTCAACTTTTCATATTTTAGAAAAAATATGCAACAATTGTAGAACAAGGAGAATTTTACCAAAATTGACATTTTTGCAAACTCATTACACGCTTTGTTAAAATTTCTGTGAAGTGAAATTTGTACAGAGTATACATTAAACCTCGAAGAATGAATCCTCGAAATATAGAAAATTGTGGTTAATATTTAAAACTTTATGACTTATTTCTGATTGTGTTTTAAGTTTACTTTTTACTTCACATTCATTAATTTCAGCAGCGTTTGAAAAACATTTTAAATAGGTGAATATTTTTAAAAAGGAGCTCTAAATTGTTTAGAATGCAGATAAATCAATTTAATTTTTGTCCGTAAAGATTAAAATCCCTTCCTCTAGACCTTTAAATATCATTTTCCTTTCTTAATTCATAAAAAACACTTTTAGTGACAAAAATCAAATTTCACAGACAAGTTTTGTTACCAAAAAGACAAATATTCAACAAAATGGTTACGGTTTTGACAAAAAAGATGACTGACGAAATAGTTGACATTTGAATAAAATATTTGAATTTCCAGCGAAATCGTTGAATTTTTAACAGAGTTGTGGAATATTTAATTAAAGACACTGGAACGGGATCGCGGAAGGCGCTGCTCAGTCAAGTATGACAAAAAGCTTGTTGTCCGCATTCTCAGTGCGTTAGTTGCATCATGTACCATCATGCCTCCAAATTCAACAGAAATCGTTCATGCAGCCCTCCCTGTTTACGTTCGGTCGGTCTGGATTTAGTTTTAAGGCTACTGCAAGCCGTGCCTGAAACCGGTATTAATTCCAAGTTCCAGTGTAGTTGAATTTTCAACTAAAAATGGAATAGTTAAATTCTATGATAAAATATGTTTTGACGGTCTGAGAAATAAATTGAACAAGTTTGTCTAATGATCGGGCTAGAATAGTGTTACGATTTGGAAACTTCGATCCGTAATGTGGATTCAGGGGTCGTCCATAAACTACGTTACCAATTTTGGGGTACTTTTCACCCCACCGCACCCCTATTTGACGACCACAGTTCTTCTCGGAAAGTAACGTAGCCAAAAATTCTTTCAAAACCGGGGAAATTGAAATGTTTTAAATCAAATTAATGTAAATACCATATTTCTCTGAGATATCACCGAAAATTTCCAGGCGTGTGTGAATCCAGTTTCGCAGTTGACACGCTACCATATTACGAGGGAACAAAATATTGAGATTCAGAAAGTTTCAGAGCTCGTATTTCTCAATCAATTTTGATGCATCTTTTCGTAAATCAAAGCTTACAAAACTCCAAAGAGACGCGTGAAGGCCAATTATAAAAACAAAAATCAATTGTTTCTTCGCAATGCGAACAAGACATTTTGTGCAAGAGTTAGTTTTGAACGAAAAGGCTCAAACATATTGTGAATCCAAAAACCAGTTTAAAAAATATATATTCGAAAAGTTCAATTTATGCAAAATAATAATAATAATTTTACATTTTTTTGTAAATGTGCTAATTCTTAATATTTCGGAAATATTATCTGTATTTTTATAATTGCTTGAAGTGACAATCGTCAGAATTTCAAAATGCAATTATTTCCTATTAAAATTTGATAAAACCATCGAAGGCTTTGTTATATCTTGAAAGATTCTTTTTTAAATTATTTGCATTGTCTCTCTTTTTTTTCATGTATAGCATTTCCATAAATTGCCTCTTTCTTCAGTCCACTCAACATACAATACTTTTACATCATCCCAGTCAAATTCATGGCCATGAGTGAATTCATGTTTTGAAAGAACGCTATGGTATTTGTTATTTCTATCAAATTTATTTTGATGTTCATCTCGCCATAAAGTTTCATGAGGAAAATTTTACAAACATTTTTTTCCGCTCTTTCCTGTTTCATCAATTTTTAGCTTTATCGAGTTTAATCAGGGATTTCAAAACAATAAATGTCATTCTGTCCAAATCAAGAAGAAAAAGTTTATTTTTCTTCATTTGTGTTGTAAAATACCGTATTATAAAAAATAATTCCCTTTCAAGGGATGTTTTCTCAGATTCTTTTGCAGAAAATTAAATTCGAAGCAACCTCGTTTTTCTTCCATTTGCCACTTTTGTACACTGCACGATCAGAAACCATAAAGAGCTTGCATATGAGCGTAAGTACTCTAAGAATGGCGGCCATCTTGGTTTTATTTGATACATGATCCCGAATCCGATCATTGTGATCTCGAAAGTGAATCATTCATTGCGTACGATCAAAGTGATCCTGATTTCGGTATTAATTTTTATTGCATATCAAAATTATATTGATTTCGGTATCATTTTGAACTTTTTTATTACTGTGATTGTTTTAACCGAACTCATGTCTGTAGAAAATTATGGTCCAGTTTTACTTAGAAGTGGGTCAAGATCCATATTTGTTTTTTCTTTATATATATAAAGTGATTACTTCTATTTGCCTGTTCTTTTCAAAATTTCAACATTGTGCTTGAGTAGAGGAGGGTCGTGTCTCCCACAATTTGGGAAACAAACAAGGTTTAAAATACTAAAGTTTAATTTTTTGTGACGGTGTGACCTGAAAGTCGGGAAGAGGATGGAGGGTGTTGGAGTCTGCTTTGCCAGATAAGTAGATTATACTAATTTGTATTTGTGAATTGATTTTAGGACTTTGAATGGAGTTGAATGGTTGATTGCGAAGGAAAGGGATTAATTCAATGGTTTTCACTGAATTTTGTAATATTGTTCGAATATTTTTCCTGGTTAGTTTGCTCAGGGCAAATCAGGACGTCCACATTATTCCGGGAATTTCTTCCCTTTTTACATTCTCGAGAATGTCTCGGAGAGGTCCACTTGGGGCGCTCAATGTTTACAACAGTTGACTTGAAAAGGGACGTTATTGTGAACTGAACCTTGACACGTGATACCCTTCATTCTCGGAATCAGTCGCGGGCGTGCTTGAGTGGAGGAGGGTCGTGTCTCCCACAATTTGGGAAGCAAGCAAGGTTTGGAATACTAAAGTTTGATTTTTTGTGGCGGTGTAGCCTGGGAGTCGGAGGGAGGGTACAAGGTGTTGGAGTCTGCTTTGCGTGAAATAACTTAAATCTATATGGAATACTTTTAGTCCATCCGAAATCTTTGCGAAATATTTAAAATTCTTAAAAAATCATTTATATCTTTGTGAACTCTTTATGATATCATTGTAAATCTTTCCAAAATGTTTGAAATATTATTTTAATGTTTGGTAATATTTGCAAAATTATTGAAATCATTGAAGATTTTGTGTAATCTTTTAAATTGATCTGAAATCTTTGCGAAATATTTGTGAATTCTTTGAAATATTCAGGAAATCATTTGAATCTTCATGAAATCTTCCTGATATCTTCAGAATATTTGAAATATTCGGTAATATTTGTGAAGTTATTGAAATCATTGAAGCCTTTGTGCAATCTTTGAAATCTAT
This sequence comes from Andricus grossulariae, assembly GCA_011634705.1. Lineage (NCBI taxonomy): Eukaryota > Metazoa > Arthropoda > Insecta > Hymenoptera > Cynipidae > Andricus > Andricus grossulariae. The sequence goes on from JAABKJ010075445.1 coordinate 229,389,679, forward strand.
CTGAAATTCTTGTGAAGTAATCGAAATCTCTAGGAAATATTCTTGATCTATCTAAAATATTTCCGAAATTTCAAACATTTAAATATTTAGTGATATTTGCAATCGTTGAAATCTATCTGAAATTTTTATGAGATGTTTCAAATCTATCCGAAATCTTCATTAAATTTTTGGGACATCTTTGTGCAATATTTGAAATCTATTTGAGGCCTTTGAAATCTGTATGAAATCTTTGGAAAAATTGAAATCTTTGTAACATCTTACGGAAGTCTTTGGAAATTTTTGCAAAAGCTTTGGAATATTTTTGGAATATCTGAAACCTTTGCAAAATTATTAAAGTCTTTGTGAATTCTTTCCATTGAAATCTTTATGAACTCTTCGAAATCTATCTAAAATTTTTACAAAATATTCTGAACCTATCCGAAATTTTTGCTAAATATTTGAAATTTTTGGGAAATCATTAAAGTCTTCGTGCTCTTGTTGAAATATGTCTGAAATTTTTATTAAATATTTTAAATCTATCCGAAATCTTTGCGCTATATTTGAAATTTCCAGGAAATCAATAAAGTCTTTGTGAAATCTTTTCAATCCATCCGAAATCTTAATGAGAACCTTCGTGAATATATAGAAATGATAATATTATCGAAATAGTTGGAGCAAGAAAAAGACAAGTTTTGCTCCGCGGTAGAGACGCACGTAATAAAGTTCGAGGAAACGAGCGACTCCGTTGTCGCTCTTTTCCTCCAACTTCAATCTCTTCGTCTTTACAGCGGAACGAAACTGATATTTTTCTTTCTCCAACTGCTTTTCGACTGTGCTTTTCGTGGACAATGATAATTTTTTAACTCTTGCTCTAGGTGCCTCATATAAAAAGCCAGAAAAACATTTAAAATGTTTAATAAATCAATTATACAATCAAGAATCTTTCCTCTTCTAAGAGATCCTTGATTAATGGTAATTTAATCGTAACACTTGAAGTATAATTAAATATTTCTGACCAAGATAGCACTAAACGCACGTGTGCGAACCGCATGTTCATGTCCCTGGATTTTTATTTTACAATAAAAATTGTAAAACGTTCTAAAAATTGTTGAAACGAAATCTTTTAAAATTCTTTGTATTCAGAAAAATGAGAATAATACAAAAGTCTTCAAATATGGCGTATTAGAGAAATGTTTAGCATTTAAACTTTTTATTCCTTTTCATTTTAGCATTTGAACTGCTGAAGACGAAAAGGATATTTTCATAAAATTGGATTAATAAATTAGAAAATAAATAACTATTTTTTAAATTGAAACTTCGAACCTTCAAAATAATAATTTATTGAAGAAAGTTATGTGGCCATTTTCTTAATTTTTGGCTTTTTGTATATTTTAATGAATTTTGAAAGAAATACAAAACCCGTTGCACTGGTAAAATTTTACAAATAAATACAGCAAACTTGCGTTTATTTTAAGATCCTTGAAATGTACCCGACCAATTATTTCAAAGCTGGAGGGGGCCCCACCCTTAACGCGAGTGGGCAGTTTATTTTTATCGACGACCGTCATTGGCTGCCTCGTTCTTGTATCGATACAAATTATTTTTACTTTACGGAATAATTCAAATTTCATTTGAAGATATTTTTACAAATTTAAAAAATTCAAGCAGAGGATTGAGACTTATGGGAACTCCAATTATTTTCAAGATTTTGAAGAATCTTACCAATTTGAATGGATTTCAAGAGATTTTAACCGATTTCAAGATTTTAGTGGATTTAAAAATATTTTTAATGGCATCGAGAGATTTTAAGAGATTACAAAAGCTTTTTGTAAGTTTTTCGCATTCACAAATGTTTGCTGTGTAAATTTTTTTAATTTAGAATCAATAAATTCGCCTACATTCATATGAGATTATGAATGGTCTCAAATAAATCGTTCCTCTGCAGTTTCTCTACTTTTTACAATAAATCTTTTAATATTTGTGCATTATTTATTCAAATACTGATTATCCTATAATTTTTTTCGGTATAATTATTTTGTATAATTAATTTCCAAACTAAAAGGTCTTAATATAAGTAAACAATTATAAGTTGCCGAAGTTCGAACTACAATAATTTTAGATTGAAGACTTATGTAAATTCAATCATTTCAAATAATATCATGTTTTGGTAAATTTTGATAAATTGCAGAGTAATTCTGTTTTAATGACTAAGATTTAAAAAAATTTTGCTTTCTAACGGTTAAATTCCTCGACTCTTTCTGGTTTATTGAGATTCAATAATCATAACGTATTATCGGGAAGAACACCTTAGATTTGAATTTTGATTTGCAATGTTGATAATTTTGTTTTTGGTTTGATACTGGAAATTTAAATTTTGCAATTTCTAAGAATTTTGTTACTGTAATTCCATTCTTATTTCTGTTTCGAAATCATTCTCTACGGACAATAGCTCTAATCAGATAAATTTAAAATTCGACAAAAAGAATCACTTATGTTGCGCAATGACCTCGCACTCTTGTACATACTTACTAAATATCTTTGTTTACATTAGTTACATGATCCCTATGCTCCGTCTCACCAGCTAGACATTGGAGATATACGGACTTCTCTCGCATTTATGGTTGTAGCTGTGCCAAGACAAGACTAGGTCGACTTGTCTTAAGACAAGAAGTGTAGGTCTTGATAAATATACCGAATTGCTCCTAAAGAAAGTTATATTACCAATTTGTGGCTCTAATATTTTCCAGGGTCGAAATTACAAAAGTTTTCGTTTTTAAATTTTATTGTTCATTATAGTCCGACCTCTATAAACTATAGACCCCACCGGCAGGGCCTGCCATTTCCAGGAATTAGGTAGCTAGGTTAGGACCAAATAATTGACATCTGCCGAGGATTAAAATTTTACAACCGCTAAAACTTGTAATTTTGTTATAACTCATTTTTAAATAAGAAATTCGGAACCTGTCTGTCTCAACAACTGCCGGCGTATAAAATTTTACATAAAAAGATTAAAACTGACATCAGAAATAGTATGGTTCCGTCTGACGAGCTAGACATACAGAATAATTTGAAATTGTCTTGGATTAGTCCTCACCCAAGACAAAATCAAGACCAAATATTTTTACCCGGGATTTTATAATCAATTTTTTGTTTGAAAAATGATCTATTAGTTTTACAATGATTTTGTGAGAAAACTTCTTTTTTCTTTTTACAAATTATTAAAGTTATAATAAGAAAAATGCAATTTTATTTTATTTTATATGAACGATTTCATAAAATTATACTAATTTTAATGTTTAAATTTTTAAGAACGCGGTTTTTCTTTCTCGTTTGAATTTCAAATATTGTATTGTTCATACACAATTATTATTATTATAGCAATATAAACTTAGAATATAAATTAAGGAAACATTAAAATTTATTGACTAAAACTCAAAAACCAGCAGAAAGCATTGAAAAAATGAATGAATTATATAATAATAATGTATCCCTAGCAATTTATCGCTACTCATTGAATTAGTAAGTTAGTAGAGTAGGGCTTTCCTACTAAGAAATTAAAATTTCAACTAAAATCATGAATTTCCACCAAAAATGAAATATTTTAATTTTCAGTTGAAAAAATAATAATTTTCAACTCAAAAAAAAATTGAATTTTCAACATAATAGATCATTTTTTCACCAAAAAGTTCAATTTTTGACAAAAAAGATGAACTTTCAAGAGAGAATCTTAATTTTCCACTAAAAAATCGAAATTTTAACCAAATAGATTAATTTTCAACTAAGAAAGACAAATTTCCACCAAAAATGAAATAGTTAAATTTTCAGGTAAAAAATTAATTTTTAATCAAAAATGAGATAGATTTCTAATAATTTTATGATAAAGAAAAATTTAATTTGTTTCCAATATATAAAATACTAACTTATACTAATAATTAGATGTTAACATAAATTATTTGAACAATTTATTATTGTTTTCAGCAATTTTCTCTTAGATTGGAGATAGAAGGTCGCAGTTTTCCAACAATTTTCCATTTTTTATCTAATTTTCAGTTAGAGTGAGGTAATACTTAATTAATGTTAACAAACATCATTGTATAAACAATTTATTATTATTTTTAATATTTTACTCTTGGAATAATACTAGAAAATTTTACTTTTTTGCAAAAATTTTCCACTTTTTGTTCAATTTTCAATTAAAGTGAGATAAATAATTAATTAAAGTTAACAAAATGATTGTATAAATAATTTCTTAGTATTTTTATGGATATTTGATTTGAATAATGCTAGATAGGTGCGATTTCTTCTAAAATTTTTAAATTTTCACCTATTTTTTAGTAAAGTGATAAATAATGCAAGTTAACAAACATAGTTGTTTGAACAATTTATTATTGTTCATAATTATCTTCTCTTATTATAATGCTGGAAAGTTGCGTGCCTTTTTTTGTGAAATTTTCACCTATTCTTTGATTTTTTAGTTAGGAACAAATAATAAATACTAATATTAATATTAATGAGCAGAGACAAAACTGTCGTTTTGCTACATACTGCTATGGACAATTAATTGAATGTAAGTAAAAATTACAATAATATAAAGAATTGAGTAAAAAATTCACCAGTTTGAAAAAAAAAAAATAATAATTCAGAAGATAAAATATTAGCAATATAATTTATCTATTATCGTAAATTTAAAAATTAGAGAGATTTGAGTAAATTTGTTCCTGTTAATTTAAAAGTTATATAAGATTACAGAAAAAACATAGTTGAATTAGTTGAAAATTTCAAATATTAATTTTATATTATTTTTATATGATTAGTTACAAAATTTAAATGTTATTCATTTTTTAAGTTAAAGAATCCAAGATTATATTATATGTTGGCCAATAATTATTGAGATCTGAAATTATATTTGAGCAATTATTACCATTTTTGGTTTTTTAAATCTTTTTCCAATTCAATGGTAAATGCATTGAGAAAAATGTTTGAATCAAACAACAAAATTTGTTTGAATTCATATCATTGAAAGAAAAAAATTTTCTGCTTCAATGAAAACAATGTTTATTTAATTTTAAGAAATGGAAAATATTTTCCCTATTGATTAAAACAAATAATTTGTTCACTACAATTTGTTTTATGTGGTGCTCATCTAAAATCTAAATTAATTGATCCTTTGATTGATTTAATGGATTTTATGGTATTGGTCTTTTTTTCGGTGTTGTATGATTCTACGGGTTTGAAGTTTCATTTCTTTGTTTGAAAATCATTTTTTGTAATAAAAATTTGTTATCTACCCAGCGAGTGATGTGTTGACTGGGGTAGGATAAACAGTGGGGGGGGGGAAGAAGGGTACGACAAGGTAGGAAGGATAAAAGGGGGAGGGTGTGGAAGAGGAAGGGTAGGGAGTAAGGACAAAGAGTAGCGGATGAGCGTGGCGAAATCAGGCGCTAATGGGGCCCTGATTAGTTCGCCTTGGCGGGGCGGTTTTCCGCAACATAGACGATGTTGCCATGACGCAAGCTCATAAACATCAAAGAAACTTGCAGATGGTATACATTGACTACAAGCAAGCGTTTCCTTCCGTACCACATGACTAATTGCCTAAAGTCTTAAAAAGATACAAAATTCGCCCACGCATCATTGACTTCCTAAGTGTTGCGATGATGCTTTGCGGTACAAGAATCAAGTATTTTGATCATGGACAACCAAGGATGACGAGATTAATACGCATCACGACAAGTATATTTCAAAAAGATTTCTAGAGTGCATTATGGTTCTGTTTAGCGTTGAACCCACTGAGCAAAACACTAAATAGCATGTGTCATGGGTTCCGAATACATGATAACGAGGATGGTCATCAAGTTACCAATCTTCTTCACATAGACGACCTGAAGCTATACGCCAGTTCGGATCAGTAAGTGCAGCAAGTGATCGATGTCACAAAGCAGTTTTTCAATCATATCCACATGGAGTTCCTACTAAATAAATGTAGAACAGTGCATTTAACCAGAGGAGAATTAGGGACCGCAGAACTAGAGAACGATTTCGAGAATGACATCGAGACAACAGCTGAGGGCGAGTCATATAAATACCTGAATATTCTTAAGTCTAAGGGTGTTCAGCATACAATATTCAAGAAACGTCTTATAGCTGCCTTCACTATAAGACTCAGATTGTTTCTAAAGAGTTTTCTTAACTCGGCGAACAATAACAGGACAATCAAAACCTATGCCATCCCTGTCCTCAGGTACACCTTTGGACTCATCAAATGGTCAAACATCGACCTCGAACGATTGAACAGAATCATCCGCGTAGAAATGAAGAATCACCGAATGCATCACAGTAATTCGGCGTTCGAAAGGGTAGTTCTACCACGACATAGAGGACGTATGGAGCATCGTAGATGCCAGGAAACTGTGTGAGTCACAAATTATACAGTTGCGAGACTATTTAAACAGCAAACGGGTTACAACTTTATGAATTATTAATTGATGTAAATTGATCCTTACCAAATACAATTTCAATAGTAAATCTTAGGATTACAAAAAATTAGAATTATAAAAATTCTTGATACAGAAAACGATTATAGGATATCAGCATTGAAATAAATAGTTAACACAAAAATAGGGATTCTGCACAAATAAACTTTATAAAGCATCAATCTGTGAATTGCCTGGATATATTTAAAATCGCTTAAAATTTCATTAAAATCTATTTAAAATCCTTTGGAATCTCTTGAAATACCTTGGTACCTTTTAAAATATTTTCAAACTTATTAAAATATTTGAAATCTGCTAAAATCCACTGAAATCCCTTCAAATCTTTCAACTCCTCGTAAATTCTTTTGGAATCTTTGAAATAGTCAGAATTCTTTAGAAATAATTTAAAATCAGTTGATGATAAATTACATTTATTCCATAAAGTTCTCTCGAAATCGCTTAAAATTTGTGAAATAACCTACAATATTTTAAATAATTGGAGGTCCTATAACATTCCTCCAATCTTGTGAATTTATGTGAAGTCCTTGGAAAAATCCTACCAAATTTTTTGCCTTTGCTAATTTACACCGTAAAGTTTGCGACATTGAATTTCGCCACATATATGGATTTGAAACATATGTAGTTAATTAAAAAAAATACTAAGAGTTTTATCGAAAAACAAAATCGCCTATAAATTCGTGTCCAAAATATCTAGGTGTCGATTTTTCTGTTCGTTCAAACAATTAAATTATTTTTTATAGTTTAAAAGAAAACAAAAAAGATCCATCTAGATATTTTCGAGACGAATGCAATGGTATTGTTCATTTTTCAATCCGACAATTAGTTTGTTTATAACAATTGCAGAAATATAAAAACTGATATAATTGTTTGACAAATTGTTCAAATTAAAAAAATTCCACACGTATATATTACAGAGAGGAATTTATAGGTGTTTTTTTATAAGAAAAAAATAAGTTTTTATAAATTTTATTCAGAATCGTCCATATTAGGTGACTCGAGTTGAAATACACATTTCTCATCATAATCAGCCATAGAATATAAATGAAATTTTAGTTTTTAAATATCACACCCATCAATCTTTTTTACAGGGTCCCAAAAAACCCCATAAATGAAAAAATGGATTCTGCGGGGTTTTGACGCTTTTTATGATTTTGTTGCTTTTTTTAAATACAAATTGTTTCAAATAGATGAAATACTACTTACTGAAGTACCATTCTTTGTTTTTGTTTTTTGTATAAGATAGCTTTTTTGTTTAAATTGATTTTTGTGAACATTGAGAAAAAACAAAATTAATTCACTTAAAACAATACAATACTATTTAGGAAATGATTCTTGTTGATATTTATAAGCAATAGGCAATTGTTTGAATAAGCATGTTTTTTAACTAGCATTAATTATTACTTTGCTAAGTAAAAAGTGGATAAAAAGTTATAATTTCAGAAGGAACCGGAAATATCTAGCATTAATAATGAAGATAGTTAGAAACAATAATAATGTGTTGATATAATTATTTTTGGTAATTCGAATTAATTATCAACACACTTCAAGTGAAAAGTAGACAAATAGTTTAAAATTTCAGAAAAAAATCGCAACTTTCTGGTATTCTTCTATGATAATAATAAATTGTTTAAACAATTATTTTGTTAATTGTAATTATTGACCTCACTCTAATTGAAAATTCGACAAAAAATTGAAAATTAAAAAAAACTGAAATTTTCTAGCATTATTATAAGAGAATATTATTAAAAATATTAATAAATTGTTTAAACAATTGGAATTTTTTTGAACCCGTGACTTTCTAACTCTATTCTAAAAGAAATTTGCTAAAAACATTAATAAATTGTTTAGGCAATTTATATCAACATCTAATTGTCCGTATAAAGTATATTATATATTAGAAACAATTTGCAGCTTGAAGGACCTCTCGTTCATTTTCCTGAATAAGTTTTTAAGTTAAATAATTTTTTGTAAATGCTACTCTCGTTGTCATGAATAAACACCAATTACTACATTTCAATAAAATAGTGGCATTTTTTAAACAAATAGCCTAATTTTTAACCCACAAATATAAATTTTTAGCCAAGAAGATTAATTTTCTATCAAAAGAACTGGTTTAAACAGAAGAAATGAATTTTCAAACAAATAGTTGAATTTTGAACTAAAAAATATGAGTTTTCATCCAAAAATGAAACAGTTAAATTTTCTGTGAAAAAAAAAATTTTCCATACACAAAAAATAACGAATTATCTATAGTTGAATTCGAAGCAAAAGACAAATTCAAAACAAGACGAATTTTAAGTAAATAGTTTAAATCTCAAACGAAACGAAGAATTTTCAACAAAAAATAATTATTTTCTACTAAAATGAACAAATTTTTCACCAATTTTTTTAATTTTCAACTAGTAAAGAAAACTTTCTTGCTAAAAATAGAATAGCTAAATTTTCAGATAAAAAAATTAACTTTAAAGAAAAACAAAGTCTAACAGATTAGTTAAATTTTCGAATGAATTGTTTGATTGTTTACCAAAAATTTATTTTCATACCAAAGTAGTTTAATTTTCAACAAAAAATGTTAATATTCAACATAAAAAAACATTTTCAACCAAATAGTTGAATTTTTAACTAAAAAAGATTTTAATTTTAAATCAAATACAGTTGGATTCAACAAAAACTAAAAACAAAACAAAAATTTTAACAAAATAGTTGAATACTCGACCAAAAAAAGATTAATTTTCAACCAAGGGATTTTATTGAATTTTCAATTATTCTTAATGATTTACGGAATTCAAAATATTTAAAACAATTTGACCAGATTCCAAAGAATTTCAAGAGATTGACAAATTTCAAGGGATTTCACAGGATTGAAAATATTTTATTGAATCTAACATTAATTAATTATTACATCACCCTAATTGAAGAGTGGGCAAAAAGTTAAAAATTTCAGAAACGAAACCGAAAATATCTAGTATTAATATAGAAGAAGATAGCTATAAACAATAATAATTTGTTCAAGCAATTACTTCTGTCAAATGCGAGGGTAAATATAATTCACTTTTGCCTCGCTTCTACTGAAAAGTTGAAAATTCTGAAAAATACGTGACATTCTATCTCTATTTGAAGAGAAAATTGCTAAGAAGATTAATAAATTGTTTAAGCAATTCATGTTAACATCTCATTATCAAAATAAAGTAGTATTTCATTCAATATGAACAATTTGCATTTAAAGACCCGCAAAAATCATAAGTAGCGTCAAAAACTCGCACAATTCATTTTTTCACGCATAGGGTTTTTGGGACCCTTTAAAACTGACCTATGGCGGTGATACTTGACAAATAATTATTCATTTGTATTCTATGGCTAATCGTGACGAGAAATGTGGAATTTCAACTTGACTCGCATAATATTGACGAGGCTGAATAAAATTTGCTTAAACTTTTTTTTCTTATTGGAAATACGTGTTAAACTTCCGGGGGCTTGTGAAACCTCTAAATTGAAATTGTTTACAAAAAATGGATTAATTTTTGTGTGGATTCAAGATAAATTTGTGGGCGGTATGCACAAAAATTCGAAAAAAAAAATTCAATGTTTTTTTGGACCACCCTACTCTAAATAGTTATTATTCTCAATTATTTAAAAGTACCTTTTTTAATGTGTAAAATTGACGGAAAACTTGAAAAGTATTAAAAAAAAATATTTTTTTTTTCATAAAGAAACGTCACACGGAATATAGAATATAAATTCAATCCTCCTGATAATTATTTCTTATTTATACATTATTCCATGCTTTAAATCTATAAAAAAAACTTCAAATGTGTTCAAAGATAATAATTTATTCTAAAAAACATCATACGAAACTGTATTAAGTTGGAAGAGCGAATTCTAATTATGATGAACAATTATTGGGGGCTGTGTGTGAATACAACTCTTGTCATATCTATGCTATTTTCTCTTTCAAAATGTACAAATAAATTTTAAAAGCTTCAATAAAGTTTCAGTGCTCAAGAATTAATTCATCAGAATATTGTACAAAATATTATGATGGCATGAAGCTTATTTGAACAAATCTTTAAGTTCACAGCTTTATTCGAGTTATTCTTATTGTTGACTGCAATATAAAGGCTAATTTATAATGAACAAATAGAATTCAATAACATTAAAATTTAAGAAAAATGATGATTGAGAAACTTTCAATTTATAAAAATTGACCGAGAAAAATACGAAAATTGAGCTGCAGTCGTTCAAAAAGGGTCCGAAAAGAAGGCTGGTTAAAACGATATTCTCATATGGCGACTGTATGAATTACATTTGAATTCGAAATAAATATGCAGTCAATGTATGTGTTTTTTTTTTCGCTAAAAGTACCTGATTCAAAAAAAATTTGCCCGCTTATCTGGTTTTGTTAGTTCGTTTTAAAAAATTGTAAATTTTTGTTGAAAATTGCGTGAAACCAAACCAGTTTTTGACCTTAAAAATCATTTAGCTGTCTGAAAATAAAATCGCGACACCGGATAAGCGGGAATATTTTGTTTAAATAAAGTTCTTTTACCCAAAAAATTAATGTAGAGATTCGCTGATACGTCACTTTGAAAAAAGTATTTGTAAGCCGCTTCAGTTACGAAATTAGTGAAAAAAGGTATAAAAAACCTTTGAACCAGTTTTTTTGAATTGCCGAATTGGAAAATTTTTTAATAAAATTCCCAAAATTATAAAATTGTCAATGTATAAAAATCCTGAATCGGAAAATTCCCGAATTATGGAATTCATGAATTAAAACATGAAAAAAATCGTTTTTGAATAAATATTATTTATTTATTGAAAATACAATAATCGTCTTTATCCGTTTGAATAATTTTCTATCTCTAAGATAGATAATCCAAAATAAGCAATCCAAAATCCAAAAAATGGTGTATCTTTTGCAATCCCTATCTTCTTACCTAATTGAATCCTTTTATATCTTTTAGAAAATCTAAGATAGTCCCATCCTCTTGAATACCAGTCTTTATATCTAAATGCACCCACAGCCTATCATTTTCTATCCTTTTATATCATTTTCTGCCACTTTCTAGCCTTGTCTATTCTTTTCTAACATTTTCTACAATTTCAGATGCTTTCCTACCCTTTCATATCATTTACTATCCTTTTCTAGCATTTTCTATCCTTTTCTATCCTTTTCTATCATTTCCTATCCTTTTCTAATCGTTTCTTTCCGTTGTGCAATCCAAAATCTTGTGAATCTAAGTGAATCTTTTTCAAATATAATTTAGCCCTATCCTTCTGAATCCGAGTCTTTCTATCTAAACGTATCCACAGCTTATCCACATATATCCTGTTCTATCCTTTTATATCATTTTCTACCACTTTCTATCCTTGTCTATTCTTTTCTATCATTTTCTGCCATTTTCTATTCTTTTCTATCCTTTCCTATCCTTTTCTATATTTTTCTATTATTTTCTATTCTTTTCTATCTGTTATGCAATCCAAAATCTTGTGAATACAAGTGAATCTTTTTTCAAATATAATTTATCCCTATCCTTCTAAATCCCAGTATTTCTATCTAAATGTATCCACAGCTTATCCACATCTACCCTTTTCTATCCTTTTCTATCCTTTTCTATCATTTTCTACCACTTTCTATCCTTTTCTATTTTGTTCTATCATTTTCTACTATTTTCCATTATTTTCTATCCGTTCCTATCCTTTTCTATCATTTTCTATTCTTTTCTACCTGTTATGCAATCCAAAATCTTGTGAATCCAAGTGAATCTTTTTTCAAATATAATTTAGCCCTATCCTTCTGAATCCATAATAAATTTTTGACAAGCTTTTACTTTTAACTAAGTAGTTGAATTTTTAATCAAGAAAGATTAGTTTTTAACAAAAAAAAATAATATTTGATATTCTCGCAATAATTATTAATTTGAAATGTAAAAAAGTTGCAATTAACCAAGAAATAGGAATTCTTAGCAAAAAATGTAATAGTTGACATAATAACCAAAAATGGTTTTAATTTTAAATCAAAAACAAATGAATTTAACACAAAACGATGAATTTTCAATAAAAGGATTGAATTTCTATGCAAAGTGAAATAATTTTCAATCAAACAGTTGCATTATAAACAAAAAAATATAAAATTTCTACCAAGAGAGATGAATGTTTAGACGAAAAAGACAAAAAACTAAAAAAATGATTATTATAAAGAATTGCATTTTCCACCAAGAAAGATTTGTTAGTCAAGAGGGAAACCAATTCCAACCAAATTTTTGAATTTTCAATACAAAAAAGCAAATTATTTACCAAAGAGTTGAACATCTACCGGCAAATATGAATTTTCGACCTAAACATTAATTGTCATCAATGTGTCTGAATTTTAAACTAAAAATGATCAATTTTCTATCAAAAATGAAATTTAACTAGATTTGCAGTTCAAAAACTTGATTATCAACAAAAAAAAGGAATGTTGAACAAAATTGTTAAATCCTCAACCAAAAAAATAAATCTTCAACTAATACAACGAATTTGTAACAATGCTGTTCAATTTTCAATCAAGTAGGTGGATTTCCAATAAGAAGGTTCATTTTCTGCCAAAATAGATGCATTTTCTACAAAAAAAAAAGATGATTTTTCAACAAAATACATGTATTTCCAAACAAATAATTGAATTTTCAACTAAAAATAATCAATTTTCAATCGATATCCTTCTTCGAATTTCGTGACGGATTTGAGAAACGGATTAGACAAATCACTAGAATCTAGAAAGAAAATGAGAATATCTGAGTATTTAACCTAACCGACTCGCGGCATTGCTCGGAGTTTGTCAGCTGAACTCTTCTGTACGCATTCAAGCGTGGCCGCACTTAGAGTGGGGGTTTATGTCTTCTTGGAATTATACTCCTTGACAGCCCAGAAAACGGCATTGCTCGGAGTTTGGACTGTACTTTCCAAATATCACCTTCATAAGTCTGTTTTATAGAGACCTAAAAGAAGCCCGTAAGTGAAAAAATGTCTTTTGCGAGATTTTGGTCCTAATCATGATATTTCTTTAGGTATTTTGAACGCAATTTTTTGCCAGTGCATGCATTTTTTAAGTAATCTATTATTTTTTTTAGCAATTTCCTCTTAAAATAGAGATAGAAAGTCGCGGTTTTTTCAAAAATTTTCCACTTTTTGTCAAATTTCCAATTGGAGTGAGGTGAAAAATTGAGTAAAGCTAGATAATTCTTTGTTTAAGTACCTCATTATTGTTTTTAATAATATTCAATGTCAATAATTCTTGAAAGTTGTATTTTTGTTAAATTTTCAAATTTTTGTCCACTTTTTACTTAGTTTGGTAACAATTGGGGCAAGTCAAACGAAAATAGTTCTTTAATTAATAAAGAAAACTTTGGAAGAGTCATATTTTGAACAATATCTTGATTTTTGTGTATATTTCTTTCTTAAATAAAACAGATATATGAAATATGCTTCAAATTTTCTACATGGATTTCAGGAATTCCCAAGGGAATCTTCAGGGTAGAGTGAGCGGGCTGCTATTAAAATGTGTGCAATATTAGGTTTTTTTTGTACGCTTTACAATAAACTGCTCTTTGTCATTCAAAACAATACAATACTATTCGAAAAATGATTCTTTTTCCAGTTCTCTCATCATTTGTTCATAACTAAAAAGTCGAAGCAAAACTAACGATTTTAGAAGGAAGAAACTTTCTACCATGACTTAAATTGAATATTATTAAAAATAGTAATAAATTGTTAAATAGTTGAATCCTCAACTATTCCTTGACAACAATGAGATGCATTTTAAACCACGAAAGATTTTCCAAACTTCTCAAAAAGATTAGAAAATTTTGTCGAAATCTTCAAAAATTTACATTGAAAAAAAAAATTTTAACCTTTTCAAATTCCAAATTATTTTTTAATCCTGTACAAAAAATTTCAACTTTCTAAATATCTTTTGAAATTATTTGACTTTTTCTAAACAATTTCTCAAAATTCTGAAAATTAAAAGAAATGCCTTCAAATCTTCCAGGTTCTGTTTTGAAAATTTTGGAAATCTTTTAAAATGTTTTAAAGTCTTTTTAAACATTGCTATAAAATTAATTTCTCATAATAAAAAATTAGTTTAAATTATTCCATGAATTTGAGGAAATATTTCTTATTACCTTAAACCGTTTCAAAATGCTCAAGAAGCTTCAAAAATTTTATTTAGAAATATTAAAAAAAGTACATTTAAAAAAATTTTTTAAAATCTTTTTCAGTTTTGAATTGATGATGAATCTTTTTAAAACTCCTAAATATCTCTTAAACTTACTTTAATTTTGTATAAAACTCTGTAATCTTGCTAATTAAACATTTTTTACTCTAAAATCGTTCACATTATTTTTCGAAACTTTAGGAAATAATTAAAAATGTTTTGAAATATTTGTTAATTTTCGCTTAAAATTTATTTTTTTGAATAAAAAGTCAGTTTAATTTTTGCCAGGGATTTAAAGAAATTTTTATTTTAAAAATTTACGTTTTTTCTAACATTTTTAAAGAGTTTTCAAGTTTTCAATTATTATTGTATATTTTTAAAACTTCCAAATGCTCGTTTAATTTGATCGGATTTTTTTTATAAATCTTTGTAATTTTGCTAATTGAAAAATTTGCCTTTAAAATCGTCCATATTCTTTTTCGAAGTTTTAAGAAATAATTTAAAATGTTTTGAAATCTTTGTAAATTTTCTTTTTCGAGAAAGATTCTGAAAGCTCATAAAAATGATCATCAGTTATATATACGCTATAAATAATTCAAATATTAGTGTAGATAAAATCTCGTTGGCACCGTTTCTGATGTCATAATATTTCTCGATGATAGCGCTGAACTGCTGAAACAAAATAATTTTTTAAATAGAATATGATAGAATATCGGTTGCTTGATTTATCATCGACACTTAAGTGGAAAAGGAAATGTTTTTTACGCCTTATTTTAAGCGTATGACGAAATAATTTACACTTAAGAAACCTTCGTTTTGTAATACTCTAAAAACCAAAGTATAAAAAATTTCTCGATTTAAAGCATATTAAATTAAAAATTAAAATTAGTTTATAAATAACTTTAAAAAAAATTTCATAATATAGAATTAAAAATTTGAAGTCCTTCAATGTATGACCTAGATTTGAAATTCTTTCGAGTTTGGAAAGTTTAATTTTTTATTCTGCAATGAAAGTGGAAATTTTATATTTTCAAGGTTTTTATTGAGTTGCGAGGAAGAAATTTTTCTTTTTCAAATTAGAAAAGACATTTTTTTACTTCAATTATTTTCAATAATATTTGACTGAGTTGAAGCGGGGAATATTTCTTGTTTGCAAATTTTTTTTTAAGATAAAGGGAAGAGTTTCTCATTTTCAGTTGTTTTCTATTAACTATTTATTTTTTGAGTTTCTTTGTTTATTTGCTTTAATGCCATATAAGTATAATTTTCCTTGTTTTGTTCTAAAAATTTTAACAGATTTTTGAACATTTCAGATGTTTCAAAGCAGTTTGGAGAAAACTCCTAAGAATTTTTTTAATTTACAGGATTATGTTTTGATAATTTTCAAAATCTTTTGGAAAGTTTAAAAATTTTTTTGTATATAATCTTAAAACAAAGTTTGTAAAATAAAAAATTATTACAATTTTTGCCACAAATCTGAAACAAATTTTTGTATTTTCTTGAAAATAGTAGAAGATTTAAAACAAAATGTAGATTTCAGAAGATTTCTAAAAAAAGATTTAGAAGTTTTCAAGAACTTTAAAAGGTTTGAACGGAATAAAAAAATTGTATGATGATTTCTGGGCAAATTTCAAATGATTTTTTTTTATTTTGCCAAATTTATTTCAGAAAAATATTTTTAAAAATTTCAAAACATTACAAAAGATTTCTAAAGTCATCAATAAGGAATCTGGAAGATTTCTGAGCAATTTTTTTAATTTTGCGGAATTTTTTCAAAATTTTAGGAAAATTTCGAATCACTTTGAAAGATATTTACAAGTTTTTTTCAAAAATTAATAAAAATGAGAAAACGTTTTTTAAAAAATTCAAACAAAATTTAGATTTTTGAAGATTTCGCAATAAAATTTGGAAGTTTTTTAAAGATTTTGAAAGGTTGCAAGATAATAAAATTTTTTCTTATGATTCATGATAATATTTAAAGTGATTCTACATTAATAAAATAATAATTTCAAGAGAATATTTGAAAATATTTTAAAACATTACAAAACATTTCTAAAATTATCAGAATTCATTCGGGAAGATTTCTAGGACATTTGCTAAATTTGCGGAATTTTTTTCAAAATTTTAGGAAAACTTGGGAACGTCTAAAAATAAGTTTAGAAGCTTTTTTAAAAATTAAAAAATAATGAAAAATTGGAAAATATTTTTTTTCGAACAAAATGTAGATTTTTGAAGATTTGGAAATAAAATTTGAAAGTTTTTCAAAGATTTTGAAAGGTTGCAAGATAATGAAATTTTGTTCTCAAGATTCGTGAGAATATTTGAAGTGATTCCATATCAATGAAACAATAATTTTAGAAGAATATTAAAAAAGATTTCAAAACATTACAAAAGATTGATAAAATCATAAAAAAAAAAATCTGGAAGATTTCTGAGCAATTTTTTTGATTTTGCGGAATTTTTTCGAAATTTTAGGAAACTGTATAGGTTAGGACACTATGTAGGTTGGGACACTGTATAGGTTCGGACATTGTATGGGTTGAGACACTGTATAGGTTGGGACACTGTATGAGTTGGGACACTGTATGAGTTGGGACACAATGTAGATTAGGACACTATGTATTGGGAAACTGTATAGGTTGAGAAAATATGCAGGTTGGGACACTGTATATGTTGGGACATTATGTAGGTTGGGACACTGTATTGATTAAGACACTGTATAGGTTGGGACACTATGTAGGTTGGGACACTGCATTGATTGGGACCCTTTATAGGTTGGGACACTGTATAGGTTGGGATACTATGTAGATTGGGACGCTGTATAGGTTGGGACATTGTATAGTTTGGGACATTGTATAGGTTGGGACACTATGTAGGTTGAGACACTGTATGAGTTAGGGCACTGTATGGGTTAGGACATTGTATAGGTTGGGACACTATGTAAGTTGGGACACTGTTTTGATTGAGACGCTGTATGGGTTGGGACACTGTATAGGTTGGGACACTGTGTATTTTGGGACACTTTATGTATTGGGACACTGTATGTATTAGGACACTGTATAGGCTGGGACACTATGTAGGTTGGGACACTGTATTGATTGGGACACTTTTTTGGTTAGGACACTGTATAGGTTGGGACACTATGTAGGTTGAGACACTGTATAGGTTAGGACATTGTATAGGTTGGGACACTATGTAGGTTGGGACACTGTATGGGTTGGGACGCTGTATAGGTTTGGACATTGTATAGGTTAGGACACTATGTGGGTTAGGACACTGTATAGGTTGGGACACTGTAAAGGTTAGGACACTGTGTATTTTGGGACACTGTGTAGATTGGGACACTGTATGTATTGGGACACTGTATAGGTTGGGACACTATGTAAGTTAGGACACTGTATTGATTGGGACACTGTATAAGTAGGGACACTGTATAGTTTGGGACACTATGTTTTTGTTTGAAAAATAATTATATTGGTTGAGGATTCAACTATTTTTTTTAAACTTGTAGTTTTTAGTTGAATTCAACCGGTTCAATATTCGTTTTTTTTTTTAAATTTATTTTTCCAACTGAAAATGTAACTATTCCATGTTTGGTTAAAAACTTTACTATCTTTTTTTGAAAATTCAACTATTGGCCATTGGCTGGAAAATACAACTGTTTTATAGAAATTTAATGTATTTTGTTGAACATTCGCCTTTTTGTGTAAAAAATTAACCTTCTTTTTAGAAAAATCATCATTTTGGTTGAGGATTCAACTTTTTATTTAAAAAACTCGTGTTTTTTAGATGAATTCGACCAGTTCGAAATTCGTTTTTTTTTTTTTTTTTGAATATTAATTTTTTCAACTGAAAATGTAACTTTTCTATTTTTGAAAGAAAACTTCTTTTTTTAAATACAACTATTTGGTTGAAAATTCAATTCTTTGGTACAAAATTAAACTATTTGCTGTTGGGTGGAAAATACAACTGTTTTGTAGAAATTTCATGTATTTTGTTGAAAATTCGTCTTTTTTGGTAGAAAATTAATATTCTTCTCTTTAAAAATTAACATTTTGTTTGGGAATTCAACTTTTTTTAATTCGTCTTTTTTATTTGAACTCAAAAAATTTAAAATTCGTCTCTTTTTTGTTGAAACTTAGTTTTTTTTTAACAGAAAATGTTTTCTGAAAAATCATCATATTGGTTGAGGATTCAACTTTTTTTTTAAACTCGTCTTTCTTAGTTGCATTCAACTAGTTCAAAATTCATCATTTTTTTTAATATTAAATTTTTCAACTGAAAATGTAACTTTTCTGTTTCTGAAAATTCAACTATTTCCTTTTAGATGGAAAATACAACTGTTTCTTTTTAGAAATTTCATGTGCTTTGTTGAAAATTCGTCTTTTTGGGTAGAAAATAACCTCCTTTTTTGAAAAATCATCATTTAAATTCTTTGGAAATGTTCGAAATCTTTGTGAAATCTTTGAAATCTTTCGAAATCTTCGTGAATTCGTTGAAATCTCTTGATACTTAAAATCTTTGTGAAATCTTGAAATTTCTGTGAAATCTTTTAGAATATTTTTCAATTTTCTTAAAATATATAAAATCATTGAAATCTTTGAAATCTTTCGAAATCTTTGTGAATTCGTTGAAATATCATGAAATTTCTGTGCAATCCTTTGGAATATTTTTAAATTTTCGTAAAATATTTGAAATCCTTGGAAATATTTAAAATCAAACCTTTTTGACATTTTTTGAAATATTTATGAAATATTTGTGAAATCTTTTGTGTTCATTTAAAATGATTGATATATTTTTAATCTGTGTAAAATCTTTTGAAATCTTAGACAACTGGTATACCTTTTTTAAAATCTTTAAAATCTTGGAAATCTTTTGAAAGTTTTAAGTTCTTTGGAAATGTACAAAATCTTTGTGAAATCTTTGAATTCTTTCGAAATCTTTGTAAATTCGTTCAAATCTCTGGAAATACTTAAAATCTTTGTGAAATCTTGAAATTTCTGTCAAACCTTTTGGAATATTTTTAAATTTTCGTAAAATATTTGAAATCCCTGAAATCTTTGTGAAATACTTTGAATAGTAAAATTGTCAACCAAACAGATGAATTTTCAACGAAAAAGATTAAATATCTATAAACAAAAAAAAATCGACAAACAATTTAGTGCAATTTTTAGTTTAAAAAATTAATTTTTAATTAAAAAGTAATTTTCAACCAAAGCAATGATTTTTCAACCAGAAAGAATAATTTCTAACAAAATACATGAATTTTCAATCAAGTATTTTAATTTTTAATGGGATTGTTAACTTGCTAGTTGAATTTTCAAACAAAAAGGTGGATTAGTCAAAAAGAAGATTAATATTCTATGACAAAACACAAACTTTCAACAAAATACAGAAATGTAAAAACTTTCAATATAAAAAATAACAGTTGGGCGACTTGATAAACTTGGAATTTATAAATAAATTTGCAGAGGGTCCAATTTGAAAATTTCAGGATTCGAAATTGATGGTTTTGAAATTTATTGCTGCGTGACTTGATGAATTTTTTAATTCATAAAGAAAAGCGGACACTTGTCAGTTTTGTAATGTGGGAACTGTCAATGTGTAAAAACTTTCAATATAAAAAATAACAGTTGGGCGACTTGATAAACTTGGAATTTATAAATAAATTTGCAGAGGGCCTACGTTGGAAATTTCAGAATTCGAAATCGATGGTTTTGAAATTTATTGCAGGGTGACTCGATGAATTGTTTTATTTATAAAGAAAAGTGGACACTGCCCAGTTTTGTAATGTTGTAACTATCAATGTGGACAATTTCGTAATATGAAAAATAACAGTCGGGCGAATTGATAAACCTGGAATTTATAAATAAATTTGCAGAGGGTGCAATTTGAAAATTTCAGGATTCGAAATTGATGGTTTTGAAATTTATTGCTGCGTGACTTGATGAATTTTTTAATTTATAAACAAAAGCGGACACTTGTCAGTTTTGTAATGTAGGAACGTACAATGTGTAAAAACTTTCAATATAAAAAATAACAATTGGGCGAATTGATAAACTTGGAATTTATAAATAAATTTGCAGAGGGCCTAATTTGGGAATTTTAGAATTCGAATTTGATGGTTTTGAAATTTATTGCTGCGTGACTTGATGAATTTTGTAATTTAGAAAGAAAAGCAGACACTTGCCAGTTTTGTAATATTGGAACTATGAATGTGGAAAAATTTTTAATATAAAAAATAAAAGTTGGGCGACTTGTTAAACTTGGAATTAATAAATAAATTTTCAGAAGGCCTACGTTGGAAATTTCAGAATTCGAAATCGATGGTTTTGAAATTTATTGCAGGGTGACTCGATGAATTGTTTTACTTGCATGTTAAAGTCATCTGAGACGCTGAGCACATCTCTATAATTGCAGATAGGATTGTGTAACGTATTATTGAATGCTTGAAGGTTTTAAAGTGATTATGTAGAGGAAAATATTTATACTGTTCTCTTTATTCAAAACTTCTTTTTTACCAACAAAGATATTGAATCCTATGACTTAATTGTTGACACATACTTTTAAAAAGAAATAATCATTTGCATGCAATAAGATATAGTCAATACTGATAAATGAATTATTGTGATGGCGCGAAATATCAGAATATGCTATCCTATAGTTGTTATCTTAGTACCAAATATTTGTACTTCTCATGAAAACGTATTTAACTGTTTCAAACAAAGCAAAACTGGACGACAGTCAAATATCGATTAATTTATCTGCTGACGCAATAATTTTCTTATCATTATTGACTAATTTTTCAGTCTAAATTTTCCATATTTAAAGTGAGAGGATACAATTATCTATAACTAGGATAAAAAGAGGATTAAAGTAAGTAAGAAATAATTTTCGATTTTTGAAATGCTTTTTCAGTGGATAAAACCAGTAGTGTTGGTCAAAAATTGCTGGTTGAGGAACCCGTCCTTTCTTCTTCAGGCCTTGGGAAGTATGCCAAAACTTAATCCAAACCGATAAGTTTTTCAAACACTATCGTGCCTAACGAATACAGGGAGGCACACATTCCGACACAAAGGGCCAGGTTCGTGAAAATTTTCTTTTTTTTCACTTAGGAGGTCGCAAAGCGTAGAGATTTGATGAAACCCGATGAAGTAAAACTCTACGTGAAACTTAATCATAACACAAAATACCTTCTCATTAGGATGAGAATGTAATAAATTCTTCATTTCTCAATATTGTCAGTAAATAATGTATGTATTCTGAAAAATATTACATGAATAAGATAATTTGAAAACATACATGGTTGAATCACGAGGCCTTATCCAACAGCATACTGTGATTATTTGCGTAAATTGTTTGGGATGGGTGGGGAATATTGCGTGGTTTTAAACGTTGAAGGTATTTGTCAATATTTCGCAAACTGCTAAGAAATTGTTGAACATCGTAGCGCTTTTAAGACATACGTGTGACTAAAATTTCATTTACCGGAAACTGCTCCTAATTTCAATTTTAATCTTGAGGATCGACTTTTTTTAAATACCTAATACTCGAAAATACTATCTCCCAAACCGCTCATTGAATGATAATCATTTTTTTTAGGTTTATCGTATAATTGAGCGAAGAGAATTTTTTTTTAATTTTCCTAAATGATATTTCTAGAAATGTTTGGTTGTTTGTTTATGAAATTAACAGAGAAAATTTAATAAAATCTTTTTATTAATAAGGTTTAGCGGTTACACCACTGAACAATAATTATGATGAAAACTATTTCTTTCTGGTTTTTGAAATCCACAATGGGCATTTTTTCATTAAATTTGCTTATAAAATTAACGCATGATATTGAATGACAGGTTTTCATTTTAATGGACATCATATAGGAAGACGGAAAGACAAATCAAATTGTTTTCTTGAATAAAATGCTATGTCCTGTTTCATCTTAAGGGTTTTTTGGAAGTTTTTCTATTTTCGCAGGTGCTTTAATCTGATTTGGATATAGTATTTTTCGAAAATTATTCCTATTTGTTTTTGTGATACGTTGGATGTAGGGTAGGATGGTCGTCGTTTTTCTCTCTCTTTCTTTAGCTGGTTGTGTTAACTTGTTTTTTTTTTCTTTTTTTTTAGTGGATATTCTTATTGCTTTATCAATTTGCTTGTCTATGTAATGGTTCTGTATTAGGATTTATTTAACGTTTTGTAATTCCTTTTGTAAGTTATCTTTATCTGTTATGCAGACAGCCCTATATAGAAGGGATTAGATGACCGATGGCTTTTGAGATGGGTGGTGTTGGGAGGATGTATGCAGATATTTGCTGTTTAAAGTTGTATGCTGATCAAAAAGTAAGGATTTAAATTTATAGTTTTGAATGATTCGAAGATGGGGAAGTCATACAACGTTTATAATGTTTGGCATAATTTTGGTTCAATTTTCTCAAAAATGTCAGCTTTTTTACCAATTTTTTATTTGCTGGTATTACAGAGAATATATCCTATAGGGGTTTATCTTGTACAGCTATTTTGGAAAAGAAACAACAAATTTTGTTATATATACTAGAAATTGATCTTAAGGTAACGGAAATAGCGTCAACTATGGAATTTCCCTATTGAAATGTTATTAAAAAAAGATTTTAAAAAACTTTCTTGCTAAAAAACCCAATTTATGTTAAAATTATCTAAAAAGACATAAACAAAAATTTGCCTATTTTTATCAAACTGCTTTTTCAAAAGAAAAGAAGGAAATGCACAAACAAAGTTCAGTGTTTGTAGATGAAATAATTCAATTTTTAAATAATTAGAGAATAATGTGTTTAGCTGAAATTACAAATTGCTCTTTAGACTCTTCTCTGAATGGGAAATGTTTTAAAGATAACGTAATACTAACCAGCCCAAAATAAGTGCAGCCTTTTTCTAGCAGTGTTTTGCATATCTAGTAGATTTATAGACAATAGCATTAACCCCACTTGAACTTCTATTTCACTTCACTTGTATAAAATGGTTTTCGGCTCGAATGAAGTCTCATTTTCTTCAACACCCATTTTCTGAGATAGAAGTCAGGTAAGCACATTTTTCTAAATCGCTCTTAATTTCTAACCTTATTTTTTTATCATTTTTTCAAAGTGTAAATTAGGTAATCCAAAAATGCACTGTGATATTGCATTCTTATCACAATAAGAAGGTATTATTTTTTTGTGAAAAGTGGCGATCGCGGATTTCTTTAAATCTCCACGTTTCGAGCCCCCCGATTGTCGTCGTCTGTATACGGGATGACTTTTGAAAGACTAGTCAGAAAAAAAAGCACTATCAAATTTTTCCAAACGTAGAACATAAAGTAAGGTACATTGTTTGGTAACCGGCATATTATCACAAAAGGCATCTGAGCCTTTCAGTCTTATTTTCGGTCATATACCATATTCGAGAACGACTTCCAGGAACTCACGGAAGGAATAAATAAATTAAAGACTTTAAAAATTTAAATATTAATGCTTTTTTGTATTTTAATTAGGTGTGAAATTACGTAAAAATTTGTAATTACGCAAAATTCATAATTTCGCACACAATTGAAATCCGAAAAAGCATGAAGGTTAAAATTTTTCAATTTTAAACTTATTATAATGAGTCTTTGTGAACGCATTAAATCTATTATTAAATTAAAGACTAGCAAAAAATCGTAGGTACGTAACTAGTGAAAATAAGAAAAAAATCAAGAGAATTTTACATCTACCTCTTTAGACACCTACTTTGAAAAATTGCGACCCTTTTGTAAGGGGATGTACCTAGAAAGTATTAGCCAAAGAAAAAAGCAATGTTATAAGAGGAAAAATTCGTAAAATATTTTTTCTGGAACGATACGTTCGCAAACTTGTAAAGAAAAAGTGAATTCAGAATAAGTATTTAGTTTGGCCGAGAATCACTGCAATCGAAACAAATAGGAGTTGAATGTTGAACGCAAATGTATTTTGAGCATTTCTGACATGAGAAACGAGTTATCCGGGTTCGCTTTTCCAGATAGCAAGGTATGCACCGTTTCAGTTTCGGACTTTCTTGCTCTTCTAGATGCTGTGTCCCTACCTCTTCGTATGTTCGACCCCTGGCTTTTCTATTCCTCAATGGTCGATCATTTTCATGAGCATGCTCAGGTTCCAGCGGTGCGATTCTTCCTGCTTCATCTACTTGACCTTCTACCTCTTTGAGCTGTTCATCTTGCTGTCCTTGCACTTCATCAGCTCTCCCATTATTGATGTCGTCGACTTGATCTAGAATCAGCGAGAAACTTTTGATTCTCCCTGATCCACCTCTCCCTCTTCTGTATTCTCCTCCTTGCGTCAGATAACAGCCTATTTTGTCAACAATATGCTGCTTGATTGTCAGCAGCTTTGACTTGTTCAGTGTGCAATTCAAGATCCTCAGCTCTTAGGCGAACTTCTGAACCCTTTTCGTGAATGGTCTATCCGATGTTATGTAGTCAATCACACATTGAACACGGGACGCATTCTGTCTTGCCCATCCAATCTTACTGTTCAGAGTATGCAAGCGTCTTTTGGTCTTTTGATCCAACGTCGGTTTTAGCCTTCGATTTGAATCAGCCAAAGCTCTCGCAGCACCATAAACTGAGCAATTGATGGTCCAAGGGTCGTACTCTTGCAAAATTTCTCCACGAAGGGAGGCATCCATTTTAGCCAGATCTTGGGACTTAGGAGGAAGTTGCATGTTAATGTTCCTTCTTGTCCTGAAATCGTGATTGAGTTGATTCGTTCACTCAATGTAGGCGTTTCGCCGGTTTGTCGTCGTATTTTCATCTAAATTATTTTCCGAACCCCGAACTCTAGAATGATCGGCATTGTTTGCCGACCCATTGTCGGGTGTTCTGCGCGTTCGATCGTTTTGAACCGCATCTACAACTTCTTGGTGGTTTGATGATGTTATTGTTGTTTTCACGAGCAGCTAGAAAAAGGGTTCGTTTATCCTTGTAGAGCCCCGCGTGCAAGGATAAGGCTGCATACTCTGAGAGGTCGCCCGGTATCCCAGATTCACAGTTTAAGACACCTCACCCAGGTGCCATTCAGCTTTCGGCACGGTTGCTATGCCTCCGCTTAGGGGTTATCCCTTCGGGACCATCCCTGGACAATTTTCCGCGACTGCCTATTAATTATTGCAACCATATTCAGCAGAAACCCTTGGTACAGGGACCCTCTATCTGCAACCCGAGGACGCGTTCGGTGGCTTTGTCATAGGTTTGAACTATGGTGCAGGCCACAATCACAGCCATAAATGTAGGTATTTATATTATAAAGAGAGTTTTATTTTTAATGTCGCACCTCAATAATTTTTCAGGAGAGCGTTTTATGCTAAAAAGATCACGACAAAAGTTGTAGGATTTGCAGGGAGGCATACGATAGAGACCTTGACTTTGACCTTGGCCTTTATTCTTGAGACTTGTTTGACGGTTAACTTGAATTTTTTTAACAGAAGCTCCCTTTCTAACATCGAAAATGTAACACTAGTGCGAGAAATTCTGCGTTCTATAATTCTATTTTATTGTCGCAAACTCATATCCCTGGGGCGTCCATAAACCATGTAGCCAGTTCTTCTTTTGTTTGAATAAAACGAAATGACAATTGCCGTTAAGTGATAAAGCATACAACGTTATAAACAAAAGAAAAACAGGCTACGTGGTTTATGGACGCTCCCTTAGTGAATATTCTCGTCGGGTGCGTGCAAGGTACGGTGGTTTTTTGCAACAACAATCCCTTGCAGGATAGTTATTCAGAATATCATCGCTCGCTTGCTGACTTTTGCTTCTGTTCGTCCAATACTCATTTTTCAGGATAGTTCGCTAATATTCAGAAATATTGCCAATATTTTTATCGTCATCTGAAAATTCTCAACTCTACTAGATGAAAATTCGAGGCTATGCGTAAACTGTAATCGCTCAATAATTGATGAAATTGCTGCAATTAATGCCGATCCACGCTATTTTCGATTAATCGTTCTTACCCAAACAGCATCCCAAACTTGTATCTTTTGTAAAGCGCAAAATGATATATATAGATTATCCATACAATGCAGGGTTCAAATCTTCATAAAAAGAAATATTTATACACCGGAAAGTGTTCGTTCTTGTATGTATCATTTGGATGCGAATGGTTTTGTTTTAAATATCCTTTTACTTGGTTTGCAATCTATTAACAGGCCTTATGTTATTGAGTTTCACATACCAGAGTCACCTGAAGCCAGCATTACCACACGTTTTTGGTAAAAAAAAAGTGCCCGGATTTTGTGAATGGCACAAATCCAGAGCACTTAATTAGCACAAAATTCCTGCGCAAAGAAGAATTTGATATCTCTAATAGTTTACGAGTTTCGCATAGGAGAGTTGTGGCTTCAGCTGAAGCTGGCATTACTACATATTTTTGACTAAAATTACCGGGCACAAAATTTTTTTTCTGCAGCATAAATTGGCACTAAATAGGCACTAAATTATGGCTAGCCCATATCGATATGACAATGTTGTAATTCCTGCTTTGGGGACCTAAAGTTACTGAAGTTTTTGCCACCATTATTTCACTAATTTTTCAAACCACTTTTACTGAAAATTTAGTTAAAACATAGTACTCACTGTAACGCCGATTTATTTTTCCATTAATGATTGAGTAAAAATATTTTTTTTGTTCGAAAGTGGTTGATAGAGTAAATGTCCAAATTACTGCGGAACTCATATATATGCTTCATATTCAGCGTAAAATAATCAGAAAATTAAAAACTTTAAGTAATTGCTTAAGTTAACAATATTGTATATGAAATAACTTGATTTTTCAAAATATAACCTATAAAACCGCAGTAGTAGGTACACATCTGTATTTTTATTTGAAGATACAGTTTAAATATAAAGTCAATTTTCTATTATCTCGTCATGTTTTAACTAATAAGATTATGGTTGATAAGAACACCCCACTTGAATCATTTTTTTACTTTTGATATGTTCGCACAAAAAAAACTAAAATCCACAGTAATAAGGATGCAGTAATAGCCCTAATAGCACGGAACGTTCCAGGATCGTTCCTGGAACGTTTTGTGGGCACCTTCGGAACGTTCCCGGGAGGTGTAAAATGTCCGCCGGTTGGGAACGTTCCAAACATAAATTACCGTTATTGTTATTATTATCAATAAATATCGCAGAAATTCAACAAGGCCAAGAACGTAATTTTTATAAGGAGACAATTCAATCGGGGGAAAATATTGAGTTTCTAGGATTGAAGTATTTCCCGATAATGTTAGTGTCAGTGAATCATTCATGACGACAGTTAAAGTTTGACTGACTTGAAACCACTAATCTCTGCTTTTATATATATCATACATACTTTCCGATTTTAATTGATTACACAGAAATTCAAGACATAAATGTCCACACATGAATGTACCATAATTTTGATATCTTTCATGAATATAGTTTACGCTACCAACACCTACATACTTAAAGAGATCCGAAGGTGGTCGAAGATTACCGAAGCTATCAAAGTAAATTACTTTGCTACCAACTTTTTTATATCCAACCCAATGTGTACCTACATTTTCTTTATTATCAAGATTAACAATAGCAGATTCATATGTAAGTAGATATACTATGTCGGTTCTGGATATAGATTTCTGCACCGACATTTACCGACGTTCGAAAAAGTTCGATTGGTTCTTCTCCGTGATAAATCTAGAAATTTCTAGACGGGTAGAAGTCACACTTAAAGTGTGTGAGATAATTTTGAAGGTCGTTGGTCGTTATTTTCTCGATGCGCAAAATTAAAAAAAAGAGAAATCTTTCGATTTGTTTGCATCGAGAAATTTCTGGACGGTTTGACGTGACAAGTGAAATGCGTGAGAGATGATTTTGAAGGTCGCTCATAGTTATTTGTTTGATGTGTAAGAAAAACAAACGAGAAATCCTTGACTTTTTTCTCACAGAGCTTTCAGATTTTTCGAGAAAAAAAAACATTCGGTGGTCAGTCATCTCTGGTAAAAAAAAAACTTTAGAACTTTCTTGATTACTTTTTTCAAGATAAGTAGTAATATTAACACATACACAGATATACGTACGATGTTGTTTTGTAGGTTATTCATGATTATTTTTTACATCTACTCAAAATCTCTTAGTCAATTCAAAACTCTTTCCCGCTTCTTTATTCCAGTCCCAGGTTGCACCCTTTTTTATTAGACTTAATAAAGGTACAGTTTTCATTGTATATTTGTCACTGAACTTGGAATATAAGTTAATTAGTCCAAGAAATCCTCGCAGTTGCTTGACTTTGTGTGGTACTGGAAATTCATGTATGCTGCTTATCTTCTCTGGGTCTGGTTTAATCGTCGCGCATCCAGACACAGGCGGATCATGTTGTCCTTTTTCATAACGGGAACTACTGGGTTGATAAAGGGACTGCTCGAGTGTTGAATCATGCCCATATTGAGCATTCTCTGCACTTCCTGGTCAACTTTTTCACGATGTGTCATCGGTATAGCGTAACTTCTTCCTATGAATGGCTGCCCCTCTCTTACTTTTAACACATGTTGACAGTTGGTTAGAAGTCCGGGTTCCCTTCGAAAAACTTGTCGATGCGTTCAGAGAATTTCTCCCAGTTGTTTTCTCTCTTCTTTGCTGAGATTGCTGCATTCAGAAATTTGTTATTTTATTTCTTCCCTTCCAAATAAGGGAACGTCAGCATTCTTGTGACTAAATCGATCTTAGTTTTGTGCTATATTTATCGATTTGAACGCACTGCTTTCCAACCGACCGACCCTGCGACAGCAACTCCCGACAGCGGCAGACTCGGATATGTTTCGACTCGCTCTTTGTTATTTTTTAAAAATTCTTTCGAAATGCACGTTATTTCGGCTCCCGTGTCAATAATATGTGCTTTCGTTAGAATTCCCGCTACCTGGATATTTGTCCTATAACATTTAGATTGCACCCTGGGGTTTATTCCAACTGTTTCTTCCATTAGTTCTTTACATGTGTTCGTTAACACATTGGCGTAGTAAGTGATTGTAGGCGCCATGTCGAGCTTTACTTTTGTGTCTACTGACGTGGCTCCTGTTCCTTTCCCGTCTCCGAGGTGGATTCTTCGACGGGATATGTTGATGATTGCGATGATGCCTGCTTACAGCAGCCTGTTGTTGATTCAACAGCTTCCAAAGCACGAAGGCGATTTTTAAGAAACGTTTCAAGTTCCTCAAATGTCGGAGGTTCTTTTGAACTGCCGATCGATGTTTCCCAATCCCGGAGAGATTGATGATCGAGCCGTTCGACGGTGAGATATATAAGAATTGATGACCATTCGCTTAGCGGTTCATTTAGGGAGTCCAGTGCCTCCACATAATCAATAGTTGAATTATAAAGTTCTCGCAACGCGCTTGCTTATTCCACTTTCATTGGCTGAAGTGAAAATAAACCGGATAAATGAGAATGTACTAATACGCGTTTGTTTTCATATCTCTCTTCCAGTAATTCCCAACAGCGAGTATAATTCTCATTTATTACCGAAATGTGACGAACGAGTTGCGCAGCTTCCCCTGAAATATTTGTCTTTAAATGATGAAGCTTTTCTACTGAAGTTAACGTAGCATTGGAGTGAACCATCGATTTAAAAAGGTCAGCTAAATTTGACCCTTCTGTGTATACGCCCGAGAATTGCGGTAATTCGATTTACGGCATTGAACGCGATAATGAGAACATCGGGGCGATAGAAACATTTGACGCTCCTGCTTGAGTAGCTGGAAGGTTTCCAATAGCATCTAAAAAGTTTCCTTTTTCTGTTACGTAAGCTTCCTCAGTTTCACTAAAAAAAGTCCGAAGTGAAATACTCGTTAGTTTTATACCAAACTCGTTGTAGCCCAAGCTGAATCTGGCCGAGATAGCCTCAAACTAACTACTGCATCAATGGCGTAACCAAACCAAAAATTACCCCTGTTCTTTCTTTGGACGTTATATCTAAAGTCGGAAGAGCCCATTCCGGAGTGGTTGGTTGAACGGCGCACAGTGCTCCTGCCAAAGATGGACAACTTAGCTGACCCTAAAAATTACAGGCCAATAACTTGTCTGAACACATCTTACTATTGTCAGTCCCCTATCTCTAAATTCTGTTATTAATATTCCTAAGTAACGTATCCAATTTTCCTCATTATGATCTGGCATGTCTGATTTGTTTATTAATTTCCAAAGTTTTCCTTCAGCGTTTGGTTTAGTTTTATCTCTATTGTTCGTTACTGGGGTTTCTTTCTATTCTAAAATTCCTTTATATAGTTGATAATCTTCTTCTTTCTCTTCTTCTTCTTTTTCTTCTTCGGATGGTTCCTTCATTTTTACCTTTTCTCTATCTCTTAATACTCTTTATTCCGTAATCACAGGTTTTTTCTGTGTGGGTTCTTTACCATCACTTTCAATATCGGAATCACTACTGTCTAATGGTACCGTAGTATCCGAATCATAAACTGTTTCTTGATCTTGAAGTGGGAATAGTCTTGAAAGACAATCAGCTGTTTTTTTTCTTTTCCTTTTACGTATACTATCTCATACTTAAATTCTTTAAGGCGCAACCTCCATCGAAGTAATCTTGAACTAGGGTATTTTACGTTGTGAAGCCAAACTAAAGCTTTATCATCCGTTTGAATTTCAAAGGGATTTCCTAGTAGGTACTGTCTCAAGCTTTTTACTGCCCAAACAATTGCTAAAAGCTCTTTTTCGCTAGTGCTGTAATTTTCTTCTGCTTTGTTAAGTGTTCTAGATATGAAAAGGCATGGGTGTCTTTTTTGTGACAACACAGCTCCTAAACCAAGATTAGATGCGTCTGTTGTTAAAGTAAATTCTTATTTAAAATATGGAAATCGTAATACTGGTGCATTACATAAACGTTCTTTTAATTTCTCAACGCTTTCTTGGCATCTAGGTGCCCAATCGAATATTACTTCTTTTTGTATTAAGCTGGTCAAAGGTTTAGCTATGATGGAGAAGTTTTTTATAAACTTTCTATAGTATCCAGCGAGTCCTAAAAATGATTGTATTGTTTTGACTGTAGTTGGACTAATGAAAATTCTTTAAATAATTGCGAAATGTGCTAAGCCATGAAAATATTCCTCTCAATTTTCATTAATTACGTTATTGAAAAGAGAAAGATTGTTCAAACGCCCGAAAGTTATTTAAATATGTGCAACATATGCTAACCAAAAAAAACATTGCCCTCAATTTGCATCATCATGAACTGTGTCATTTATCTCGAAAAATAATTACTTTTTACCATTTTCGCAGAAAAAAAAGGCTTTTCAAAGCAATAATAGTTTCAATACTTTTAAATCAATTCAAAGATACTTTATATGTTGTGTCGCATATGATAATAATCATTATTGTCGGAAACTGTTTGAAAACATTTGTCTAGCATGCATTTTACATGGAGCTTCTATTTTCAATTTTTGTAAAATTATCCGGAACACAATACAAGAGGGTTGAAGATTCACAATAAAAGTTTTTCGATCGATATTCGAACGTTTTTAAATGTTTACAAAATTAGGTATCTTGATTTTGTGGGATGTTGATTATGAAATTTAAGTTTCCTATCTTTGTCATGCGGGAAATCAGGTCTCGGGAAAAAAGTATTCAATTATTCCCTCAAGAATTGCAATTAAATTTTGCTGCATCAAATTTTTGTAAAAAAGAAATTAATGTCAAATATTATTATGTCTCCTTATAATGCAAAGTTCTAGAGAATCTGTTTTTGCGCGAATAAGCTTCTAAGTATTTATGCAATAGAACCTTATCATATCAGTGATAACAATAAGAAAACAAAAGGGGTAAGAATCAAATGTTCTGTCGAATATAAACTTTTGCAAATGAACAATATTTTTGCACCTTCAAGATATTCAACTTAAACCTAATCTTATCAAAAATGCCATCAATAGCGACAACCACCTTGAAACTTAAGCCTCGTAAAAAGTCGCATAGATCATTTTCTTCTTTGGGACATAATTTATTCACAAACAAATACTTTTATCCGTAAAACATTTTTTAGATGACAGTTGCTCCCAGTGGGACCCTGCGGTGGTTGTTAACCTTTAGTTTTTAATTATATATATAGTCTATAAAAGTGGACCTTCGTATTATTTTTCAGTTTTTACATTGAGCATGACAGAAAACGTAGCTGATGTTAAAAATGATACCTATCATGCTGGGAATTTTTTTATTTTTTACGGAACATAAAATTTGTTTATTGTTAACAAAGTTCCGCAAAATATAAAGTGTAGTGTGAAAATAAAAAATTGCCTGAAAATAATCTATAAATAACATATTGTTCACAAAATTGTTTATATTAATTATTAACTATGAAATTATATATTCAGTACATATTCCTTGAATCTATCTTCATTAAATCTGATAAAAGCGATTGATTTTTAGTCATTTGCTCGTTGATAACAAACAATATTCTTTTAAACACCCAATTTTGCCTCTGTTCATTTATAATCTTATACGAATATTATTGATTGTGTAAAACAAATTTTGAATATTTATAGTTTAAAACTTTTAAGCCTTCCTTTTTCACTAGAAAGTGGCATAAAATATTATTTATGATACAAAAAAATGTCGGTAATTCATTGACCTAACAGAAGTTTTTTTGGTACGTTTCGTTAATCTTTTCTAAAGCGTTTCAGTATTTCATTGACCCTTTCATTTTAAACCATCTGCTAAATTATAAACTGTGAAATCTTCAATGCGGTTTGATTTCATGTATCGAAACTAAAAATCTTACAATGCACTTTTTGCTGTGTAATTGAGTTCTCGCATGTATGTATGTATATTTAATCTCTCCCATTTACGGGTTTGAGGGCCTCCTCTCCCTGTACATATATTTACATTCAATCCTTAATCTAACTTAACCGCTGCTTATATTCTAATGTTCCGCCTTACTTATAATAATAACAATAATCTTAATTCTACAAATGAGCGATCTTCCAGGGCTTCCGTTTCCTCTTACCATCAGGAAATATTCCCACCTGCAGAGATGCATTGTAGATGTGCAAGAGAATAGGGCCAATGACTGGTAAAGCAAGGCGGATCATTTTAATTGAAATACAATCAGATCCTTGAGCATTTGATTTCACCTCGAAGAGTTTTTTAATTAGGGTTTCTTGCGATATGTCAGAAAAGAATAATTTGGTATCACCAAAAGTAGAGGTAACTGAGGACGGGGAAGCAGTGCTGTTTGCGAGGGGTTTAATTTTGTAGTAAAAGCTGTTAACAGGTCTGCAGGGGAAAAATTGTTATCAGGAGCCGAGTGTTTAGAAGGAATAAGTCCAAGCCGTCTTAAGAGAAGCCAGATGTTTTTATTTTTATTCCTGTTTTTGATAGAATTGTAATTATATTGATTGTATGAATCCCGGATTTTGGTTTGTACTAACTTTCTCAATTTACGAAATTCGGCTTGAATAATACTATTTTTTGTTCTTTTAGCCAATCTAAATTTTTTCTCTCTTTCTTTTATCAAGTCTTTGATATAAGAAGTGATCCAAGGAGTGGACTTCTTTTTGCTTTAAGGGTATGGAGAGGCGCAAATTTGTTAAAGGCCGAAGATAAAAATGTATTTAGACAAATCACTTTTCTATTTATATCCTTTTCAGTATAAATGCTATTCCAGTCATAAGCAATCATTAGGTCAATCCATGTACTAGAATGATCAGTGTGGTGGGTGGTATCATGGGTTACTATAAATAATCCGGCAGGGAATACTACTGATTTTAAATAGTGAGTTGAATTGTTGGTAGCATTAAGATTTGTGTTTAGGTCACCGGTGAGTACAATGTTATTATGATTGGGTATAAGGTCGAAAATGTCAGACTCAAGTTCCCTGTCATTGAAGGCTTTAGGAGGTTTGTAAATTACACCCACCAACACACTGTCCTGAGGCGACGATACCTTGATAAAAAGGTACTCAGCAGTAGGGTAATTGGCCCGTAAGTGATAGGTCAAACTCGATGTCAGCTTATGATATGGATATCATATTATAGATAGTATATGCGGTACTCAAAACTCCAAAATGACATCCATTTTCACCTATCTCTTACGGCTTACGAGATAATTGTTGTTAAAAATAACAAAAATGGAAGGTTCCTCTCAGGTCCCAATGGAACGTTCCACTGGAACGTTCCCAGCCGGCGGGTATTTTACACCTCCCGGGAACGTTCCTCGAACGTTCCGTGCTATTGGGGTAGCAGTTCTATAACGCTGTTACAGAAACATGTTCTGTCAGAGATCTGTAACAATTCTGGAACAGCGTTATATGTAAAAAAATATATTTAGAAGAATTTATGAACATTTGGGAACAGGGTTACAGAGGAACGTTGTTCTATAATAATGCCGTAATACATGTGTAACAATGTTACGATGTAAATTTGTTCTGTAACCGTTCTGTAATAATTCAGCAACCGCGTTATATGTCAAAAAGTATTTTTAGAACAATTTAGGAACAGGGTTACAAAAGAACATTTTTCTGTAATAGTGCCGTAACACATATGTAAGAGTGTCACGATGTAACTTTGTTTTTTAATCGTTATGCAACAATTCTGGAACAGCGCTATATTTTAAAAAGGATTTTTAGAACAATTTAGGAACAGGGTTACATATCCTTACAGTAACAGCGTTACAGAATAATGTGATCATTATGTTTTGTTCTTGGAACAAGTGTGAAGTTCCAGTGACATAACAGTTCTATCACTCTGTTCTACATTAGTTACATCACAGAATTGTAGAACTGTTACACATCCTTACAGTAACAGCGTTACAGAGCAATGTGACCTTCATGTTCCGTTCTTGTCACACCTGTGACATTCTAGCGACATAACAGTTCTATCACTCTGTTCTATATTAGTTACATAACAGAATTCCAGAACTGTTACGTATCCTTACAGTAACAGCGTTACAGAACGGGATATTCGGGTTCTCTGAGTTCACTTTTGTAACCTGATTTGCAACCCGGAGCGATACAACATCTGCATAATTAAGGCGATAAACACACATAAAACACTAGTAGAAAACTTCGCTGGGCCATTTTTACAATAATTGCATAAAGAAATCGTTTTATTGTTACATTTTTAAGAGTTTGTAACGACTCTGCACATGGACTCTGCATGACGAAAGCCATATAACCGTCAAAACAACAAGAGCAAAGTTACTACTAGCGCCACAGCCTGGCCGTTTTCAACACCTGGACCATTTTCAACTCTCGGAGACAGGAGGCGACCTGAAATCTGTAGCACTGTTCCTGATCATTACATTTTTTTCTAAAATTATGCTAAAGAGAAATAAATCGAGGATAGCCAATATCCCATGGAAATAAATGAATTTGAAGCGTATAAAAGTAAAAGTGAATATGTATCTCAATAAAGAATAAATATTATATTATTTTCTTTAAGATTATATACTGATATTATTGTTAGATTGATATGATTGATGTCACTGATGATTTATTAACTTTTGTTTATGATCACTATTTCTACAGGAATGTGTGCAAAGGATATAACACTCGATATGGCAATTCTAAAAATACATAACAATAGTTAACAAGCGTGCGAACGATTACTTATAGGTTAGGATACCATGTTGTCGTACTTATACTCATGTTCCAAGTGCTTGAAAGCGTTGCGGATTATGAAGTACAATTAACATGTATATTATTTCTTTTTAATAATTTGTTTAGAAAAGTGATAAATTATGACGAATAATTAATGAATTGCTCAATATTAGTTGTTTCTGTAAGGCGATTGGGTATTTTTAGAATAACGAATTCAAAAATCCCGCCCAAATAGTCACGTGATCAAATGTAAAATACATTTGTAGAAAACTAAGGACGTAATATACGTAGTAATATAAATGTCGAAAACCATGTAATATACGTGAAGAGATTCAATATACGCTCTGTATGCATATGCATTATTTGGCGGAGATACAGGCTTCTGATTAAAGTATACATCCACTTGGTAAACATGGAATGCAGTAAATTGTTGATAGGACCAGGAAGTGTTTTCTGCAGTTTTTTAGGAGTGATTAATTTGACTCTTACACTTGGAAGTGTATGTGCAAGATCAATGAACTCATCCCCCTGACCTGGAACTACAAACTCAATGGGTGAGTCATATGTGAGAGATGAAACTAGTTTGTAGTGTACTCATTGAGAGCCCTCTATGGATGTTTGTGTTGGAGGTAGAGAAAAGAGATTCAATTCCGATTTCAAACACTGACACGAGTGTGAGTGTAAAAATGAAATTTTTTACTTGTTTCCAAAAATGTCAATCACAGATCTTTTTTTACTTTTTGCTCTCGTTTTTTCCTCTTAGATTTTTTACTTGTATTTCTATTGACAGCCGTTTTCTTCTTCCTCTTCGTCTTGATTTTTCCACCCTTTTTATTTTTTCTACGATGTTTTCCTGCGATGTTCAACACGCGGCGAACGCAGAACGACTGAAGATTCTTCTTCTTCCCGGTCAATTCATATCCCGATCCGTTCATCAGACTTCTCACCTTTTCCATGGCTCGCTTCTTAATTTTTCTGGCCCAGTCTCTTTGAGTCGTGTTTTCACAGCCTGCTTAAATGGTATGTTACGTTCCACATCATCAATAACATTCATTCGATGACACAGTGCTTCTTTTCCAACTACACTTGCGCCACGTGTGAGAAATGGTAAAACTCGTCAAAACAGACCTACGAGAAAACTACCTATACCATGCCCTCTCTGATAATGAGAGCCAAGGTAAATTTTGGAAATTCCTCCACCTTCGACTTGAGTTGTATAGTGCCCTTCTAGAAATAATTAATTGAAAACAATTCAGAACGATAGAAAGAAATTTGAATTGTTTCTAATCGTGTTTCTTTTAACTTTATCTTTAATACAATTTTTGGTGTCTTCACTTTTGGTTCCCTCTTTTTGTACAGGCTCTACTAAAATAACCGTTTCATGTTAACGTTTTTTTAACTTTTCGGCATACGAATCTTTTCCTACCATTGTTCCCCACTCAGTACCTTTTTCCTGTGTTTCTTTAGCTTCTAACAATTCTTCCAGTTCTTTTATGTCTGTAACTAAAGGCTTGATTTCTCTCATTTCCTTTTGAACTATAATATTTAAATCTTCCTTTAAAGTATGTATTTCATTATTGACTACATTTTTTATCATCCCCACATTATCTTTTATCTCCCTTTTAATTAATTCTGACATTTCATCAGCTAATTCCTTGGTTGTTTCTTTTACTTCTTCTTCAATTATTCCAATAATAACTTTTTAAAAGTAATCCCCGTTCCTCTGTTCCCCTTTAATCTTGTCTATATTTTGAAGAATATTATCTACTTTTGATTCCAACTCCCAAACCATTTGACTTTCCTTATCTTCCTCCTTTTTTTCTATGCTAGTTTCAATTTTATCTTTGTCTTTCCTATTTGCACTATCCTTATCTTTATCTACCTTTTCTAGACTTACATCCTGGTTTAAGGAACCCTTCTTTGCAGGCAGCGTAAGTGACTCATATTTTATCTTACATGGATCTAACTCATTCTTAGAATTATACAGTTTATGTGTCTGACACTTGTCATTGGGGTGAAAATATTTCACACAATCTTTACAGTACCCCACAATTGTTTTGATCTCCTTCTTGCACGAGCTACAATTATATGTCTTTGATGAATCCATACTGCATATACTTAATTCAAAATTTTGAAACCAATTTCCAAGATGGCAGCCAGACATTTAATGATAGATATTATGCCAGATATTTCAGATTGATCTAGAATTCTCGTGTTACTTATTTAAATAACACGTTCATTCCGCAACACTGCTCCGACTCAGGCTGCTGATTTTTTATAAATTATTTCAAAATTTATGGCGGGCGAAATGGCACATACACGGTACAAGGGCGTAAGTGAGAAAATTAGAATGTTACTGCAGAGACAAAAAGCTGTTTAACTTTTGCCCATTTGATTGAAAAAAAAATTAAATGATAGTCTTGAAGTACTATCAGGGTACAACAAACGATTAGAAAAAAGTATTAAGAAAAGCAACCGTTTCAGAGAAAATCGTTGTCAAAGGAGCAACGTTTCCCAAAAAACTCCGAGCTTCACACTGAAAAATCTGTATAACATTCTCAAATTTGAATTTTTTGTTTAGACTAAAAAACTGTTTCGAGCGATTATTTTCTTCTATTGATTCGTAAAAAGATCGCCTAAAAAAAGGCCATCACTTCTGAGAAAATCCTTATCAAAGGAACGATGGGTCCCAAAAAATGCCAGAGTTGACATATAAAACACTGCATAACTGTTTCTTTTTTTAATTTCAAAGAAAAACAATAAATTTATCTTGACGAGTTATTTGGTTCTATTGAATCGTGAAATAATTTATGAAAAAAAAGCAACCGTTTACGAGCAAATCCTTTTGAAAGGGACTGATTGCCTCCTCTACAATGTGTACACGATATTTTGAAACCTATATAAGTTTTGTGAAGTTTCTTAAAAAAGAAAAACAACATAGTACTTTCGATTCCATTCTGAGCTCTGCTATACTATCAAAAGAATTCTTTAAAAAAATGAACCTATTATGAAATAACCCTTATGCAATTGCGAAGTGCCCAAAAAAAGACGGACCTGTGAGACAAAATAATTTATAAGTTTGAAATTTTGGATTTATAAAAAAAATTTCAAATACTTTTTTGTCCCCATCAGGCTGTACTGAATTGTGTATGCAGCAGGCTGAAGAGAACAATTTACAATTTAAACAATTTTAATTTGTTTAAACAAGGTTGTGGAGGAAATTGTGGATGCAGGAAAAGTGAATCGTGATCATCTCTCAGAAGGTGCCTGCTTTCCGCGGTTGGTATTAATGTCGCTTCC
Organism: Andricus grossulariae; assembly: GCA_011634705.1. Lineage (NCBI taxonomy): Eukaryota > Metazoa > Arthropoda > Insecta > Hymenoptera > Cynipidae > Andricus > Andricus grossulariae. Next base: position 229,429,236 of record JAABKJ010075445.1, read on the forward strand.
TCATGTTCGGCTGCAGCTTGACCAGATTGTATCAACAACTTCTGGTGGAAAAAGTTTACTTCTACACACCAACATTTAGCCCGTATATTCACCTCATATTTAAAGTCGGAGACGCCCATTCCGCAGTGGCTGGTGTTAGGAAGCACTTTACTCCTACCGAAAAATGGCAACTTGTCCAACCTAGAGAATTACAGGCTAATAACTTTGTTTGAGCACACTGTATAAGATCTTTACAACTGTCCTAAACAACAGGATTATTCAGTGAGTTGAGCCTGTGTGGCGTGAGATGTACGAACAACGTGGCTCGAAAAAAGGTGTAGCAGGCGGTAACATGAGCCCTTTGCTCTTTAGCATCACACTTTTGCCTCTATCTGTCACACTACGAAATTCTTCTGGATACTTATGTGGCGACACTAACCAGCGCGAGCATATGGTCACTCATGTATTTTATATGGATGACCTGAAAATCTACGCCTCTGGTAAAAGCAAACTTCAAAATGCCATGAATGTCGTCATGAAGTACACAGGAGAGATTAGGATGGACTTTGGATTGAATAAATGTGCCAAAGTTCATCTGAAGAAAGGAAAAATTGTTGGCATTCCTAAGGACCCTGAGCTTATGGATATAAGTTTTATTAGACATCTTAACACTGAAGAGACCTATAGATACCTCGCGTGTTTTAAGGCCGCATTTGTAACGTAACATCAGTAAAAGAGTCTCTCTGAAGCAGATACAAGCATCTTCTGCGACAGATTTGGTCTTCCAATCTTTTGGCGTTGAACAAGGTGTCTGCGACTAACATGCTCGCCGTCCCGGTTCTACTCTACTCATTTGGCGTGGTTCAATGGACGAAGAACGAACTTAAGGCCCTTGATGTCACCACACGTAAAATCATGCATATGCATAAAAGCTTTTGATGTCACCACACGTAAGATCATGCATATGCATAAAAGCTTGCATATCAATTTGTCAGTTCCGCGATTATACATTAGGCTGGGGCGAAAAACCAACATTGTGCGTCCAGGAAATGCCTGGGTGCGAAAAAGTCGCCCAGTCCAATCTGAAACTCAGCGCACTTTGAAATTTTGAAATCCGATAATATCTTCAGTCTGTTCTTTGATGGTCAAATCTCGAAATATCACTAAAAAACACTAAGATTGAAGGTTTAGCAAAAATGGACATAAAATCGATACCGATGCCTTCCAAGGGCGACTTTACGTTGGGAAGTCATCAGAGCGTAATTAGAGGTCTTTATCGAGTCGCCAAAGTCGCCTCATGCCAATCCTCATGGACGGGGAAATGGCTCAAAATTGCGTATTTTCGAGTAAAGCGCTTAAATACTTGTGCAGCTCCTAGCTCACTGAGTTCTACTACTTCGAGTGACCGAGATCCCACCACGTAGAGGTGACTGCACATCGGGCTCCACTCACGCCCTACACAACCAACCAACCATATGTAGAACGTGCTTATTTAAGTTTCAGTGTCATTAATTACACCTACAAAGTCTTTCTCAGTGTCAAATAAGTAGACAGTCTTTCGAGGAAGAAGTGTGGCGTGTATCTGTCTGTCCCGAGCGTCAGTTCTTTCCACCGCTACTGTGTGACAAGGGAAAGATGTAAAGCCCTAGTCTGGTACCAAGCCATCGGACATAGATGGCTTAGCGGTAAGTTCACTCTCTGTTATTGGAATTAAAACTGAAGGTACGGTAAGTGAAACATCTGTTTGTTCTCAATAAATCATTTCTGTGTGATCATTAATTCCAAAATTAATTTTTGGCACAATATTGTATCTAACAGTTGTCTGTTGCATATGTTTTGCTTCCAGGATTTTGGTGAGTGCGTCTTGGCGAACGGTAAGCCTAGGGTCGGTTACCATTCCAAGAAGTAATCTTAAAACACCCTCATAACATCAATAGGGACAATGGATATAATACCAATCCGATTTGGCTTTCCGTCCTCCCGGTTTTTTAAAAAAGACTTGATTGGCCAATCAAGTTCGAGCAGTTTCCACTATGAGGCGCTCTGGCCAATCATAGGCTTCGTAGGTAATCTATATAAGAAAAACGTAACCTGAAACTTCAGTGTCAGGTCAGCCTTGAAGAAGTGAACTGCAATGTTCACGAAACGTCGGCAAAGTTCGTAGTTTTGCACACGATTGAAAACCGAAAAAGCTTTAAATTTTAATTTATCATTAATGTATTTATTTGTCCTCATTTCATGAGCACTAATGTCCCTCATCGATAAAAAATAAATTTGCTTTCTTATAGAGGAAGGTTTTACATTAGGAAAATAAGATAAAAGTTTCAATATTTGTTAGTGGCAATTATCGTATCTGACTATTTCAAACTGATACGAAATATCATTTTGTTTTACTAATTTAAAGTTTTCTCAGCTCCTCAATTTTTTGTAGAACTCTTTCAAGTGAGCCCATTTATTTCTTAGCATCTTGTTGAATCTGTCGTTGCTTGTAAGAAAAATATGAAAATTCAATTTTTTGAAAGAATCATAAACAGAAATTTAAGACATTAGAATACATCAAGCTTTCAAGTACACTGTTGGAAATTTCTATAGCGATTTTAGTATAAATGTAATGGAAGCAATATGCATATACGTGTAATGAATTCAATATACATTATCTTGCAGAATTAATATACATGTATAGTAAAACACAGTGCGTGAAAGTTGTAAATTCTTTGATGCACCCACATCTGGTCAAATATTTTAAACTAAAGTAATGACCTAAAATTCATCGATTAAATTCTTATTTATAATAAAAGTTCAACGTACGGGTGGAATTTTTTTTCAAAATTCACTGTAAATGTCAAAATTTTAACGTGAGTACCGTTGCTTTTAGGTTAGGAGAGACCTATACATACCTGGGCGTGCCTCAAAGCCGCATTCAGGACGTAACATCAGTAAAGGAGTCTCTCCGAAGTAGATACTAGCATCTTCTTCGAAAGATTTGGTCATCCAAAACATGCTTGCTGTCCCGGTTCTACTCTACTCATTTGGGGTGGTTCAATGGACGAAGAACGAACTTAAGGCCTTCGATGTCACCGCACGTAAGACCATGCATATGCATGAAAGCTTGCATATCAATTCGTCAGTTCCGTGATCATACATTTCACGCCGTCAAGGCGGCCGCGGACTTCTGAATCTCCAGTGTGTTCATAACCGACTTGTTTTGAGTACAGCTTACATCGTTACAAATGGAAAAGATCCTCTCCTAAAAACGAGATGGTTGGCAAAGGAGCGTTCCTTTACAAAGCTGTGGAGCAGGCAGCCTGAATTTTTACGTCAGAAGTAAGAAAGTGCATTACTCCATATAGATTCTTTACTTCTGAGAGCCAAAGTGAAGAAAGCAGAATTTGAAAAATTCCATCAAGAGCTATTCGACAAGAAAATGCACGGACATTTTTATAGGAATGTAGAAAAACAGTCCTTGTCGAAGGAGCAAACTTTTGCTTTTCTCAGATCATCAGGACTTGATTCAGGTACAGAAGGTTGTATTTCCGCATGCCAGTACAGTGTCATTTCCACCTTAGCATACCGTGACCGCATTTTAGGTCAAGAAGTTCCAAGCGATAGGTTCAGAGCTTGTCATACACACGTTGAGTACCTTGAACACATACTATCGTGGTGTCCCACACATGCAGGAAAGAAGTATATCTGCTGACACAATGCGGCCCTAGAGTGCTTTATTACCATATTCGTCGTTCTTACGGTGTTGGCCGTGACCCTGTCCTGCCGAAAGCTCCAAGGGAGATAGAGTCAATTGTTCAAAACGAGAAGTGCCAAATTTTCTGGAACTACGATTTTCGGACAGCAGTCGCATTGTGCCTTTGGATGTAGGTCGTTCCCGCATGAGTTGGACAACTAGATAGTATGTGTCCTAGATGCTCAGGGTTTCCATGACACGCTCTGCATCTATCATCGGGAATGTCTTGGCTCAAAATGTGGCGACGGTGTGCTAGAGTGGAAATGACACCGTCTTGACATGCCAAAATGAAACCCTCCGTGCCCGACTTCAATCCGGGTGATGTAAGGAAAGCGAATGTTAGCTCATACTACACCAACAGATCCTCCACATTTCTCTGGAAGATGCCGTGCATCTTCTTGTCGAGGAGCTGTTCGCGGAGGTTTTTCTCCTGTGCTTTCTCAATCCGGGCCTTCAGGAGTGAGTACTCGAGATGGATAAGATTCTATGCATTTTGCTCATCTCTGATATACAAGCCAAGGCCGAGTGTTTCAGCAGCCTCCTCCGCTGCTTTGTACAAAAACGCTCCTTTGCCCACTTCTTCGTGTTCCCTGACCATTTTGAGAAGAGGGTCTTGTCCATTTGCGACTATATGTGCTGTACCCAGAATAATCCTGTTGTAAAGACATTCAAGATTTTGTATTCCACGACCACCTTGACGTCGTGAGATGTAAAGTCGCGGAACAGAAGATTTAAGGTGCATGCTTTTGTTCATGCGGACTTTTCTGCACCCGATGTCGAGGGATCTGAGCTCATCCTTTGTCCATGGAAGCACTCCAAATGAATAGAGTACTACCGGGATGGCAAGCATGTTCGTCGCAGATACTTTGTTCCGCGCCGACAGTTCGGAAGACCAAATCCGTTGGATGAGACTTCGGCACAGTTGTCACGCCTCCGCTTATGAGTTATTCTTTCGGGACCATCCCTGGACAAATGTTCGCAACTGCTTATTAATGATTGTATCCATTTTCAGCAGAAACCCTTGGTACAGGGACCCTCTATCCGCAACCCGAGGACGCGTTCGGTGGCTTTGTCATAGGCCCTTATGATAGCTGCAGGGCGTGTCATGCACACCCCGAGCATCTAGAACACATACTATCTAGTTGTCCAACTCATGCGGGACCGACCTACATCCAAGGGCACAATGCGGCACTAAGATTACTTTATTGCCATATCTGTCACTCTGACGGCATCAGCCCAAATATCGCTCCGCGGAACGCTCCTAGGGAAATAGAGTCAATTGTCAAGAATGAGAAGTGTCGCATATACTGGAACTTCATATTCTGGATAATTGTCTCTGTTGCGCACTCAAGGCCTGACGTAGTTCTTCTTGAATTCGAGAAACGACCCATGTTCCTTATCGAATTTTCAGCACCAGCTGATAAAAACATCTTAGCCAAGGAGAATGAAAAGAAAGAGAGGTATAGGCCTTTTAAGGGAGTGACGACGGTTATACCCGCTATATTCTGTTAAGCTAATCGTCCTTGGGTCGCTCCGTGTCCTCATAGTACACGAGACTTTTGCCGGTTCATCGTATTGAATTCGTCGCAGACTGACCACCCATCTCACGTTTGTGAGACGTGGTTACAGCTGAAATCTTACCGTGATTTCGCTGCGAGCGGGTGCAGTTTTTAAGATTAGCACCTGCTCCCGGCGAAGTCCTGCGGTTGTCCTTATGACAAACTTTGAAATATATATTAAAAACTAAAGGGTAACAACCACAGCAGGGTCCCACTGGGAGCAACTGTCAGCTAAAAAATGACATTGGCACCCAGTAGGACCCCAGTAAATCCCATTCATGGCCACGTCTCAAAACCGTGAGATGGGTGGCCACAGGACACGAAGAAATCACAACGACAGGCTGGCGAAACTCTCGTGTGTTTTGAGGATACGAAGCGACCCAAGGATGACAGCTTTCTACATCCACCTCGCAATTGCCATGGCATATTTTTGGCACGCGGGTATGGCTTTAAGATTACGAACCAGTGATAGTTTCGCACCTCCGAGAGCACCTATCAAATTGACGATGGTTCTTTTCGGCCTTCTTATTCGTCGTGAATCCATTTCCATAATGTTCAAATTCTGCTACCTTATGTTTTAGATTTACGCGAAATGTCAAACTCTAATATAAACATTATCGAGAATCTTGCCCGATCTTGCTTGCATTTTGAAGTCGGGCAATATCAGGCAAGATCCGAGAAATTCTCGTCTCGGCGTGCATCTCTACTGGTGCGTAATTGCAAATCCAATCACTTTTTTTTTGAAGATTCAATGGACTGATAATTAAGATACACTGGAACCTGGATTGAATTACGGTTTCGGGCATGGCTTGCATTGACCTTGATACCGCGAAGGAATAGTAAGGTTTAGTTTCCTGTAGGTCGGGAGTGGGACGATCAACGTCCAAGAATTCGTTAACTTTTCTTTTTGTTATTTTTTGTTTTTGGCTTTTTGATTCGATCAACAAGCCATGATACGTAGAATTCGTTCACGTTTGTCACGAATGGAAACCCGTGAGCAACCCCGTGCACATGCGCACTGGCGGTTGTCATGTCAACGATGTCATTAGAAAATTTTGAACATAATAACTTACAATATTTTGTTCACTAAAATTAACTTTGTCCCTTACTAACATACCCCACAAATGATTATAATAATGTCACTGTAGTACTTACACCTTCTAGATCCTTTTAGTATTTTTGATGCCATTTTCTTTCTCGTTTTTAATTCAGTAACAATTAAGGAACGTGATATACTCCCAACAAAATAAACACACAAACGAACAGAACTTACATATGCATCGATATGTGAAAATATAACATATAGTCCGGACGCCATACCCACTTCTGTCGGATTCGCATTTGATATGCAATGTTGTTAATGATTCTTGTTCAGACTGATCTCCTGATTCTGAATCTGCGTGATACCCCTCTGGAATTTATGGCGTTCTCGAGATATAAGCGATTAATTAAATTTTCATAATCAATTACTAGCTTTCCAATGATATTCATATATCCGCATAATATGGACTCAAAAGAAAATTATGGGTCAAAAATAAAACTGTGCTCACAACCGGATACTCTCCCCTACATTTTGGCATTTTTTGTTCCATTATTATTTTAATCATTTCTTATTATTGATGAAATAAAGTTCATTTCTCTTTGGAAAAACAGAATTACTCTGGAGGTACAGTCAAGTAAATATGTAGAAATGATTTATTTTTTCCTACATTTTTAAATATTTTTATCAAAAAATGATATATTTTTGATGAGAAAAATATGAAGCTGATTATCATTCTTGTTTATCAAAACATCTTTCGTATTGAATTTTCGTGTTCATTTCAGTGATAAAAGTATTATTTATTATTATTAATATTATGGTTATTACGCGATTACGTTGCAGAACTATTTAGCCAAACAAATGAAATCCACTACATCAATCAATGATAAGACCAACTGTGAATTAGATATGGAAATAAAAATATTGACAATCCTCTTGTGTTTTCAGCGACGAGTTCTGAAAGTGAAGGAAAGAAGTTTTGATAGTTGATAGTAACAGGAACTAAAATGCGTATTCTTTCAGAAATTTTGAAGTTCACAAATGATGCTTTCCGCCACAGAACAGATGAAGATGGTGTAACTTCGCAAACCCCTGAGAATATGAGTGCGAATGCTGAGATCCAAAACCAAACACCCATATTGGAATGTTCTTCACTTTCCTCTTGTTTACGTAAGCAATTGCAGTTTAAACCAGCATTTTAATCTTATTAGCACATTAAAGGTGTTGATTTAAAAAAAAACTAGAATCGCAAAATGCGTTCTTCATCATTTTTCACAAAAAAATTAGCGCTTTGCACTTTATTAATTTAACACTTTGCGCGCGGCTCGCTTCGCTCGCAAGTTTGAGCGCACCTAGGGCGCGCGACTGTTGGTTCTCGCGCTTCGCGCTCGATAATATATTTGCCTCAAAAATTTTCAAAATGCGCTCACTTTTTGAATTTTCATCCAAAATGGCTGGCTAACGAACTTGACCTTTCGTGCACGAGACTGAAAGAGTATACCAAAGGCCAATCAGTAGATGAGCTAGGCCGGTTCTGGATCAATTCGGGGGGGATTCTAAGCCGCTTTTACAAGAGGGATACTAAGCCACTTTTACAAGAGGGATTCCAAACCACTTTCGCAGGGGGGATACTGAGCCATTTTTACAAGACGGACTCTGGATATGTATTCTGTTTATGCTGAAAGCTTCAAGATCATTCCTTGACGACGTCACAGAGTAATGTTGCGCAATTGCGGTAGCCAAATGCATGTAACAACAGGTTCAAGGTTATTTTTTATCTCAAGAATTTTGCGCGTAAATACTTTCAAGGGTATATTTTGCTTCGTCCTGGCAATTTCTACTACTGTTATTTCGAGGATGACTTATTGCTTCCTGACAGATAAAATATTTATTTAATGCGCAAAAAGGTGCAGGTGTACGGATGAAATTTCATACGGAGGGCTATGTATGACATCCTGTTTTGGCTATCTAAATTGGATTTATTGCTTCCTTATAGCAGATAACATATTCTACATTCTTCTAGAACATTCTTGATGACAGTGTCAAATTAAACTGCGCATTTTTTTTCTTTTTTTGGTAAACAAGCTCAATGTTATTTTCATGACGCATTACGTTTTGCGTTGCAAAAAATTATATCGCAACCGTGTTGATTACAATCTAGAATCTTCTAGAACCCAAGGATAAAGAGGAAGATAACAAAAATTTTAATTAGAAAATATTTTAAGCCAATCGAATAATATAGGTATGTGAGTATCTAAAAGAATAAAGCATTTCTTATGGTAGGTTATGTGCTTAGCATTCTTATCGCTTTATTCTGGTGTCGAGTAGCGAGCGAGCGAGGACTCGAGATAAAATCCAGACGTGTTTAAAAGTTTCTGTACTTTTATTTTTGTTCATCTGTTTCAATATTATTTTCATGGTTCCTTGAAAGTCGTTTTGTAATTTCTTTTGTAGTTACTTATAATAATTTTCTCGCTGTTCTGGTTAAAAATTAATAAAATAATATTGAGATACAGATGGTATGTTAATTTTTCATTTAGTGGAATTGGAGGGGTTTTCTTTTGAAAACCCTAAGTCGGGAAGTCTCCAGGAATACTTGGCAACGCCAAATTCAGAAACATAACCTATATTTTATTATAGTACATTGCGTGCGAAATGCGAATGTCATTTTGACTTAGAGCGTACTTTAGAGATTGTATAATCTAAACATTTATTAAATTGGTGAATATCTAAGAGATGGAAAATGGAAAAAGACGTCTTCAAAACCGCATTCGTATTGGGTCAAAAAAATATCGCGCTCGAAAACAAATAAATACAGGTGAGAGCGACAAGAAATCTGACAGTTCTCATCCAAGTTCTCCAAAAGGTAATTTAATTTGTTTAGTATTATTTGAAAAGAAAATGCTGAAAAAATTTTATATACTAACCTTGATTATTGTTATAAATAAATTGAATTAGAGTTCTTTTAATATTAAAAGGTTTGGTTGAAAGTTCTGACTTCAAAATTTCATTTCTTAATTTTGCTTTAAAAAAAAATTATAATTAGGTATTCTTTGCTCTCTAGCGTTATTATTTCTTAGAATATAAGTGCGGCCATAGAGCGAATAAATGTAGTTTGGAACATTTTGCGTAAAATTAAAAATTCAATGTCTAACCTCAAAATTTAATAGTTTAATATTAAAGAAGGAGCAGGAAAATTATACATTTTTTCGCTCTGCACGCATAATTCTATTTTGGAAAAGTGTACAGCTAATGAACGATAAAACACCCAATTACAATATTTGCTAAGTAAAATGAAGTCATCGAATTTTGAGATTGGAACTTGGATCCAAAACCCTTCAAAGAAGGGAGCATGGTCCTGGATGTCCCGAAATATGGGCTCCAGTTGTTGTGAAGTGAGAAGGGACGGATGCAGTTTTCCTTGCCGTGCTTTGTGTATCGCATCCAACAGTTGGTGGGCCGAATGCAGATAACCTTCAATTCCTTGTTCGATGGAATGAAGATTTTGAGTTAGTGCTTGGTCATAAGTGATTCGATCAGCAAATTGGCTATTTGGTTCACCTGATATATCGTTGATAACAGCTTTAACTTTAGCCAGTTTTGTTGAGCATATAGTTTCGTCGCGAGTTGATGTTTGTGCTCAAGTTGAGACCACACTTAGTGAGTCTGTTGTCCCACTGAATGGGAGAGGTTAGCTTGGGCCAGGCTGAGATCGTTGATCTTAGAGTCTGATTTAGGCTGGAGATTGTAATTGTTACATTGCTGCATTGTTGCATTGCTCTTCCAGCATAGGTCGACAATATCTGGGTGATGCCTTGAACTTTGTTTGGTAGTGGTCTAAGAAGCTGTAGATCTAACCAACATGTAGGAAAGTGTTAATGCGCCAGTTAGTAGCCCTCATCCGCACCTCCCCTTGATATTTGTAGTATATCCCCGTGCTTTCCTGAAACTGAAGATGCTCGTAGGTACTGTCTGCTATCGTAGAACTGATCCATGAGATGGCTAGGACCAGCGAAGTCAGCTGAAGACCGCTCATTTACATTGTTACTGTTCGCGCTAGGCAGCAAATATACTGTCTGAACAAATCTGTTGAAGTGAATTAGGAGTCAATGCTTGAAAGACATATATTAATACACATACACCTATACACATGCATAACCGAATACATACATACGTATATATAATTGAAAACTAATGGTTAACAACCACCGCAGGGTCCCACTGGGAGCAACTGTCATCTTAAAAATGACATCGGCTCCAAGTAGGACCGCGGTAAATCCCATTCATGGCCACGTCTCACAACCGTGAGATGGGTGGTACCAGCTTAATTATCCTTTGCATGGAAAGTGAAACATTTTTGTATAATCTTTGTAAAATATTGTGAAGTTTAAACTTTCTTTTCTCAAAAATTAATTTTACAAATACCAAGAGTGCATATTTCAAAAAATAGTTTTTGACCTTGCGCACGCCACTACGCTTTTTATGATTATATTTAGACCAGATCAATTATCCTTGGCATACAAATTGAGTCATTTCTCTATAATCGTTTGAAAAATATTGTAAATTTTGAAGTTAATTTTATCAAAAATTCATTTCACGAATGCCAAAAGAGCATATTTAAAAAAAAAAAAGTTTTTCGCCTTGCGCAGGCACTACATTTTTTATGATTATATTTGAACCAGCTCAATTATCCTTTAAATAAAAAGTGAGAAATTTTTGTATAATATTTGCAAAATATTGTAAAGTTTAAACATTATTTTATCAAAAATTGATTTGACAAATGCCAAAAGAGCATATTTCAAAAAATAGTTTTTGGCCTCGCGCACGCCGCTACGATTTTTTATGATTATATTTAGACCAGCTCAATTATCCTTTGAATGAAAAGTAAGACATTTTTGTATAATCTTTGTAAAATATTGTAAAGTTTATACTTTATTTTCTCAAAAATTGATTTTCTAAATGCCAAAAAAGCATATTACAAAAAAAAGTTTTTGGCCTTGCGCACGCCACTACGTTTTTGATGATTATGCACATACCAGCTCAATTATTCTTTGCATAAAATGTCAGACATTTTTCTACAATCTTTTGGAAAATATTGTCAAGTTTAAAGTTCATTTTATCAGAAATTTATTTTACGAATGCTGCAAAAACAGATTTCAGAAAATTATGTTTGGCCTCGCATACGCCACTACGTTTTTTATGATTATGTTCAGACCAGCTTAATTATCCTTTGCATGGAAAGTGAAACATTTTTGTATAATCTTTGTAAAATATTGTGAAGTTTAAACTTCTTATTAAGAGAGTATTTGCCGGCGAAGCGCGTAATAGCGAGTACACGAAGTGCGAAAACCTAGAGGAACCGAGCTTAAAGCGTCAGGTAAATGTGTCCGAGCGCGTGGCGCGAGGTGAATACATTATCGAGCGCGAAGCGCGAGATGAATAGCAAATCGAGCGCGAAGCGCGAGATCCAACAGGTGCGCGCCCTAGGAAAAAATAAATTTTCATTCCAAAAAGACGAATTTTCAACCAAAAATGATTACTTTTTATCAAAATTGTTGTATCTTTGAAAAAATTATAAAATTTACGACTAAAAAGATAATCTTTAAGAAGAAGCAACTGCAAAAAAAACATATATAAATTACTTACAAAAATATTATGTCAAGGTTACCGCAAAACTTAATTTTAAATATTCCCTAATTTTTCCCTGCCCAATTTTTCATTTTCCCTGACCATTAATATCAAAAGACCAAAATCTCAAACTTGTAACATTTCAAACCTAGAATCCTTCATAAATGGAATAAAACAGTTTTTAATTGAAATTGAAAATTTTTAAAGTAATTCTGCTTGAAAGTTATTTAAAGGTATCACGGAAGAAAGTTGATCGTTTAATCTACTACGGGAGCTAGGAGCCCGGCTTTTCGTACGCATTTTTCCTAGAATTTTGTAAGTGGAACAGTTTCATATGATAACTTCTGCAAGGCAGATTGTTGACTCAACCACTTCAGATAGTAAGGTTGACTAAATTCTAGCAAAAATGCGAACGAAAAGCCGGGCTACTAGCTCCCATAGTATATTCAACGATCCACTTTTTTCCGTGATCGAAATTCCCTGACTTTTGCAAGAATTTTTTTCTAAATCCTTGACTTTTTCTAACCAATAAAATTCCCTGACTTTTTTGAAAATCATTGTTGGCTACGTTCGTTTTTCACTCACTAGGTTTCTTTCGCGTGTAAAGTTAAATCCATATTAAATTTCTGTACAAAGTATCTACTAAAAAATTTGTAGAACCGTTTTTATAGTCTGGGAATTTGACATTTATTACAGGACAGGTTTTTGGTTCCTTTTCGGGACGTTGCCTGATTTTAACTTGGCGGATACCGACATGCTGTTCGACCGCTGGCTGGCGCTCGCTGGGACGACTCTCAGGCGAGCGCTCAACGAGTTTAAATGAACGGTATGTCGTTGCTTATGGAAGATAGAGGTGCCTGCAAGTGTTTTTCAAATTATCGGTCGCTGGCCATCATCGTGGTCTCAGTGCTAGGCTTCTGTTCAGAGTGATATCGCTGATACCCCGTGTTCTGCTGTTGGTGTGAGCCTGTAGAGCGCCGCTGCAGATACGGCTGTTTTTCTGTCTGGGGCGGATAGCGGGTTTGTGACGGAATTTGTGACGGAGTGTGACTATTAGGATTTGAAAAAGATGAAACGCGTTCCGGAAAAGTATGATATTCACCGCGATGTTCGGCGGCTTTTTTCAAATATTGAGAATACTCTTTCGCAAGTTCTATGGCAGCATCTAGAGTAACTGGATTTTGTAAAGCAACGCGTAATTCAATTTCCGGTTGTAGTCCTTTTTTAAAGGTTTGTAAGGCAGTTTTGCCAACTGCGTTGGTTATAGCGGCGATTTCATCCGCCGTAGAGTTAGTGATAAGCAGAACAGCTTTTGCCTGCCGCACTAAATTCTGAAGACGGCTGCCGAATTCCGTTACTGTCTCTGCACGTTCCATTCTTCCACGACCCAATTCGCTATAATACGCCTCAAAAGGGCGAATAGACGGGGAAAACGCGTCTTTAAGATGATTGACTAATTCTGCAATGGTAATGAAAGTTTTACCTTCCGTGGACATTTATTTAACACATCAAAATAGACAAACCCCAATATGAGGGAAAAGACTTACATTACTCTCCATCTATTCCTCAAAGGTGTCCAGTCGAGAAAACACTTCACAAATGAATATTACAACAGAAATACGCAAAAACTAGACTTTATTTCGAACAAGGTATATGGTTAGTTAATCGTAGGTTAAAAATTCACGGTGGAACGTTTCGCAAGTTAATCATGAATAAACCGATGATTAAAAGATAATCATGATTAGTTAACCATGGATTTAATCAGAGATGGTGGAATCGGCCCTTAGAGTCGTGAGATGACAAGATAGTTAACCAGGCATTCCTGGTAGGTTCATCGTAACTGTAATTAAAAATCCATCTGTTTGCTTGAAAATTTAACTGTATTACTGAAAATTGTAGTTTCGCAATTGAAAAGTGATGTACTTAAACAGTTAAAATTTTTTTTTGATAATGGTTTATCTTTTTGGTTGATAATCAAACTACTTTGTTCAAAAGTCGTTTCTACTTTTATTGAGAATTAAGTTTTTACAGCTTAAAGTTTAATTTGTCTTTTTTTTCATAAAAATTCGTTTTTTTTTCGTAAAAAATTAAAAATCCTTGTTTCAAATTTTCGCACAAAATTCTTGTTTGGTGGAAAATGCACATTCTCGGGTTAAAAGTTCAACTGTTTTACAGACAAATTCGTTTTTGGCTTGCAAAGTTTTTTTAAAAATTGAAAATCAATTATTTTAATTTCTAATTTAACTATTTCAGTTGTAGATTCATCGTAACTTTACTTGAAAATTCATCTATTTGGTTAAAAGTAAAATTTTATTAATATATTTATTGAAGTTAAGAACAAATGATGTGACCTGACAAGGTCTCCTAATAAATACGGCCTTTTCTGAGTTACTAGCAGTGGATTGAAAAGAACAAAAATCTGCAGCTTGAACGAATTCTGAATTGTGACAACAATAAGATCTATGTTGATTAATTAACAATGATAATATTTAAATATGTCCCCCCGCCCAACCTGAATCAACAGTGTGACATGTCAACTTTATTAATTCATGTCTACATGTCTTCTCAAGTTAAAACTAAGAATAATGATTTCATAGTTTGCTATGCGTCTCAGGTTTCTGTCAACTTCATATTAACAATATCAATTTCTAAAATGCGTTTTCGAGATAATGATATTCTCTACTTTTCTTATTCAAATTATTTTTCGAAAACTCACAAGAAAGAATACCATTTTTCATAGTGTTAATTCTTGAAATGGAGATTCATAATATATCGTATTTAGAATACTACTTTGTCGTCTTCGTGTTTTAGATACTCGTATGAAAATATTAAACTTCGGTACTGTAATACGAATAAGTTTAAGAAAACCTCGGGTTCCCCTATTTTGAAACGATATTATACTAAATTCTAATTCATTTTTTTCATTTACACACCATAATGTAACCTTTCTGAAGGCTTCAGGACTATTTGCAACTTTGATCTGATTAAAAAACATAATGTTGAAAAAGGGGGGTTAGAAATTACCTCTAATCCAAGTCAGCTAAATTGAAATTTAAGAATCTTAAATTACATTAAAAACAAATTCAAAATCCAATTCTTAGATTTCAGCTCGAATATATGTCAGAAGTATAAATAAAGTATACCCAAAGTATAGGAAAAGTAGGGCTATAGTAAGTATAGCTCAATTATATGTGGATATAGAATAAAAAGTGAATATGAAAGAAGAACAAGCGATGTAATTTTGGTAAGGCAATTGGAGACTTGAACTACATCGATGTTGGAATAGATCCAGAATCATAATTTTCACAACATAAGAAATATCGTAAATATTGTACTAAATTACGTAAAATGTGAGAACATTCACAACAAATATTTAATTACATGATAATTAAATGAACTATTATTTGATTTTATATTATTTAAAACATAACCTTACATCTTGCACCTAAATAATGAAATCAAATTTGTCATGATTTAAGGCCATGTGACGAGTGGGTCACGTGACCGGCTGCCTACCTTACCGACACTTTTTTTATTTGTAAACTTATTTTCTCTGGGTCAATTTTTAGAAATGTTGAGAATAAACAATAAGTAATTGTTTAAATAATTACATAATGTTTTTTGAAACTTAGAAAGTTAAAAAAAAGTTACCTTTTTTATTGTAACAGAACAAATCGACTGATATTTTAGTGGGCTCTCTGTGATTTTTTGAAAATAAGGTTTATGGTAAGACAGAAAAATAAGCTTAAAAATATTGAAAGTATCCATTTTTTTATCTTTTTTTAGAGAAAACCCTCCTTCTATGAGGAAGCAACTTTAATACCTATAAGGAAGCAAAATGCTCATAAGATGAGCGCAAATAAATACACTCATAGTGAGTACATCCATAGTACTTCGCAGCGGTATTTTCAACGAAAAAAGAAAAATGTTTACCAAAAATGAAACAGTTAAATTTTCAGTTACGAAAATTATTGTTCATAAAAAATGAATTTTCAACCATGAAGTTAAATTTTCTATCAAAATAGCTCAATTTTCAATGACGAAGATCAATTTTCGACGAAAAGAGACGAATTTTCAACAAAATACATGAATATTCATCTAAAAAAGATTAATTTTCACTCAAAAATGGAATATATAAACTTTTAGTCACGCATATTATTTAAAAAAAAAATTTTAAAAGAAAATACTTTAAAAATATTTTGATTACCTATCTAAATTACTTCGAATTACCTAGATTACAAGGTAATTACTTGGATTACTTAAATTTCTCCAAATTAAGCGGATTACAAGTGAATTACCCTGGGTTAGGATTACAGGTGGATTACAAGCGGATTAGGGTAAGGAGGGGCAGCGCCGTCTGGTGGGGCAAAAGCGACTCTGCTTATAACACCGCTATTACTTAACAATTTTAATTCTTCTTTGCATCAAATAAATCTATTTTATTGAAGAGATAGTGTTACTTACTAAAAGCTTGAAAATTGACGTTGTAAAAGAAGAATTATGCAGAAAACAGTTTTGACAACTGAACAACGCCATTATATTACCTAACCTCAAACTGACATGAGTGCGCAAGCGCATACGTGTTTGTGAAACTTTGAATCGTTTCAGAAACTTTGGTCCCATGAAACGTTTTATTGTTTCATGAAACTTTCAATGTTTCAATGAAACGTTTCATGGACTTACAACCCTATTTTGAAGTTATGAAGTGGCAATTTGATGGCAGCTTTTTCGTCTCGCGGGAATTATTTGAAAACGTTTATTTACTTTTTTCGAAGCTACACGTTTTAAGCCATATTTTCATTAAAAAAATTAAATTAATGTTTTGTAATAATTTCTGCGAGATAAGAGTACTAGGGCGTATTAGAACATGAATTTGTTTAATTTTCCATTTTTAATAAATACAAATTTTAAGCTAAAAAATTCTTTCACTCCTAGAAAGTAATTGCTATTTATAGAGGAATAACCCCTGAGATTATTAAAACAAAAATAAATTTTTTTAAACATATTATCAGTCCTAGAATAAGAAAATTTGTAATTCCATTACAATTAATGGTCTGAGATTGCCCCTAAACATTTTTTTCCGTGAAATAATGTGTACAGGATTTTTTCAAACATATAAAAAGAATATTCTCCAAATATTCGAACTGGGTATAGTGACAGAAAAAAATCTTGAAGGTGGAAATACCCCAAAAAATGCCAATTATTTATAGCTTGAAGATTCCTATAGTAATTTAATAGTATATTATGCAACAAGGGGAAAAACTAGAAGATTTTTCCCGCGGATGACTTTACTCTAGATTCGGCAAGTGGCAGCGGAGTGGGGAATAACATATATAGCAACTACTTTCGTGCGGTGCGTAGCTACCGCTACCAGCCCTATGCATCGCCCGTGTATGTGTATGCGGTAGTTGCTCTCTTGCAAAGATATTATAAACCTAGATGCGGTGCGGGGTTAGTTACCCGCCATAAATATAGACGGCGCGTCCGGCGAAAATCAAAAAATTATTGCTGGCATGTCAACTTAGTCTCAATTGTACTAAGATCACTTTGCTAATGAAATTCAAAATTTTTAAATTGGCTGCAAGTAGGCTTGACGAAATTCGGTGAGCATAGCACAACTATCATCCGTAAGCCTATACAATTCGGTTCAAATTTTAGATAATTTTTATCTTGTAAGGTTTCTAGGCTGCTTCAAGCAACAGAGAAAAATGTTGTGATTAAGAATTCAATAGTTTTTAATCATGAATAATTGTATAAATTAGAAATTTTAAAAAAATTACAACAAAATGAAATTGGAGTCAATTGAACTACAGCATATTTCATACAAAAATAATCAGAATAAGAGTTTCTTAACATTGCATTCTGCGCCGTTCAGTTTCAACTCTTTTAATAGCGGTACAAAATTCGTTGTTCACTATTGTTTCAATAGGAGCTAACTTTTCTTCAAAAGCTTTGAGATTAAAAAGTTCAATATTCATTTTTTATTTATAAAAATTATGGAACTTTAATCTCTTTTTGAGAATATATCATCAGCTTTGGCAATTTTGAACTCTTTCAATATGGGTGATCAAAATATTTTCCCCTTTAGTTACAATAGGTTTTTCCATGCTTTTTTCATTGATCGTGATCATTTTTTGGAAAAATAAATACTTAACCTACAAAACTGAAGAACAAACATAAAATCGAAATTTCTTCACAAAATAACACTTGTTTTTGGTCTAGAAGAGAAGCTGGAGGTTTTGCCTTCATGAACCTTCAGATTGAAAAGTGAAATTTCAACTTTTCTTTCAGGAAAATGAGTTTCGAGCGTTTCGGTATTTTCGAACATGCTTTCACACGCGGGCCGATATTCCCACCGAATATTTTTACGAACGAAAACTTTAATTTGACTGTTTAATCCTATGCTTGTTGAAGAAACAGAGCCAAGTTTGCTGTCTAGTCCAAACAATTTTTTTTAAAGTGTCCTGAAACAAAGAGGTAGATATATTACTATCAGATACCATAAAAACCTACCTTACCGATATTCTACAGCTGTAGTGCTTACGAGGGTCGTCCGATAAGTACTTAGCCTCACTGCCCGATGGCGTCAATATTCCAAGAGAAATTTACTATCGTGTAGTACATTGTCCTAGACGGCTGTTGTCCAAATTTCAGCCGAATCGGACTTGTAGTTTTGTTTTGACCGCGTGTGTAAGCTGTCATGTCCGCAGATTTTAGAAAAATGGGGAAAGAGCAATATCGGTCGGTGATTCGATCCTTGTTTTTGGAAGGGAAATCGCGCAGCGAAATCAAAGAGTGCTTGGATGCTGTTTACGGTGACTCTTTTCCTTCGATGGCGACCGTCAAAAATTGGTTCAACGAGTTTCAACGTGGTCGTACGTCGGTTTTTGATGAGCCACGCCCAGGTGCCTCGAAAACGGCTACCACGGAGGATAACGTGACAAAAATACACGATCTCGTATTGGCAGACCGCCGATTGAAGGAGCGCGAGATAGCTGAGACATTAAGCATCTCAAAAGACCGCATGGGTCATATCCTGCATGAAATTTTGGGCATGAGAAAGTTGTCGGCACGATGGGTGCCGCGTTTGCTGACTCCGGACAACAAGCGCAACCGTGACACCATTTCAGAGCAATGTTTGACGCTGTTTAAGCGTAATTCGAAGGAGTTTCTGCGTCGTTTCGTGACCGTCGACGAAACATGGCTACGCTGGTACACACCAGAGACCAAGCAGCAGTCGAAACAGTGGGTTTCTCCAAGGCAATTTGCTCCGAAGAAGGCAAAGACGGTCCCATCGGCTGGAAAGGTGATGGCTACCGTTTTCTGGAATTCACATGGTGTGATCTACATCGACTACCTGGAGAAGTTGCCAATGAAAATATCATCTATCATTTTTCACATGAATCAAAAACTTACAATTTATAAAATATAAAAACTGCAAACATTTTTTTTCACTAATTTTTTTTTTCACCAATTTTTTTTCAAACATTTTATCAAAAAAAAAAATTCAGAATTTAGAAAAAAAAAATTTTTTTCAAAAAAATTTTTTTCTCAAAAAAATTGTTTACAAAATTTAAAAATATTTTATTTCAAGATTAGTATTTTACGTTCAATCCTCCTAACACGACATAATCCGTTATAAAACAGTAAGTAAGTTCATGTAAGTATATGCTGTAAGAAGTTACTTAAATCTTACATTAAGATGGCACTGTTGGTAAACTTATTTTAAGATATAAGTCGACAAAAGAAAAAAGAATAACATAATCACACCTCATGATAGTAGAACATAAATGAATACAAAATATGAATGGAACTGAATATAATAGAGAGAGAAAACAAGTTACATGCTAAAGCCACAGAGTTATATTAAATAAAGGTGTACCCATAGATCTTAGAAATTCAGAGAACACATTTCTAAATGCAAATAATGCAGGCGCATTACGAATATTATTCGGTAGTTTATTCCAAAGCCGCCTCCCTCTAATTACAAAAGATTTTTGCATTAAACATGTTCTTTGAGCAGGTATTGCCAGGGTACGACCACTTTCGCGCAGCCCAGTTTGACCGAGAAGGTTCACAGTAAAAAGTAAACCTTAAAGTCCGCACATATATCAACGGAGTTTAAGGTGTGATTAAAAGAAGAACGCGAGCACGGAAAGTCAGCATTAGTCGGAAATCCTAAAGTCAGCTCGCTTTGCGGAGAAAACGTCCGTCATTTTTTGTTCGTGAAGTCAGATGTGCAATGCGTAGAAAATTGCGTTCTGCAATTATCATATTATCAATTCAGGCGATAAAATAATCCATATAATTTTTTCTGAAAGAGTTCTAAATTGAACCCTTGTTAACCCTCGGATTGTCACATGCAGAAACTTTGCGGTCTTGGCAGGAATATACAGAGCCTATGATGCACTACAACAGTTTAATCTCTGCCAGGCTTTGAAACTACAGTTTTCTTTTTGCTTCAAAACCTTAAATTAGAAAATATTTGGTGTGAAATTTCTTACTTTTTGAGAGGTTTCGAATTTAAAATCTCAGAATATTGTAGTTTCTAATTCAAACATTAACAATTTCACGGCAATTTCGCAATTGAATCTTTCAAAATTTCTGATTAAAGCCTTGATAGTCAGTTGTAAATTTGATAATTTTACGTGTATATATAAAGCAATTTCAAATTGACAATTTAAAAATGGTACAATTTCTGGGTACGGACATGATCTTGATATTTACCGGATATGACAGTCATTCTATCGATTTTCGTCCTGAAACACTCAATAAGGGAAACATGTCAGCAGTAATTCATGTGGTGAGTGTGCAGGAGCTGGAAATCAATGGAATAAGCAAAATTCAGTGCAGCGTTATCAGACAAACGTCTGTCAGTTCTCTCCCATACGACGTTCAATTACAGGTGTTTATTAAATAAGAAATATATTGTAAGATAAAGAGAAGTATAAGCAAAATATATAATTATAATTATAAATTTCCTAACATTTTTCATTATGTTAAAAATATTAATAAGTTAGAAATAAGATACGGGACACTCACTGTGAAAAACTGAAGTAAATAATTATATGTAGGATTGCTTTAAAGTTTCCTTTTGATAAATATTGCTATTTTGGAAATTTAATATACTGTAGATACTATGTTATTGATCAACATTAGGTTAATTATTTTCAATTATTGAAACAAATGGAATTTGATTCAATATTTTTTTTCGAAATTTTTTTAAAGGCTTTTGACGGATTTAATAAGGTACCGAAAGATGTCAATGATTTTAAGGGATCATACTTTTACTTCTTAGAGAGAGGTCGAATCGCGCGCTTTCGGAAAATAAAGCACTAACCGCCCAGTCAGTTAACCGGTCCATTTTGTTTGCGCGATTATTAATCGATGATGCGCACCAGAAGTGCTCGTGTCAGATAATGAAACAGAATACGTCAACCAACCCTTTCAGGGGCTGACAGAGGCTTATGGAATCCGACACTTGTGTACTCCAGTATAACACACGCAGACGGAACCCGTGGAGCTATTAAATTGAGTCCTCAAAAAAATTATCTCGGCGTACGTACTATAACCCTCTTTTTGGCTTTAAGAATGATTTGAAAATTACATCCTAGTGGTTTGGATGAACCATTCCAAATTTATTTACCTGAAGGGCGCCAGGCATTTTTTATGAAACGACCAAAAGCCAATTATCATTTTATTTTCCGAGAGATTCTACTGAATAATTTTATTTTAGTTGAATGGGTTATCTGTTTGTAAAATTTGTAAGAATGGAATTAATTACGATCGGGCTAGCTTGCTCGATGGAGTGACGAGGTAAGAAATGACGCTAGTGTGAGGCAAGTCATGAATAACCCTAATTTTTGCAAACAAAATTATAATCAAGGCAATTAGAATTGAAACATTGCAGGTATTTGGTGGGATTTCTCACCGCTAATTAAACCTAAATTCCATAAAAATATGAATTTTAATAAGCGCAATACACTAAGAGACGTTAATAAGTTAAGTTTTCTACGGCCCGCTCCCATATTAATTGGTCAACATAAAGGCCATTATTGCATTTCGTACAGCGACGAAATAGAATTGTACTTAGGCACGCCGCCATTTATCCGCCATGGTTGAATAATGTGGCTTATAAATCGTTTATTTTATGGCAGAGTATAAAACCGACCACTCGGTCCGAACATGAAGCAACGAATGAAGGATAAGGAGCGAGTGCTTCAGTCTGCTAGTCATGAAAGGGACTCCCATCCAGACGTATATGCCAGGGAATTTTGTTGATTCCTCCACCCTGGTGTCGCCATACAACCCCGGTGGGTGAAACTAGTGCAGTTGTCACGGTCTCAGAAGTAAAAATTTAGTATACATATAACTTCATAAAAGAAATTTAATATACGTAAGTATACTAAAATTACAAAGTGTAATGAATTTGGTAAACACACAGGAAATTTAATATGCCCATGTATACTAAAATTGCAAACATTTCTAACAGTGTAGGCGTGCTAAAGTACGGTCAGCCATTTTACAGACTGCATCAGGATTTTCTGCAAAACCCTATCTAGAACATTTAAATTAGAATTTAAATTTTAAACCAATCAATTTTTAATTATTTAATTCAGACGTGTACAAATCGTTGCTTAAAGCGTTTTTAATTGGAAAATATCTAATTTTCGATATTTCAATTATGCAATTTAGTCTATTTGATTAATAAGTTATTGAATTTATAACAGGTTGAGGCTTTAATTTTTAAATTGCACAATTTTGAACAATTTGAATTTTAACCAAAAAATCTTGAATTTCTGAATCTAAAAATTATTCTAATCCAGATTCTTCTATTTTTTAGGATAGCGTAATAATTTTCAACGTAAGGGAAAAGGAACGCGAGAGCGAGTTGTGACAACTCGTGTAAAAGATATTAGAGGAGGAAGAATTGGCTGAAAAATGGATGAAAAAATTGCGGGAGCTAGAGAAAAGAATGAGAAAGAATGGAAGGGTAAATGTGAAAAATGGCAAGGTTGAGGTAGAAGTGAAGTGGAAAAAAAGGAAACAGAAGACGCTTGGCAGTGTCAAGATATGTAGAGAGAAAGAGAGGGGCAGAGACTTCCGTTGGATAGAGACAGAAACTTCCGTCTGGTCGTTCCGTCGTTTTTTTTTTCAATTTTGAAGGATATAAGAGGATCTTAAAAATATTTCGAATGCTTAAAGGAATTTCAAAATACTTACAAAGATTTCAAAGGTATTTAAAGGATTTTAATACACTGTTAGAAAAATCTGTACTAGATTTAGTATACATGTAATGGAAGCAAGAATGCACAACATGAAATTAGCCCTTCAGTTCTATTCGAAAGGAATAGAAACCGAAACCGAATGGGGGCTCGTCCATATATATATATATATATATATATATCAGCAAGAACCTTAGAGGTCTCCAATATTGCAATTATGTCACCATTGGATGCTGATAATGTAATTTGTCCTTGGTTTTGTATATAGCCCAATGACTTTAGATCAAATTCGATATAAGAAACAGAAAAATCGCGAGCTGAGATTTTTTGACGCAGTCAAGTGTCCCCCGTTAAACAGATGAAGAAATCACAAAATTGTCCGAAAAATAATTACTGGATGTGTCCGACATCTTGGATTTTGTATTTTCTTCGATTTCAACGTGTATTTTGCATTTTTCGATGAAAAAAGTCGGTAACAAATTTGTAGAGAATTTGATTTTCTACAACTTTCATTAGGACAATAATTCTGTAAAAAAATTATTTGTCGCTAATAATAAGCAAAAAGTGTGGAAAATTGGGAAAGTGGCGCAGTTCTTTTCCACTTTTTGACTATTTGTATTGAAAATAAGTGGCAAATTTAAATAGAAAAGTTGTAGGAGACTCAATTTCCAGCAACTTTTGTATGAACAAATTTTTCGTGCGACGTGCAGATCACGGTTGGTAACGCTCTGAACGCAGTGGTGTGGGAGAACTCACGCTGTTGGACCCACTATATGTGTTACCAGTAAAGCCTGAAGTGGCGGAAAACCTAAGTTTGGCTAGGCAATGCGCGTATTGCCGATACGTTTCAGGCAAAGCTCGAAATACTTTGTTATTTCGGGCTTTGCCTGGAATAAATGCAGGCAAACATACGTGTGCCAAATGTGCTTCAGGTAAAGTTGGAAGCAACTTCACCTTGCTTTAGTGTAGGCAACGTAAGATGTGCCAAATATTTGTGGGCAATGTAAGAATGCACAATTGTATCAGTGTATGTATACATGTTACTGGCAAAGTATATAATCCAGGCATTATATTGCGAAGCACGAGATACGTGATAAGAATTTGATCGTTAAAGCCGAAGAAGCTTTAACAAAAGAGAATTCACAATCATAAAATTATAGTTGTTAACGCTTTGACCTTTAATTTAAAAAGGTCTGTGCACAAATGTGTGAAAAATACAAAGACCGAGCCCGTAGCGCGAGGTAAATACATTATCGAGCGCGAAGCGCGAGATGAATATATTCTTAATCGCGAGAACCAACAGTCGCGCGCCCTGGGCGCTGTCAAACTTGCGAGCGAAGCGAGCCGCGCGCACAGCACGCAATCAGAATGTGCCCGCGCGGCGGGCATATTTTTTTGGTTGGAAATCCATTTTTTAATAGAAAATTGAACTATTACATTTGTGGTTGAAAATTAATCTTTTTAAATTCTTTGCAAAAAATCTTTGAAAATTAATCTTCAGTGAGTCAAATTGTGAACGACTTGTTTCAATTTTCAAAGAAGTAATGAATTTTTAACCAAGTTCAGTTTTTATTGAAAAAAGATTAATTTTAAGAAAAGTTCCAATATCTTGCGTGTGAATGAAACTTTCATTCCGCACAATTCCAAGTTTTGGCACTTTGGCATGGAAAGGTATTTTTCTAACTCAAACTGCTTCAAGTTTGTGTGAGAAAAATTTTCAATAACTATTTTCATAAACAATAAAAAATTTTTATAAGAAATATTTGTACTGACATATTTAAATGAGCGATTTTATGAAATTTGGACTCCTCTGAATCATTCAACATAATTCAGATATTCTGGGAAATGATACATATATCATTCTATTTGTTCATTTTATAAGAAATGAAAATGAAAAGTTTTGGCATTTTTCCGTCAGAAAACTCGGCTTTCGCCAATGGGAATATTTTTTTTTTAATGGCTACAGTTTTGTATTTACTTATTTCATTTGTTTAGCATTTGTATTTTAACAAATATAATTGAACCTATGTTCTTTTCAATAATATTAAGAAGATAGTTATAAACAATAATAATTTCTTCAAATAATTACTTTTGCTAAATTAAATTAATTATTAACTCACCCGATTTGAAAAGTAGACAAATATTTGCAAATTTCAGAAAAAACCGCAACTTTCTAGCATTATTCAAATTAAATATTATTAATATGAATAATAAATTGTTTAAACAGATAATTTTGTTATTTAAGAAAAAACTGCAATTATCTAGCATTACTCTATGTTAATATTATTAAAAATAATAATAATTGTTGAAACAATTTATTCAAACATCTAATTATCATTATAAAGTAGTATTTCATGTATTAGAAACAATTTGCATGTAAAAAACCGAAAAAAAATCATAATTAGCGCCAAAAACTCGCAAACCCCATCTTTTCCCTTGTGGGGTTTTTTGGTACTTTATAAAATAGACTTATGGGGGTGATATTTGAAAAGTAATATTGTATTTGTATTCTATGGCTGGTTGTGAGGAGAAATGTTGAGATTCAACAAGATTCTGCTAAAATCGAGGATTCGGAATAAAATTTACAAAAACGTCTTTTTTTCTTATGGAAAATGTGTTAAACATCATGGGGCTTGCGCAACCTCAAAAATATCATTTTTTTAAAATGTATTTATTTTTATGCGGATTCAAATAAATTTCCGGGCGTTATTTATAAAAATTCGAAAAAAAATTTTTGGGACAACCCTAATGTTCATACCTTGTCTAGTCTGCTCCCTACAAATAACGCATTTGCTAATTAAGTTTATATTGTAAAAAATAAGCACTTGTCGCCTTGTCAAAGATTGTGCAGCTTTGTTAACAATGAGATACAGCTAAAGAATTTTTCGCAAATTCCGCAAGAAAAACGGCATTCTTAGTTGAAAAGTGCCTAAGGCGAAGAAAATGTCCTCATAACATTGTTCATAACAATAACAATAATTGATAGTTATCCAAGTGTTTCAAAAAATTTCAAAAATCGTTAACGACAAAAAGATGTATCCCAATTTTGTTGTATCGAAGACTCATAATTTGAATTCTTTAGAGATGTCATCCAGTCAAGGACTTTCCCCTTACCCACCCCTTTTTATGTTTGAGATTTACCGAAATTTGAGCGTCGAGAATTGTGTGTATAAATTTTGAGTGTGTTATTGGACTATGTTGAGATTATTAATTTCTTATTTTTGGATTGATTTTGTCAGATTAATTTAAGTCATATTTACTGAAAAGTCGTTCGGCAAAATCTGAGTGTACTATTGACCTATGTTAAGGTTACCAATTTTATTGAGATGATGATGCCACGTGATTGTTAATTATTAGATTGTGATTTTGAGTTTGTCTATTACTAACCGAATAAATTATGTTATGACTAGTCATGAGTCATTGCTAATTTAGTGAGGTACGGCTATAGTCGATTTTGAGGTTAGGTTTTTCTGATGAATAGACTTCTGAAATTAACATGAGAAATTGTTTGTTTTTTTTCAATTTGATTTTTTTAAGGAATTTAAGTTTAAATCATCACGGAAATTTGTGGATGCCTATTTTGAGTTTTGTTGAAACATTAAAATTGAGTTTTCTGGGAGTTTGTTTAGCTCGGTCCTAGGTTAGCAATAAGAATTTTAAGTTTTGTGTTGTAATTGCCTAGCATGGAGTTCCGGGCAGGGAAGCCTAACTTTTCGAAGTTAGTTTAGTTCAAGAATTAGGTTACGATTTCAGATTTATTCTGTCATAAATGAGTCGAGATTACTATCATTAGAGCCTTGGTTGATTTTAGGATTATGAATAATAGAGACATGTCGAGGCTCGAAATGTAGTAAAACAATGTTTGATAAACCTGGCTTATTATTATTTAAATTTATTTTAATTAAATAACTTACAAGTACTATTTGTTTTAAATACAAGATTATTGTGTTGCTGATGTTTTGAACCCTCTTTATTTGCGAAACACGCCCCTAAAAGTACCTCATCCCTGATATATCTCTCAATTCGCTTCTCTAGCGCCTTCAGGATGCGGTACGTTGAGCTGATCAGCCAGATTTTTTGTTTTTGTTTTTGCAACATTGTAGCCCTCCTACCCAGCTTTAGGAATGAAGGCCACTCTACCATCCTTCCATGTCGATGACACGTGTTTCAGGGAAATGCTTGCCCTAAATAGTTTTATCAGTGGAGGGAAAACAAAATCCATCCCTTTTTGTAAAAGCGCTGGATAGAGATCATTCGCCCCTAGTGATTTAAAGGGGCAGCAGGACCCAACGGCCCATTCTACCTTCTTGATATCCACGACCTTGGCGTTGAAATTCCAATCGTACTTCTCCCTTTCTTGGCCCTGGCCTTTTGAATTTGCTGAAAACCCGGGAAGTGGACTTTCATCAGGTGATTCAGCGCTGCTTCTTCGGCCTCGACAAACTCACCATCATAGGTGTCTCAGTGTGAGGGCAACTTAGTTCTTTTTGCCCTATTGCACAACGTTCGTAGAAAATCCATGGCGTGTTCTAACTTTGAGTTGCTCTTTATATGAGTCCTAAAGTGTATTCCTTGTGTTTCTGATATTTAAAACCACCGGTTCTCCAAGGGTTAACCAGAAAAAGATATATTTGTGCTCCGACAGAGACTCCTAATCATAGACTCTCCAGCCCACTAAGCTGCTCCTGAGTTCTTCTGAGCATAGAGTCTGGAATGTGGAAGTATCACCCCGATTCAGAATCGGCGTGATACTCCAACTTATAGTTGTTCAAACGATTTATCACTATGTTTAATGATATTCTATCTGAATAATGATAAAAAGTTGACGTTTTTTTTGATATTCCATTTTTTTGTCAACAAATTATTATTGTTTATCACCACCTTCTCCTAGTTGCGGTTTTTTCTAAAATTTTGCACTTTTTTTGAAGTTTTCATTTTGTTCACTTTCATCTTAGATAATTTTTAAAATCTGCGATGTTACAATTTAATGCCTGAAGATTATAAGAATTCAAAATCTGGAGATTATATTTGGTAATATTTTCATATATTAGAAAAATATTATAGATTATACGCGCTAATAAACTTTTCTATACGGTGTATTATTCTTTAATGCTATTATCCAGTTCGTATAATCCATTTTTCTCAGTGTACCATCTGATTAATTTATATACCTATAGATGCAGTATTTCTTGTTGTTTTTCGTTACCTTTTTTTAAATATATTCTCTAATAGAATAAAATATATTGGTGATTATGGTTGAATATTATCGGTGTGAAATAGAATGTAGAATTTAGTACTTTAGAATTTTATTTGTGCTAAAGACCTATAGAAATCACTCGTCATGCCCAGTCATTTGCCGAAGTCCGCTGAGCAAAGTCGAAAGTTTGTGTCGTATCTTTTATGGAGGAAAATGGAAAATAGGAGAGGGAACAGTGACTTTATCTACGCCTTCGAGGTGATAATTAATGTTAATGAGGGTTTTAAAAACTTCCTGCGCAAAAGAAATGAACAGTAAATGACTTGCCCTCAATTAAACCTGAAATTTAACTTGTCTCAATTTCACTTAAAAAGACAAAACTACAAATTCGGAAAAAGATATTTGAAAAAATTTGAACATTTATATATGTAAAAAATAGATTTATAACCTATCAATTTTTTATATTATAATACATATATATATATATATATAATTATTTGTTAAGATTTCTGAAAGTTTGAAAAGTGATGTGGGTTTCGCCAAAGAATGGAATTCATTCTGGAGGATGTTCAGGATTGCAGGACTGTGAAGATGAATTTGTATTACAAATTTTTTTATATCAATAATATTTTTAATCGGGTTAACGGATTTGAATCCAGCGATCCCGAAAACGTATTGATACCCTGACCTAATTGGTTTTCGACGGGTTTTGTGAGTTTGACCTTGAACTGACCTTCACATTTTTACATATTTTTTAGAAGAAACAGAAAACGTCCTCTGGGCATGTTTACTTTTAGTTTCTCTCTGAGTATATTATTTGAAATTATTTTTGATTACACTCAAATTCCTTTCAGTTCTTTTAACATCCTGAGAATCTTCTGAAGTCTATAAAATTCCCTTATATATCTGAATTCCTCAAATTCGTATAAATTTAGTAAATTCCATGCAATATTTTGAAATCAATGCAATTCCCTGAATTCGTGAAATTCTCCGTATTGTGTGAATTCAGAATATTCAAGCATTTCAAAGAATTTTAAGAATTCAGAGACTTTGAGGAATTCAGAGAATTCAGGGAATTTTCAATATTCAAGGAATTTAGGATATTAATTAAATTCCGAACATGCGAGGTATTCAGGATATTCAGGGAATTCAGGAAATTCCGAATATTCCAGAATTTCAGGGAATTCAGAGAAATCAAGGATTTCCGAAAAATTAAGGGATTTCAGAGAATTTAGGGAACTCAAATAATTTAGAAAATTCAAGAAATTTCATCAAATATAAGGAATTTAGGGAATTCAGAAAATTCGAAATGTTTAAGGATCTTAGAATACACAGCCGCACCAAAAAAATACTTGAAAAAATTAGTATTTCATGTTCTGAGGATGAGGCATATCAATTCTTATGTATTTTTACGCGCTGAATTTGAATCCGCCATCAGAATTGGACCAAAGTGTCTTGGTTCGACCCTAACCTCAAAATACACCTTAAGATCAATAAAATAGCCCGCTTTTCTTGTACAAAACCGAAACAGACACATATTAATGCGCTTTTAGAGTTGTTGAGTCTATTCAGACTATTTGAGGAACGATCCAGGTAAAAAAGCATTCATAACCTCATGACCGTCAAACATAACCTCAAATAATACTTCAAATTCATGGAAATGATATTTTTTGTGCGCTGAAACTGGAACCTCACAACATTCCTATACGTATATTAAATCATGATTATCTCTTGCAGAATAGCATCTTAAAATCTGGGAAAAATTGAGAAGATTTGAAGCAACCCCAAAAATGTAAGAAAAAAATTTTTTTTTAAACTTTGAAACTCTGAATAAAATCATTTTTTTTAAACCTAGTTTGATCGCGCGCGTTACCTAGATTTAAATAGATCGATTCCACATTCAGTACACTTCACGGGGTCCCAATGCACTACTTTTGGACATGGTATTTTTCGCGGTTTCTGAAATTGGTTATTTTCGACCCACCCTAATATAAATGTAGATTTATTGGCAATGAAATCTGTAAAATTTGAAAATTCATTCTTTTCTATTTTCTGTTTTGTTATCTTACAGAATGTGCAGAATTAAATACGGATTTCTTTGGTTCATCTTCATCTCCTCGTTCAACTCCTGATTCAACTCCTGATACAACTCCTGGTTCAACTCCTGGCCCAACTGCTAGACGCAGAATAATAATTCCTCCGACCATGCAGGGATTACTCTGGAAGACTTTCACTTTTCCTCGTCGTAGTGGTGCCAAATATGTGACAGGCCTTAGGCAATTCGGGGAGGGCCCTGTTCCGCGTAGGCAATACGAATATTCACACATACCAGCAGGCACGTACGATGTACTGGCAAACGCTAACGAAGCTTTTTTGTTTATCCTTAATAATGTTTATTATAGAATTTATGTTGGTGGAAGTCTGGGAGCAATTGCGTTGGAAGATACAAGAAGGATTGCGAGACTTGCGGGGAGTGTTTTTTCACCCCATTACGCGACTCGGAACCTCAATGCAGCAGAAGGAGAGTATTTGATAGAAACTTATAGAAATGCTCGTTAGAAGTGATCTCTTGTAATTATCAGAAACATTCTATAATTAAATGCAATATCTTGTCATTATTTGTTATCGTTTCAAATATTAGTATGGATATTTGTATTTGGATATTAAGTAACTCCGGTATTCCTGGCATACTACTCTAGTTTCCTGCACGTCCATGCATTTTTTCATGCAAGCTCTCGTGTTTCTATGGCTTCTTATTTTTAATTTTTAAATTATGATTGATCACAAAAAAAAATAATTAAAAAACAAAATCGTTACTACTAAAGGTGCTTATACACCTTTCCGGCTCTTACTGGACAAAAACTAAACTTGTCTGCAGCGTATTAGTTGTGAACAGAAGCAACTTTATATTTCATACTGCGAACACTTGTCGATTATTATTATTAATTTTTTTTTAATTATTGAATTAAAAACGAAAATTGATAATAAATTTTTATAAAGATTTTATTATTTCAAAAATAGATTTTCAAAAACAAAAAATGAAATACAAATACACTTATGTCGAAAAATCTTTTTTTTTCTAGTTTAAAAAAATTAAGTTTCATCCCATGCAATTAGTGTCATTTTTTGGTCCAGTGATGTTAACGGACCGCGACTTTTTTTAACTGCGCATGTATCGAAAAGCGCGTGTCTATTCAAAATTACAAAGTATAAACTTGTAATATTACATTAATAATACATCATTTGAAGAAATTAGCTAAGTTTCAGATTCAAATTAATTAATGTTTCAAAAGTGAAAATTAAAAAAAAATGTTCATCTGTATTATTATTGACAGTATTTATTGATTTCAAATAGACCAACGCTTTTGGGTACATGCGCTTTTCGGTACTAAGTATTTTCAACAGATTATTTCCATTGAGCCATAAAATTTCAAAATGGCAGAATGCCTCGGGAGATACATTGCATTGTATACATTGCGTCGCGTGTATTATCTTAGTTAAAGAATTGTGTTTATCAGCAAATGAAAAAAGTCTAGTGAATACTTTTTGAGTTTATCTGGTGAATTGGAGGTCCCTTATTGTAATAAACTAAGTGCAATTGACAATTTAGATCTCTACGCTCTGAAAAGTGAAGAATTTTCCACTAGTATTATATTTAAACAATTATTTATTCCCAAAAAATGTAAAAAATAATCGTATTTTCTGATTGAAATGTAATAGTTTGTCATTATTTGGAGAAGTAAATTTTTTTTAAAACATTATGTAATTATTTAAACAATTACTTATTGTTTATTCTCAACATTTCTAAAAATTTACCCAGAGATGTCCATTTTTTTCTCAAATTGGTATCCTCTGCTACTTTTTTTGAATAATTATATAATTTTGATACATATCTTCTAATGTTTAATAAATTTCTACTTGTTTAAACAATTTCTATTTGCTTAAGCAGTTTTTTTTTCGAAAACTTAAAAAAAAATGAAATGAAACAAAATACATATAATTATTTTTCTGACTGTATAGTGTATAGAAAGAATATATTAACCATTTTTTAATTGTTCAAACGAATACTTTTTCGTAAATACTTTTAAAATCGTATTTTCTGAATTAAACATAATATTGAATGATTTCGAGGAGTAATAAATTCTGCTTAAAACTTTATGTTATTGTTTATACAATTAATAATGTTTTTTTTTCTTCAAATTTCCTTCAAATTGAGAATGGATGGCTTACATATTTTTGGCGCATAATTAAATAAATCATGAAAGTCATAATAAAATTTAAATTATAAAATTGTATTTATAATCAGAAAATACGATTTAATAATATTTTTGGAAAAATAATGGTTTAAACAAATTATATTAGTTTAAACAATTAAAAAATGGTTAATATATTTTTTCTATACACTATACAGTCAAAAAAATAATTATATGTATTTTATTTCATTTACTTTTTTTTTAAGTTTTCGAAAAAAAACTGCTTAAGCAAATCAAAATTGCTTAAAAAATAAAAATTTACGAAACATTAAAAGATATGCATCAAAATTATACAATTATTCAACAAAAAGTAGCATAGGATACCAATTTGAGAAAAAACTGGACATCTCTGGGTCAATTTTTAGAAATGTCCTCACGTCTTCCGATTGCCGGTCGGGTGCTTTAACCACTGAGCTACTAGAGAGATCGAAGGCAGATACTTTTTTCATTTTTTCTGTTATTGCAGGAGTTATTTTGGATCGATATTGTTGATTTCCAGTTTTGCAGTTCGTGAAAGTTATCTACATATGATCGATCGTTACCAACTCCTATGATAATACAGATTCCTTCTAATTTAAGTAGCTCAGTGGCTAAAGCACCTGACCTGATGATAATACAGATTCCTTCTAATTTAAATAGCTTAGTGGTTAAAGCACCTGACCGGCAATCGGAAGACGTGAGGTTCGATTCCCACCGGAGTGAAGGAGAAAGATCTTTTTCAGAAATTAAATATGTTTCATTTATAAATCTTCAAACTCCATCTATTCTGAAATGACGTTAAGTATCTTCCTTCGATCTCTCTAGTCGCTTAGTGTTTAAAACACCCGACCGGCAATCGAAAGACGTGAGGTTCGATTCCCACCGGAGCGAAGGAGAAAGATCTTTTTTCAGAAATTAAAAATTTTTCATTTATAAATTTTCAAACTTCATCTAGACTCTCTAGTGGCTCAGTGATTAAAGCACTTGACCGACAATCGGAAGACGTGAGGTTCGACTCCGACCGGAGCGAAGGAGAAAGATCTTTTTTCAGAAATTAAAAATGTTTAATTTATAAATTTTCAAACTCAATCTACTCTAAAATGACGTTAAGTATCTGCCTTCGGTCTCTCTAGTAGCTTAGTGATTAAAGCACCCGACCGGCAATTGGAAGACGTGAGGTTCGATTCCCACCGGAAAAAAGGAGAAAGATCTTTTTTCAGTAATTAAAATTTTTGAATTTATAAATTTTCAAACTACATCTAGACTCTCTAGTAGCTCAGTGGTTGGAGCACTTGACCGGCAATCGGAAGACGTGAGGTTCGATTTCCACCGGAGCGAAGGAGAAATATCATTTTTCATAAATTATTTCATTCAGTAGAAACTGATAAAATTACTAATTTAACAGTCAGATACAATGCTACTAATTGCATTAGTAAAATTTCTGCTAATTCGGATTTAGAGACTAAGCATATCCCGATGATCTACATTTTCAATCAATCTAATTTTAGACTAAACATATTTAACTGTATCAAAAACTACATTGCGTTTATTAGTTAAAAAGGATGAACTAAATTTATTTTCTGATCTAAGAAAGTCATTAACTTCATCTGGAATTTTTTTATCACTTAAATTAACGATCCAAGGATTATTATTACTTGCATTGATTATATCTTTGTGTTTATTAATGTTTAATCGTTCATGAAAGCTACTATTGGAAAGTAAATTTTGAAAGAACCCCGCAGAATTTGCCTAGGTACGTGATGAAAATGTGTTCGTTAAAGCCAAAGGAGCTTTAACAAAAGAGAATTCACAATCACCGAATTAAAGTTGTCGATGATTTGACCTTTAATTTTAAAATGTCTGTGCACAAATGTGGGGGAAATACAAAGACCGAGCGCGTAGCGCGAGGTAAATACAGTACCGTGCGCGAAGCGCGAGCTAAATATATCATCGAGCTCGAAGCGCCAGAAGCAACAGTCGCGCGCCGTAGGCGCGCTCAAATTCGCTATGACAATGTGAAACATTTTTTGTAATTATTATTATACCAATAAGACGTTTTCCTTTCGGGGTAGGCGTGAATTGCTCGGTGGGAAAGTAGTAATGTGTGGATGCGTATACAGGTATGAGATAGATAGGTATATAGGTGTAATGTATAAATATTTTAGATTGATCTAGAATTCTCGTGTTATTTATTTAAATGACTCGTTCATTCCGCAACACTGCTCCGACCCAGGCTGCTGATCAATCTCTCTAGTGATCAGCCTCACAAAGTTGTTATGTGTGGTTCCCCACTTGGGCCCATTAGTATCCAAGGTCTTTGTTTCAGGCGTCATTCATCATTAACATCCTTTTTTCATTGTCATTTATTTTTTGTATCAACCATCTTTCTATCATAACAATCCTATTCATGACAACAATCCGTCATTCATCAACAATACGTTCCTCATATAATAAATAAATCATCCTCTGGTAAAACCCTCAATTAAATTTATTCTTCTCACATAAACAATTTTCTTATTAACAAAAGGCTTCTGATTACCAATTACTTTAGAATCGCTTTTTTTTAAGATTCCTTTTCTGCTAAATTTTATTTCACATCAAACAAGTATTTGAAAATCCCCTTCATACCAACAGTTTTTTTCTCAGTAGTTAAAATTTGATGATCAAAAATCTATTTCTGATTTGAAAATTTTTCTTTTCGGCAAAGTGATTTGCAGTGTCAAACTGTAAGGCTTTTGCGTCAGACGGCTGATCAATAATCTGTCGTCTTTTGAACATTATTTTTAATAAACAAGCATTTTAAGGGTATTACAGAATAACCAAATAAGTGCCACTTCTAAAAGAAATATTTCATTGGATTAAAGATTACCTAAAATTCGACTGCACATTGTGCTAAAAGGAAATGATTACATTCACTCTGGTAGTTGATAATGTGCTCTCGCAACATGACTTTGATGCTTTGTTGGTTTATTTATTGTTCTTAACAAATTCGCAAATCACTTGCATTGTTATTTCATGACAAAATTAATTTATTTTCAATAATATTTGTTTTTTAAACATCACTTGCTATTAGATAAGGTAATATTGAGATTGTACGTTTGTGGAAACAGCATTATTGATGAAAAAGTATTGTTGATGGAAACCACATTTCTCTGCAGATGCTTAAAGGGAAAATTTCTTGGTTGATTCTTAAAGAAAAAGTTTTGTTGACGGAAAATGACTCGTTGAAAAAAAATTATTGATTGAAAAGTAATTGTCCATACCAGAGGGACTTTTCATATGAAATATGTTTTGGATGAAAGAGAGTTTTTATAGTGTCGGGAATTTTATTATTCGGGAATTTTTCAATTCAGGAATTTTATTTTTCGGCATTTTTCCAATTCGGGAATTTTATTATTCGGAAAGTTTAATTTTCGGCAATTTTCCAATTCTGGAATTCGGGAATTTTATTTTTCGAAAAATTTTATTATTCGGGAATTTTTCAATTAGGAAATTTTATAGTGTCGGGAAGTTTATTATTCGGGAATTTTACAATTCAGGAATTTTATTATTCGGAAAGTTTA
Source organism: Andricus grossulariae (assembly GCA_011634705.1). Classification (NCBI taxonomy): domain Eukaryota; kingdom Metazoa; phylum Arthropoda; class Insecta; order Hymenoptera; family Cynipidae; genus Andricus; species Andricus grossulariae. The sequence continues at coordinate 229,465,397 of JAABKJ010075445.1, forward strand.
TTCTTCGGGAATTTTCCAATTCTTTAATTTTATTATTAGGGAATTTTATTTTTCGGAAATTTTATTATTCGGGAGTTTTCCAATTCGGGAATTTCATTATTCGGGAATTTTATTCTTCGAAAATTTTACGATTGGGGAATTTTATTTTTTCGAAATTTTCCAAATAGGAAATTGTACAGTTTCGGAAATTTAATTATTCGGGAATTTTCCAATTCGGAAATTTTACAGTGTCGGAATCTTACAATGCGGGAATTTTATTATTCGGGAATTTAACAATTCTAAAATGTTATTATTCGGGAATTTAGAAATTTAGAAATCTTACAGTGTCGGAAATTAAATTATTCGGGAATTTTCCAATTCGGAAATTTTATAGTGTTGGAAATTTTTTTATTCGGGAATTTTACAATACCGGAATTTTATTATTCGGAAATGTTATTATTCGGGAATTTTACAATTCAGGAATTTAATTATTCGGAAAGTTTATTTTTCGGGAATTTTCCAATTCTTAAATTTTATTATTCGGGAATTTTATTTTTTGGAAATTTTATTGTTCGGGAGTTTTCCAATTCTGGAATTTTGTTATTCGGGAATTTTATTTTTCGACAAGTTTTATTATTCGGGAATTTTTAAATTCGGAAATTTTATAGTGTCGGGAATTTTATTATTCGGGAATTTTTCAATTCAGGAATTTTATTTTTCGGCATTTTTCCAATTCGGATATATATTATATATATATATATATATTTTAAATAATATAACTATATTTAAATATTAATTATATTTATTATTAAGTTATTTTTACGCAAAAATCGAAGGGGGTGAAAATATCAGAAGCTTGTGTGATTAAATATCATCCTGCTGGAAAAGTAAATGTGTTTTATAATTATTTTGAGGAAAATGGGCCAACTTTTAAAAACACCCACCTCGAAAGTGAAGACTTCCATGCCTCTAAATGATGTGCAGAGTACTTCAATCCAACAGACTGTGCGGGAATAATGGCGCATGCGCACTCTGAAAGACGTCTACTTTGCGAATCGACGCAATGGACGCAATGGACACGAAGAAGCAGAAGGACAGCTATTAACAGCTGATTGGAATGGAAACTGGCAGCAGTAGAAAATCGATGAAGGCAGAAATAATAGGAGCATCTGAAGATAAAGTTCCCTTGAGTAGCAATGAGATGGATGATAAACTGCAAGCGGTGAAGAGAGATGGAATGATGGTTCATAATGAGTATGGTCGTGGTTTTCCTTTTGTGCGAGTGACGTCATTCAGGCACGCAACACACACGAGCAATAATGTGTCTCACTCCAAATATCTTTCTCCTCTTAATCTTTCGATCACTGCACTATTCGAAATTCTCTTATTAAGTGTATAACACTATATCCAAAAAAGAAGACCACAACATTGTGAGAACAATTTTCCACACCAATATTCCAGGTCCAAATCAATTAAGCGAACACCGCACTTGAAATTTAAATGTAACGACTGTCGATGCAATAGTGGTTTTCTCGACAGTTTGTCCTCGCGAACATTTCTAACTCGATTTTAAAGCTAATTTTTTCACTTTTTGAGCTAATTTTCCTTTACATGGATTCGAGAGGGACAAAATTGCAAAGAAAATAGTTATAATTTGGCAGTAAGAACTATAAAAGATCACTTTATTGTTATCCTTTTAACGAGTTGCACTTTTAAAACAGAGTAATGAATTTTCAACTAAACTAATGATATTCCAACTGGAATAGTTTAATTTGGAACCATAAAGATGAATTTTTAACTAAATAATGCTAAATTTTCAGTTTAAAAAAGTATCTAAAAGAAAAAGATGTTTAAAGAAAATATTTACATTCTGAACAAAAAAAAAGAATTTTAAATAAGAATTATGAATCTTTAAAAAAAAAGGATTTTTAACAAAAAACATGAATTTTTAACTACAAAAGATAAATTTTCATTTAATAAAATTGATTTTTAACCAAAAGAGAAGAATTTTCAATATAATAGACGAATCCTCACCCAAAAAAGATTATTTTTTAACCTGTTGCATTTTTAACTAAAAAACATGAATTTTTACCAAGAGAAGAATTTGATGCAAAATAGTTTATTATTTAATTCGAAAATATGAATTATCCACAAAAACATGTTAATTTCAAACAAAATAATTGGATTTTTAACAAAAATAAATGAATTTTCGATAAAAAAGACGAATTTCCACGAATCTGTTCAATTTTCAACCAAATAATTGATATTTCATCCAAAAAAGATTTTAATTGAAAATCAAAATCAGTGAAATTCAAACAAAATACGAATTTTTAACAAGAGTTGAATTTTCAATGTACCTGAAGAAGTTCTAAACGTTTAAATGAACGAAATATTTTTTTCCCAATTCTATTTTATCTACAAATATTGTTCCAAATATAACTTAAAATAATGCCATAACAGTTTTTTTGGAAATCTATATTTTGTAATATAAATGAATGATTTTTTTTGCATTGTTTCTACTTTAAAAAGATATAAATAAAAAATTTCGTTCATTGGAACGCTCTGAACTTCAAGCGCATGAATTTTCAAATAAAGAAATGCATACATTTTTAACCAAAAAAAGAATAATTAAATTTTCAGTTAAAGAAATTAATTTAAAACATTAAAAAAAGAATTTTCAATTGGCGCTGGCTGTACTTTTAGGCCGAAAATTATTCAAATGCATGGGGAAAGTGTCAAAAATGTGAAATTTTGTGCTTCTTATATTATAAAAACGGACTTTAAATTCTTTTTGCTTTAGAATTAAGTTTCAATGCTTTTAGACTGATATTTTATCAAGTTTTTTTTTCTGATGAACGAGAATAATGGAGAGAATTTTGCCTTGAGGATTTTGAAGATTTCAAGAGAATAAGAAAGTTTTCTTAAAATTCCTGGTAAAATTTAATATTTTTGATTTGGTTAATTAATTTCAAGAGAATATTAAAAAATGGTTCTCTAAAATTTCGAAAAAAGTATGTAGAAGATTTTAAGGCAATTTTTTCATTTTGCAGAATTTAAAATTTTTTTAGGAAAAATGATACACATTTTAAAAGATATCAAGAAGTTTTGCAAAAATTTCAAAAATAATTTAAACCTTGGAACGATTTCAAGAAATTTAAAACAAAATGTAGACTTTTGAAGATTTCAAAAAAGATGCTTCTTAGTAATTTTGAAAGGTTTCCAGAGAATAAAAGTTTTCTTTTGAAGATTTCAAAAGATTACCACAATTGCCGAAAAAGAATCTGGAATATTTTAAAGCAATTTTTCAGTTAAAAAAAAATTATGAAAAATTTGAATCACTTCAAAAATTAAAAAAAAAATGATTTTGAAAAAGAATGTTAAAGATTCTTGGGAACACTTAAATAAATCTTATTTTGAACGATTTATTTTAAGATGAAATTGAAAAACATTTCAAAAGATTTCCAAAATTGTCAGAAAAATTTCTGGAAGATTTTAAGGCAATTTTTTCATTTTGCAAAATTTTGAAACAAAATGTAGGAAAAATTCTACTTATTAAAAAAGATATTGAGAAATTTTGAAAAAATTTCAAAAATAATTTAAACCTTGGAACGATTTCAAGAAATTTAAAACAAAATGTAGATTTTTGAAGATTTCGGAAGGAATTCCCTAATCGTAGGGATGGAAGAGTAATAAGGTTTAAGGAGGGGGGGGGGGGGGTGTAAGGGGGCTAGGGTGATAATGACCGGGCCCCGTCTAGTGTCGAGGGGGGTGGTCGGGGTGCTGATGTACGCTGCGATGAGGCGGACAGGTAAGTATCTAGCCCGCTCATTCCCTGCGGTAAGTTGCGTTGACTAGTAGGGGGGGGGGGGAAGATATACTCTCTTGAAGTCCCCCTTTATCAACTTCTTCCACGCAGTCAATCCGTCCATGAGTGCATGGGGTTGTCGGATGGCGAAAGAAGAGGGAGGGAAAAGAGATGGCCGACGGCCTAGGGTGAGAAACGGTCCACGAACGGCTTCACGAGTAAAGGCGACGAGAAGGTCCCCTTGGCCAGGAGCGAGATCGCGTCGCTATCGGTTGAAGCGGGGGTGGCGGTATGTCTCGTAAACAGCGGGGTGGAGGCGGCGGCAGCCTCCTGAATTTTTGGCGACGGAGAAGGCTCTAGGACCTCGGGCGAGGCAACCCGTGGAGGCGTGGTGCAGCGGGAGGGCCCCGAAGACGTGGGGGTCCGCTGGCACGCGTTTATGATTTCTTCTAACGGGGGCAACAGTGTATCCGGCTCTATTCGCAGAGCCCGCGGGCGCGTCAGTTCAATAGGAGGAAACGTATAACGCGCTTCCTGGACGAAACTCGGAATCCGTAGTGTTAACGGTCGGGCGCGGTCGTTCGGCGGTCGTCGCGTACGCGGGTCTTTAGTACCCGACACTCCCCGTCGGATCCCCATGAGATGCCAACCATGGTCCTGAACTACGGCTGGATTTTCGGGATCGTATTGCGGTACGCGCGCGTTAATCCGTTCGCGTTGGGCTCCTGCCTCCGCGAGTCGTTGAGCCTCGGCGACCCGTTGTTGTTCCTGGGCCCGGCGCGCGTGTGCCTCGGCGTGGCGTTGAGTCACGGCGAGCCGACACCTGTTGACATTTGCTCCTGAGAAGAAAATTAAAAACATCAAATCAGAGTAGGGAATTTTCCCTAAGGCGTAGTAGGGAAAATTCACTAAATTTTGTGGAATTTTATCAAAAATGTAGGGAATTATCCCTAAGGCTTGTTACGAAAAATTTACTAAATTTTGTGGAATATAATTGAAATTTAGGGAATTTCCTCTAAGGCGGAATAGGGAAAATTCACTACGTTTTGTGAAACTTTATTGAGAATTTAGGGAATTTTTACTAAGGTGTAGTAGGAAAAATTAACTGAATTTTGTGGAATTTTATTAAGAAGTTTGGAAATTTTTCCCAAGGAGCAATAGGGAAAATTCCCGAATTTTAGTGTATATTACTTCCACATGATCTTCGAGAAAATTCCCTAAGGTGCAATAGAGAACATACACTACGATTTGTGAAAACCAGGGAAGTGGCGTGTGGTGGGTATATTCTTAATTTATAATGATACATTTTTTCCATATTTATAAAATGTATTTACTATTATATGTTTATCCAATTAAAACAATATTATCTGTAAATGTCCCTCTTCATTCCTATTCTCGATTTACATTCATACATTTTTAAGATATTTATGAAATTTATTTACTATTATATGCTTATTCAGTGAAATTCATAATATATTGATTTCCCTGGTTTCGGATCTTTATCCGTCTTCAAGCCCTTCTTATTCCTCCTGTGCCCTTTATCCAGATTTATGTCCAAAATCATACTGTAAAGAAACCAAAAAAACTGGTATTGTGTTAAAATATAAATTAGATTACTCTCTAAACTGGATTAATGAAATTTTTCTAATTGAAATAGGGCCAAATCGTTCACCAAGTAATCTTCTATAAACTTAATTAATTTCATTAATATGAGCGATTCCCATAACATTTTATTAGCTCGATTAATAAAAAAGGAGATAATAAGAAATCAATTAGCAAGATTCGTCGTACAGAAATGGAAATTTGGTTAATTGCTATTATGATTCGCTATATTATCATTCACGAGTAAGAAACCCTTATCGATACGAAAACACGCCCTCTGCCTAATTGCCCCACTTGGGATCTGAGCTAGTTTGAATTGAAGTGAGTTGTAATTCCGGTACATCGTAGTCTCAATAATGTCGTTTGTTTTCTTGAGTTTAGATCCGAAAAGTTAGAATCCTAGTATTGAGGTAACTTGTCGAGACTTTGTTTATCTGTCGCGATTTTGTTGTTTTGACCCAAGAAAGGTCTGGCGCCCAACATATATATATATATATATATATAGTAGAATAAGTAAGATTGAGATTACGGTGCCGAAGGTATATTAATTCTCTTTGTCTAAAAGACATTAATATAACACACCATACCCTCCTCTCTTTCGCCTAGCAAGTCTTCTACCCTTTCTTCAATTCTTTCCATCCCATCCTTATTGTACACTGTCACAAAATTACACTTTACCCCTCCTATTTTCAATTCTCCCATTTGCACTCCCTCCCCCTCTTCCTCTCCATGAACTACTTCCTCTAATCCTTCTCTAACCCCTGTTATAATTCCCCCACTAGCTCTTCCTTTCTTCTTCATTCTGACCGCCTCCTGGAGTCTCCACATGAAAATACATATGAAAATAAGGCAGCCCAAAAAGAAAAGAAAGAAGCTTACGAGAGAACTTTAAACATGACAGGTCTTAGCGATGAGGAGAGAAATAGACTTCAAAATGATTATAGATACAAAAAGAGGAAAGTTAAACGACTAGTCAAGGAAAGTAAAGATAAAGTCAGAACAGAAGAAGAAAGGAAATTACAAAACGACTTTCAAGGAACCATGAAAATAGTATATAAAGAGATAAACAAAAGTAAAAGTACTGAATTTGTCAGCATGAGAAACAGCAAAGGTGAAATGCTATATGATACAGACGGGATAGTAGACGCTTTAAAAGACTCTTTCGTTGAAATCGTCCATATTATGTTTCAAAATTTTAGGAAATAATTTAAAATGTTTTGAAATCTTTTTCAAATTTCTCTTAAATTTTTTAAAATCAAAAAATGAGTTTAAATTTTGCCAGGGATTTCAAGACATTTTTCATTTGTCATTGCATTTGTCATTATTATTATTAAATATATTATTTAGATAACCCTACATTTCTCATAAGCCTGAAGTTTGCAGAGTTTTTATTTTAAACAGGAAAAAGGAACGACAGCTTCATTTTTTAATGATGAACTTAACAATATTCTTAGTGATGAATATCATAATGGGATGAATATTTTTACACCAAAGGAAAAAAACTGGGTCGCGAAACCAAAAATTTTTTTTTTTTTTTAATTCCGCAACATCTCACACTGGTCGGAAAAATAACCAAGAGCCAGCAATAAATTATTGCTTTGTATATCCGTCATACTGTTTCCCGTCACTTATTTTCTGACAAATTGTAGTGGGAATGATAACAGCGAGGATTCCATACCTTTCCGTTCTTTATTTTTCTTCTTTCATTCGAATTTTCAAGACAACGTCTTTTATGTGAAACAATGTCTTCAAGAACAATGGTGAGCATCTCCATTCTTGTTTTCAGCCCATAACGTGAATTTGGAACAATGAAAATCTTACTAAGATTTTATAAACTCAGGGAACATACATCATATATACAACATAATGAGCTTTAATTTTCAATTAAGAAAAACCAATTTTCAATATAAATCTGTATTATCTTCGGAGAAGGTAACGAATCGAGAAGTGAAATCCACACATAAAATGGAAATTTACAATATCGACCAAATTTATATTCTCCTATATAGAAAATATTTTAACGTCATTTCAGACAAGATGGAAATATAAATTAAAAACCTTTTAAATTAAATTTTATTCAGAAAAAAGATCTTCTCCTTTCACTCCGCTGGGATTCGAACACCAGGTCAACTGATCTCCCTATAGTGTGACAGCCATTCTTGCAGGAACAATAATACTCCTTGATGGCGTCTGATCCCTCTCCGTTGCGCTCCGCTAGAAAGGAATTGAACGCGTCCAGGGACTTAGCCAGAAAGATAGACAGTAAATCACGATGTACATTGTACCCTCTATTATCGCAATCACCGCGGATATGGGTCCCGGATGCAGAAAACTCAGACAAGCCTAGTGATAAATAGGCACAGGTGCGAACTTTGAAGTACTCTAGCACTTACACAACTTCAACTTTATTTGTAATTGATGTATGAAGGTGTCATGAATAAAAAATTAGTTAGAAATAAATTTATCTTCGCAATGAAGTTTGTTACGTTCCTAAGCGATTCCTCTTTACTGACTTATTTAAGCTTTTGTAGAGAGGTCAACATTTTTGGAACCTATGATAAGTTGTTGTGACCTATTTTCGCGCACATGCAAAAATGACTCGTGAATCCCCATGGCTTTCTTCTTATTGATATCCTAGCTAATTTTCACTCTCATCAACTCCTCATGAGATATTAATAACCTGATCAATTATCAATATCTCTGAAAAGTTCTCCTAATTTAATTGAATTAATATTTTCAATAAAGAAGGCTTTGTTCTAATAATTTGAATCACCCCTTAGGTCTTTGAATGTTTATCATTATCACGAACATAAAAGAAATTATTATATCATATGTGGGCATGCACATGAAAAGGGCACTTATGACCGGTCCCAGTTCAGGCAATACTCACGTTTTTCTAAGTTGAAGTTAAAATAATTATTTTCGGGTTGGATTGGAGAATGACACTGGCATCTATAGTAAAACTATTATGACTATACTTATATTTCGAAAGTGACCGAAAGTGGGTATATTCTATGTTTAAAGAAAAAGTATAATATATGTGCTTATGGCAATCGTTAAGATTAGATGCGTTTTTCTCGAAAAACAGTTTTTCGAATGAGCATCTTAAATCTTCAAAAATCCACATTTTGTTTTTACATTTCTTGAAATCGTTTCTAGTTTTAAATTATTCTTGAAATTTTTTAATTTTTCATTAAATTACAAAAAATTGCTTCAAGAACTTCCAGATTCTTTTTCGGCAATTTTGGAAATCTTTTGAAATGTTTCGAAATCTTGTTCAACTTTATCTTAACATTAATTTATCAAAATAAAAAATCATTTACATTTTTCCTAAAATAACTTTGTTATTCTCTTAGAATTTTTCAAAATTCTTAAAACCCTACTTTTTTTGAAATATTCATAATCTACATTTCGTTTAAAATTTTTTGAAAGCGTTTTAAATTCTTTGAAATATTTTCTTAATTATTTTTGAACCTTTTCAAAACTTCTTTATATTGCTCAAATAAACTCGATTTTTTAAATTTGATAATCGCGCACAAAATCTTCTACATTCTTTTTCGAAATTTTAAGAAATCATTTAAAATCCTGCAAAATAAAAACAATTTCCCAACAATATTCTGATTCTTAAACATAATTTTGGATATCTCTTGGAATATAATATTAAAATAATTTTCGTAAATAAAAGAAAAGCATTTTAAATTTCCTATAAATCTTTAGAAAATTTTATCTTCGTAATCTTTAAAAATCGATTTTATTTCAAATTTCATAAAATTTTTGCAAAACTGCTTAAAATTTCCGTAACTATCACGATTTTTTCTAAAATTTTGTAATCTTGCAAAATTGAAAAATTTTGCTTTGAAATTTTCAACATTATTTTTCGAAATTTTACAAAATCATTTTATATCCTGCAAAATAAAAACATTCTACCAAAAAATCTTCCAGATTGAAACCTTTCATTCTTAAAAAGAATCTAAATTTTTTCTTGGAAATCTTTAGAAATAGTTTTTTTTTAATTTTATGAAATCGACATTTTGTTTTAAATTTTATGAAATCTTTGCGAAACTTCTTAATATTTCTTATGTCCTTGATGCTCGCGTATCAGCTGATCCATGTCCTCCATGTGTATAGGATTATCTTCGAGGAAGATTAGTTTCCCTTTTAGGGAGACCTGAAGGCCAACATCACGGAGCTTATGGACATTATCATTGAATGCTCTTCTTTCCTTTCTTTCCTCCTTCGAGCGGTCATTAGCGATGGCAAGATTGGATTTTTCGAATTCAATCACTTTACCGAAGACAAGCTTGACCCATCTGGAAGCGATAAATTCAATTAGGATAGGGCGGTTGTCCTTGAGTTTGCCGAGATTAAAAACATCCTCAACTGTGATCTCTGAAATCTGTCGACCCACTCTAGTGAAGATTTTTTTAATATTAGATAACAGGTCCTTATTTATCTTGTCGGTGTCATCGAGCCTGAACAGGATGATATTTTTGGCGCGAAATTGATTGCTGGAGTAAGAGAGCATTCCCTCTGCTTCCTTCATCCTAGTATCAAACTCGGAAGTCTGGGTATTTATTGCCTCGAGCAATTGTGTTGAGCCGTGAACCTAAGTACGCAAATTGTTATGAGCAAGTGTCAATGTGTTGATTGAGGCCATTAATTTCTCCATTCTCTCTTCCTCAGTGATAGGCAACGCGTCTGTTGACATTTTGCTTGCCTCACTGTTAGTACTCACTTTGTAATAACACCTGTGCTTATCACTAGGAGAAACACACTAAGAATCCACGCAGCCACTTGCAAATTGTCACCCTTCCAAATTGTTTGCACTTCTGTAAACGACTGTTTGCATTTTTTAGAAACACATGAGAAACACCTAAAGCACATGGGAAAGCACTTTCACTAAAGCGATGTATCGGTTTAGAAACTCGAAACAAGTTGTATCCGAATTGCGTCTTTGCACTAATAGAAAGATTGAAAACGGGCAAAACATCATAGAAAAATAGAAAAAAGGAACAGTAACAAAATTCACAGGAGAAAACAATATCAAAGAACTCCAAGGACGTCGACTCTCTGGGCTTGACTAATTGATACATGATCCCGAATCAGACCATTACTCGCGAAAATCGATCATGTGTCCTGGCCGATCAAAATGCTCTTGATTTCGGTACCATTTTGGTTGCTTATCAAAATCATATTGATCGTCGTCGTTGTCGTCTTTATACCGGATAACTTTTGAAGACTAATCCGATTAGGTTGGAATTTGGCACACGTTTTTAGAGAGCAAAAAGAATGATCGATTTCGGTAATCAGTTATTTTGGATAAAAATTCAATAGGTTAGAGCATTGTCAAAATTTTTAACACCAATTTTTTCGGTCAAACGATAAAGGATACGACAACATCTAACAAGAAAAAAATCATGCACCCTTTCTTCTCCCTCATCTTATTTTCCCAACTTCTCCTTTCTCTACTTTCGCTCTCCTCACATCCCTCACTTACACTCATTTCATCTACTTCCCAAACCCCTCATAACCCACACTTCCAATCCCATCACTTCCCTCATTTCTCCATCCTCTACTTTCCTTAATTCCACTCCCATACTTCTCCTACTTCTCCTCTCCTTCCTTCCCTTACTTCTCCCTCATCCAGTATCTCTCTTCTCAATTTCTCTACTTTCATTCCCCACGCATCTCACTCCTTCAATTTCTAGCCCCTTCACTTCTCTTACTTCTGCCTCCTCTACATCCTAACACCTCACATCCTTCACATTCCACACTTTTCCTAATTTCTGCTTCCTCACTTTCCTTACTTTTCTTTCCCTATCTTCACTCCCCTGAAATCTTTTACTTACACTCTCTTCTCCTACTTCCCAATCCCTTACATCGAACACTTTTAATCCCACCACTTCCCTTACTTCTTCTTCCTCTCCTTCCCCATATTCCATTCCGATACTTCTCCTTCTCTTCCTTTCCTTATGTCTCCCTCATCCATATAAATTCCACTATGATGAATTTTGTATAATTGCAAGTTAGTTGTTCATACCTTAATTTTAAATATATTATACTTTTGCTTAGTAACTTCATAAGTAATAATTATTTAGAGGAAAGTATATTCGATGTCGTTGTATATTTTTTGAAATCCTACAATATTAGGCGAAGTTTAAAATTTGTAAAGTTTCTACGGAAGCCATTGGCTCTAATATTTAGCCCTGCAAATGTTGACATCTGAGTTGATGGTAAATAACACACGAAAATGAACTTTGTATCATTTATTTACTTAAAACTTACATTCCTCTGCTTTGTTTTATAATATACTGGTATGAAAATAATACAGTCCTTATATCAACTATTATATATCAGAATGTTAACGTTTAAAGTTAAAATCTGACACAAATCTTTTGTATTATTTGTAGTCCAGTTTTATATTGAATTCTGAAATAGCTATAAACTTTATCAAAACGCAGTAATATCCGCCATTTACCGAACTAATTAGGTAAATGGCAATGAATAAATTGTCTCCATGTACTTAAGTAAACTACTTATATGCATTTTGAGCACTCACTTATTCTCATTATTGTGTTTTTCTTTATTTTATTTATCCTTCTTCCCTTTTACGGGTTCTAGAGTCTTTACAAAACCATTACATGTATTCTTACAAACAAGCCCTATTTACTATCTTACTACCTATTTGCTACATATCGCCTCAATTACAATTTTTCCTTTTGAGCGCTTGCGGCCTTGCCCTGGGCTTCCGTTTCCCCTAAACATTATCAGTTTCAAAATTAAATTCTATTCCACAACGCTACTTTTTTAATGCTCCTTTAGAAGTCATTTTTTGGCTTTTTTGTCCTACCCTGTGCCACCAGATTCTCTTTTTTATTAATCTAATAATTGCATGCTCTTACACCTTCTGGCATTCTGAACACCATTCTATCCCATTTGCTCTCCTCTTTGATCATTGTATGGTACTCTGGTTACTCCTTCATCTTGACCATTCGTAGGAAAATAATTAATTTAACTAGCATGAGAAAGAACTGTTTATTCTTACCCAGTTATAGAGGACAACCAAAATTTCAGGTTGAAGTTGTTACGATCCGTCCTGGTACGTAATTAAATTTTGTATTCAACCTATCCTAAATTAAAATCAATTCTTTAGGAGGATATATACAACGTAAGCATTGATAAAACATAAGCCAGCATGAACATTCCTTTACCCATGCCAATAAGTTAGAGTAAGATAGAAAGAGAGAAGACGACAATACGAATCATTGCAAGGAGAGTACTCATGCAGACACTGTTTGCGCCTGTACCTATGCACTACTACACGTAACGATTCGTTCGCTCAGCGAGTGCCCCGACTCTCCGCCAAATGCTCCAATTTTTTGATGTTCCTGAAACTTGATGAAAATGTGATTTCTGCGGTTTCCAACATCGCTGATCACGGATCTGGGGTGAAGATCAGCAACCCCGAAAACCCCGTGGTCACGTTTTCACCGAGCTTCAAGAATATCAAGAACTAGGGGAATTTAAGGGAGGGGGTTTGGTGACCCCCTGACGTGAAGTAGAAATTTCGATTCAACTTTCGACAGTGAAATTTCTATTCAGCCAGAAACATTGTGGGGTGAAGTTTTTAAAATTAATTTAAAAATCGGAAAATTTTGATTCAAAATCAAAGTGCAAGATAACATTTTTGAGGTCAACCATGTTTCCTGAGAATATCTCCACCACAATTTAATTTTTATTTGATTCTGTTAATTGCGAAGTACAGCATGAGCTGCTTTTAGGTCATGTTGTACTCTCGCTTTATTTTTATTCATTTTCTAGGTTTCATGAAAATCGACTAATAGTTTGGAAACTCGTCCGCCATATTGGATCTGCCATTTTGAATTTTGTAAGTTTTACGTGAATCCAACAACTTTTCCAACCTTTGTCCACCATGTTGAGTCCGCCAGTTTGAATTTTTGAGAGTATGGAAAGGGGTTAAGTAGAAAAAGGTATTTTGCACAGACATCGTCAGGAGTCGGATCTCCTTTTCTTAGATTTTGCCGGTGTTGATAAACGAAAAAAAGGGAAAGTTTCTTAAAAAAAAAAGAATGCTTTAAAAAGCGGAAAAAGTGTTAATAAACGAGGAAAAGGGGAAATTTTCTGAAAAAAATGGAAAAATAATTCTTTAAAAAGGGGAAAAAGTATTATTAAAAGAGAAGAAGGGTAAGTTTCTTGAAAAAGGGGGAAGAGAATTCTTTAAAATGGGGAAAAAGTGTTAATATACGAAAAAAAGGGGAATTTTATTGATAAAAGGGGAAAAAGAATTCTTTGAAAAGAGGGGAAAAGTGTTAAACAACGAAAAAAGGGGAAGTTTCTTGAAAAAAAAGGGTCAAAATAATTCTTCAACAGGGCAGAAAAGTATTAAGAAACGAGAAAAAGGGGAAGTCTCTTGAAAAAAGAAAAAAAATAATTCTGTAAAATGGGGAAAAGTGTTAATAAACGATAAAAAGGGGAAAGTTCTTGAAAAAAGGGACAAAATAATCTTTCAAAAAGGGAGAGAAGTGTTAAGAAACGAGAAAAAGGGGGATTTTCTTGAAAAAAGAAAGAAAAGAATTCTGTAAATTGGGGGAAAGTATTAATAGACGAGAAGAAGTGGAAGTTTCTTGGAAAAAGGGAAAAAAAAGAATTTTTCAAAAAGGAGGAAAAGTGTTAATAAACGAGAAAAGGGGGAAATTTTTTGAAGAAATGGAAAAATAATTCTTTAAAAAGGGGGAAAAGTGTTAGTAAACGAGAAAAAGGGGAAGTTTCTTTGAAAAGGAGAAAAAAAGAATTCTTCAAAAGGGGGGAAAAGTGTTAATAAATAAGAAAACGGTGAAGTTTCTTGAAAAAAGTAAACAAATAATTCTTCAAAAAGGAAGAAACGAGAGTTAAGAGAGTTAAGAAACGAGAGTTAAGAGATTTTATCATGAAATAAAATGACTTTTTTGGAAATTTGGATTTACAAAATTGAGAATGCAGAAAATTCGTAATCTTTGATAATACTTGGGAATATATAATCTATTTGACATTATTATGGGGCTAGGAATAGAATCCCATTGCTATTTCTGAAACATATGGTTAAGAAGTTAGTAATGAAATTGTTGCCTTTATTAAGGAAAATCATATAAAATTTAAATCTCCTTTCTTAGAAAGAAAGTTTTGAATTGAAATTCCTAATTCGGAAACTGTGATTCATAAACATCGAGAAAATTCGAGAATAAAAATGTATGAAAAAAATTACTGAGATAACCTAAAGTTGTCTAAAATTATAAGTTTGGGTTTTGAAATCCAAGAATTGTTTTAAAACTACTTTTTATTAAAGAAGCTAGTACATCCTATTTCTATTTAAGTATTCAAATTTTTTTACAATTTAACGTTTTTTCATTAAAAATAGCAATTTTAGAAGTGAAACACTAACATAATATAATAGAAACTTGATTCAGATAGTGAATCTTCTTCGAAACCTAATGTCTTTTGTTTAAAGTAACCGATATATGATTAACATGAAATAAAATTGTTTGAAATTTTTAAATATTGTTTCAAAATTTAATTATTTTCGATTATGTTGAGGTATGTGATTTTGCTGTGCACGTATCATTGTGATTTCCTGTGTGCAACCCAAAGCGTACGCAAACGATTCTGCGTAACTCAAGTTTAACTCGCCGTAGTGTTTTTGTAGGCTGTGTCCCTTTTTGGGCTGTGTCCCTTTTTTGGGCTGTCTGCTTTTGTCTGTGTGCCTTTTGAGTCTGTGCGACTCTACTTTAAATTTGTTGGCTGCGAGCCTGAAGTTGAAAATATAGTAAGTTCAGTGAGTGAATCCGCCATCTTAATATGTGCAGTGCTATACCATCCTTTCGATAAAGCGCCACCTGGTGTGGAAATTGGAAACCGACCGCAAAATGGAATTTTTTATTTTTTATTATTTTTTTGTGCGATCAAAATTTGAATTTCTCATAAAATTCAAAAATTTTTCACAACAATATTGTAGGGTGTTTAAAAAACAACGTTTTTCTCTTCTCGACTTTTTTTTCATTTCGTGCGTTTTTTGGCTTAAAATGTTCAGTTTCGTTCGTTTTTTGGAATTTTAAAAATGTTATATCTCCGGTAATTCTTTTTTAATAGAAAAAGTCATGAGGATAAATTGTTTCTCTTATTGAGTACTACTAATAATCGTACATAGAATTTTCAAATCTTGAAAAAAGTGGACTCAAAAATTTTTTTAAAAGTGCTAACTTTTTGAATTTTTATCCAACATGGCTAAATAGCGAACTTGAACTTCATTTTGAGATACTTAAAGAGTATGGCTAAGGCTATTCCAATCTGTTAATTTTTTTGAAACTTATCGTGCTATAAAAATAAAAATTTACAGACAAATAGACAGACAGACAAACGGACAGACAGACAGACGAACAGACAGACAAAAAAACAGGCAGGCAGACATACATACAGACAAACATACAGACAAACAGACATACAAACAGACATACAAGCAGACAGACAAACAGACAGACAATCAGATAGACAAACAGACAGACAAACAAACAGACAGACAAACAGACAGACAGACAAACAGACAGACAAACAGACAGACAGACAGACTAACAGACAGACAAACAGGCAGGCAAACATACAGAAAAACAGACAAACATAAAAACAGACAGACAAAAAGACGGACAAACAGAAAGATAAACAGACAGATAAACAGACATACAAACAGACAGACAAACAGACAGACAAACAGACAGACAAACAGACAGACAGACAAACAGACAGACAGACAAACAGACAGACAGACAAACAGACAGACAAACAGACAGACAAACAGACAGACAAACAGACAGACAAACAGACAGACAAACAGATTTTTGTAATTGATATTAAAAGAGTCATAAATCATTGGAGGTGATTGTATTATTCGCAAAAATCCTACCGAATGCTTGTTTTCACATCCTAAAACAAACTGAACATTTGAAAATTTGTAATGTTTCTGATTAAGCATTTAAAAATTAAGACACTTCGAAACAACTATTTGCGAATTTTAACTTTCAAAGCTGAACAACTTCAGTATCGAGGCTTTAGGAAGTGAACTTTTTAAAAATTGCGCACTGAAAACAAAAATTTCAAACTGAAATTATGTAAATTTTAAAGAAGATAACAATTATTGAGAAGTATATCAATAACTATCAAATGGTATTCAAAGTGATTGGATTTATTTTATTAATAAAAAAATAGGATTTCAGTAAAAAAATGGTCTTTTTGTCTATCCCTCAAGACCTAGGGAACGCGGGCGTGAAGCGGTAGTGTTGCTGTTGTGTCAAATTGACAGTTGAATAATGCGAATAAATGAATTTGAAGCTTGTCATAAATAATCGTTTGAAATATGTCAAATAATAATGTTTTTATAATTTTTCGCGCTTGTTGAAAGTTGAGTAGTAAACTGGATGCTACATGACTACAAAGTCAGTGTTAATCCTTCTTGAGTTTATTCAATTTGGTTTAGTTAAAATCTGAAAAAAGTTTATAATTAGGACATTTTCACTATTCCTAATGAGTTTTGTGATTATTTGAAAACCTGTCCCTAAATCTATTGTTGCGCGCGGTGACTTTTCTTATTCTTTGTCTATCGAGATCTTGCGCCCGCGGCCAAGTTCTGCGCGCTACAATTTTAAAAGTGATTTTGAATTTTGGTTTGAGTTCCAACCCTTTTGTAATTGCAGTATCTTTATTTAATTGCCTTTAAATTGAGAATAATTTTCGCCCTCGCTGCCTCACGCCATCCGCTAATAAAGTTAAATGTTTACTATTCTTGATGAGGTCACATGCCCCTGTATCTACCCTGCTCTCAACTCTCCTCACGTTCACACTCTCCTAACTCTACCCACAACTTTAAAAATGTTTCAAAATTCAAAATAAAAAATTTGCATTAATTTTAAATTAAGAGTTTTGTATCAATGCTTTGTCAGATTCTCTGAATTCCTAAAAATCTCTGAATTCCTTGAATTCTCTGGATTCCTTGAATTCTCTGAATACCTTGAATTCTCTGAATTCCTTGAATTCTCTGAATTCCTTGAATTCTCTGAATACCTTGAATTCTCTGAATTCCTTAAATTCTCTGAATTCCCTAAACTCTCTGAAATCCCTGAAATTCTCTAAGCTCCCTGATATTCTTTAAATTCCCTAAAATTCTTTAATATCCTGAATTACTCGAATATTCGGAATTCCCAGAATTCCTTAAATATTCTAAATTTCTTGCATTCTATCAATTTCTGAAAATCTCTGATTTCCTGGATTCTCTGAATTCCTGAAAATCTTTCAATACCTTGCATATTCAAAATGTCCAATTTGCCTGAAGTTCTTTAAATTCCTTGAATCCCCTGAATTCTTGAAAAAAAATTTATTCCTGAAACTCCTCAAATTCCTTCAATCCCTTGAATTCCCTAAATGCCCATATTGCCCTAATTTTCCTGAAGATTCTGAATACCTTGAATTCTCTGATTTCCTTGATTTCTCTAAGATCCTTGAATTCTCTGAATTGATTGAATTCTATAAAATCCTTGATTTCTCCGAATTGCCTGAAATCCTTCAATTCTCTGAATTCCTAAATATATCTGAATTCCTTGAATTCTCTGAATACCTTGAATTCTCTGAATTCTCTAAATTCACTAAACGCTCTGAAATCTCTGAAATTCTCTAATCTGCCTGATATTCTTTAAATTCCCTGAAATTCTCTAATATCTTGAATTACTTGAATATTCGGAATTCCCAGAATTCCTTAAATATTCTAAATTTCTTGCATTCTATGAATTAGTGTGAATAGAGTCTCTAATTTTTGGGCTCCTCAAAAATACCAACACCAATAAGTTTCTGAAGTTTGGGGCTTGTTATGATTTTTGAGATGTAGGTGTAGTTATTGCAAGAACAAACTCAAGCATTCGAGAGCCCAAGAAAAGCCTTAAACTACTTTCTATTTTCCAGGTTTGATTTTTTACTGCGGGCTTGGGTTTTTTTCGTTTCTAGGGGTGGTTTTCGAAAATTTTTGTTCGTGCATTCGGAGCCCAAAGCATGCTCAAAATTCCGAAGCACTTTGTTTTTTTGCAGATATTATTTTTTGCAAGGGGGTGGTTTTTCTCTTCATAGGGGGTGGTTTTTTCAATTCTTTCTCGTGTATACAAAACCCCAAAAAAAACCTAAAATTCTGTCGTGTTTGATTTTTAATTTTTTTAAATTTTTATATAGTGGAGGTGCTGGTTTGAGTCAAGTCAGCACCTCCACTCCAAATTTTAATTTTTAAACAAAGTAGTGAAGCCCAAAAATCTGCAATACAACCCCAAAATAGTCCAACAAAAGCCCAAAATGCTGATACAAAGAAATTAGGGAATTTCGATTGTGCAGGTGCTAGATTGATGGACGTCGTTGAGAGGTTTTCACGCGTAATTTTTAATCCTTAAATTTCAATATAATAATTTTAGAGCATACATTGTTTAAAGTAACAACTATTTTTTTTCTCCTTTTTTTCATTATACCCGCAACTTTCCGAATGTTTCCAGCAAATCGTAAAATAATCGTTTCATCGATTCATCAGTCTCCCTAACCTATCGTACTGCAACTTTTGTAGCGCGCTTCTCTCAGTGTAAGTACTCAAAATTAAAAATTCATATAATTCTTTATGTTTTTTCAGAATTAAGTTGGCTCCCGGCATTACCTTTTGCTAAGCGTAGCATACTTTCTTCCGATGACCCAAACGCACCAGAGGATCAGTCTCTATCAAGTAGGTAACCAAATTATACCTATTTACACGCCTATTCTGTTTTATCATACCTTATTGACACAAAACTTTTCTGATTTCGAATCACCTAAATCAAAATTTACAACATCTAAGAACGTGAAATTATAAATTATGCAATCTTCAAGAATAGAAACATTTAAAATTAAAAAACATGTTAAGCTTATGTACATAGAAGTGATATTTTTTAAGAATAAAGCTTTCGTATAAAAATTAGACAAATTTACATGGCTTTCATCTTGGAAGAAATGAAAATTTTAATTATCTCTCATTTGCAGATTTTATAAGAAATTAGGACTTTAAGTAAAGTGTGGCAAATTTTAGAATGATATACTACTCTCTAAATCCGAATTAGTAGAAATTTTACTAATGCAATTAGTAACATTGTATCTGTCTGTTAAATTAGTAATTTTATCAGTTTCTACTAAATAAAATGGTAAGATTTATGTTACTGAATGAATTAGTAAGTGTATTCTACTAATCTGCTTAGTAGTGCCGACTTACTAATTCAATGAGTAGCTATGAATTGCTATGGGAACATAATTTGATAATTTTTCAATTACTTTCTGCTAGTTTTTGAGTTTAGTAATTGAGAAACGATAATCTTTCCATAATTTATATTCTGAGTTTATATAGTTATAATAATGACGATGGTGTATGAACCATGCAATATTTAAAAGTTAAAGGGTATTGGGATCCGCTACGCTGCAATACACCATATATTTTTTCAGTGCGTCCAAAATGTGAACTCGTGAAATCAGGTAGAATAACAGCGTCGTCAGAAATTAAAATATTAAAATTATTATTATTATATAAAATCTTTGATGGAAAATGAAATAAGATTTTCATTACAATTTTAGTAATTTGTTCGAAGTAAAAAAATTAGGTTTTCATAAAATCATTGTATCGATGATTTTTAAGTCTTTTTTCATGTTTCAAACTTATCACTTTTGAGGCAGCACTTATAATTGACCGACGGTCCATACAACCTTAGGCCTTCCAAAGAGAATTAATTCTCCTCCGCTAAAGGACCCCGTATCAAAACTGACCTCAGCTGTTTCAAAACTAAACCTGAACGTACACCCCAGATCGCAAAAGAAGGATCCTCAGAAATCTTCTCAGATAAAACTAAATATTCTAACGTAAACCATCAATGAAAAGAGACATTGACATATCGCCGCGACAATTACGCCCATTTGAATTCAGCAGACCGTGAACCTACAAATTCGATCGCCAAGCTCCTGTTGGTCACCGAGTGTCTTGATTAACAAGATCTGTAGGAAAGCTGACGCTGTCCCAAGATAAAATGCGCGACACCTTGGCCCTCATTATTTAAGGTGGTGATATCCAGATCATTCTTTTTCCTGGTAGAATTGAAGTGCCCCTAGAGGATTGGATACAAGAAATAATGAAGTAATGTCACGAGAGTCCAGTAGGAGAACACAAGTTTGCGACCAAAAAGTAAAGGCGCGTCCAAGTGCGATGAACATGGCTCGGCCAGTGGTACCAAATAAACAAATACGTACGAAATATTCATGGATGTCTGAAGAATATGCTCACGAGAGCCCATACAGAAACCTACAGTGTCCCTTGACACTGTAGGTAAACTCCCTACAACCCCGAACGGGAACCGGCATGTACTAACTATGCAGGACGACTCCAGTTAGTATTGCATAGCGATAGCCATTTCAGATGTTAAAACAACTTCCATGGCGCATGCTGTTGGTACTCACCTCTTCTCTTTGTAATTCCGCGCGGGTACTCACCTCGTTTCCGTCTGAAGACCACCTGGAAACCTATGGCACCTATTCAATTGATGCAAAGGAGATATCAAAGAAGAAAAAAGATCAAAAGGCTAGGCCGCTAAAAGCGAAGTGAATGATCTAGTGTACGTGGTGCAAGATGTATGCAATGAAAAACTCGATGCTAGAAGTCATGGATGTACAGCGGCGTGGTTCAAGAAATGACCACAGAAGAAATCTCGGAATGTCCAGTAGGCAATAAAATTCCGATCCAAAAAAGTTTTAAAATAGTTTATGAACCATAATTATTCGCACAGTAAATTCGATTCAAAAAGTCGTTTCAGGGTGGCCGACGAACCTGGAAGTAATACTGAATTTCTTTCCGAACAGGAAATCATAGAAATTTCAGAAGAAAAGTCTATCCAATCACGTGAAATATCACAAATTCCATACATATCATGTGATATAATGCAATTTATTAAGTTTAATTTCAACTTTTTTGTCAATAATAAATTCACTTGTTAATTTTTTCCATGATGAACTTATTCAATTTACAGTGCGTAATTCTAACACTTTTACATGCAAAATTTTGAATGTTATATGTTCATTTTTAAGCCCACATGTTCTATGCAATGCATTTCGAAACGCTGTTTTGCAGAATTAAACTATGATAAAATTAGAAGCGCTTGAAATTTTTCATGAAGAACGTTTTAGGTTGATCAACTCTATATATGAATTAGTTCCTCATTTTTTACATTCAACTGTATTTCGCGTATTATTAATCAAGCAATAATTGAATTTACGAGACGATTCTAAATCTGTTCAATAATGTAACTCTTGTATTTAATTCAAAATTCTGTTCAAATATTGTTTTCGTCTAAAATATTTAACTTGTAACCCATTTCATTAAAAATATTTGCATGGAATAGAAAAACTATTTTCTAGTATTCAGCAATATTTGATTGTTCGTTTAAAATGAAAAACTTTGCATCGAATATCAAAAACTGAAGAATTCAAAAATTAATTTTCTTAAATAACGATTGTACAAATTTAAAACGACCCAAAAGAAAAATTATTAAACATATTCAAATTTATCGATTTATTCTTCAATTTAGAGCGTTGATAATGACCGCGTAGGGCAGATGTATATTTTTCGACAGAAATCTTTCTGTCCTTCTCTTACATCGCTTCAGCCTCGTGAACCCCTTCATCTCCTTTATCTCACACATCTTTCACATCTCTCTCTCCTTCACTGTCTTCAGCTCCTTCATCTCCTCAAGCTACTTGATCCACTTCTTCTTCTCCTTGATCTCCTTCAGTTCCTTGATCTCCATCAACTCCTTGATCTACTTCATCTCCTTCTTATTTATCTATTTTATCCCTCAATTTACTTCCTCCCCTCCTTCATCTGCTTCATCTCCTTTATCGCCTTGATCTTTTTCATCTACTTCTACTTCTCCTTTATGTCCTTCTCTTACAACCCTTCAGCCTCGCCAAACCCTTCATCTCCTTTATCTCATACGTCTTTTTCGTCTATTTCATTTGTTTCTCTTTGATTGTCTTTAGCTCCGTCATCTCCTCAATCTCCTTAAACTACTTCATGTGGTTCTCCTTCTTCTTCATCTAGTCCTTTCTCACCTATATCTCCTTCTCTTGCATCCCCTTTATCTCCATCAGCTCATTGATTTCCTTCATCTACTTATTCTTTATCTGCTTCATCTCCTTTTCCTTCTCATCAGTCTTTTATCTACTTCTTCTTCCAACCAATGCACTTCATCTTCTTCACCTACTTTTTCTTAATCTCGTGCATCTACTTGTGCTTTATCTCATTCATCTCCTTCATCTATTTGATTTCATTCTCCTTTATCTATCTTATCCCCTTTATCTCCTTCTCCTCCATCTACTTCATTCCCTCGTTCCTCATCCCTTTATAAGCTTCATCTATATTCTCTTCTTTTCCTACATTTTTTCAGCTCATTCATCTTCTTGATTTCCTTGATATCCTTGATTTTTTTGGTCTCGAGACAAGTGAAATGAGAGCTGGAAACGGCGAGGTGAGCTGACTTGGAGGGAGAGAGGGGCACAAATTTCTTGAAACCAGTGAAAAGAGAGCTGAAAACGACAAGGCAGGATAAATTGGAGGATTTTCGAAAAGTTGTAGGAAAAATTCGAGTTCCAAGATAATAAAATTATTATTAGATTACTGGAAAATTTTTTAATGATTTTTTTAAACAAATTTTCAAGTTAATAATAAAAAGGTTTCAAAACAAATGTGAATGATAGCGTGGATATATATTTTTCATCTTTTAACTGTACAATGTATAAAAGATAAAATTTTACTGTTTAAGGGCTTTTAATTAAAATTTTTTTTTTCAAGGTTTTGTAAGGTTTTGTAAGGTTTTCAAAAAATGAGAAAAAATCTGCAGGTTCCTAGCGAGAATGAAAATGATTTTTTATTTTGAGAAATTAATTTTGAAATAGCTTTAAAAGTTTTCAAGTGAATAAACAAATTGTCTTCAAACTTTTAGGAAAATAGTAGTAACAAAGTGAAGGAACGCCCACAATTTTCAGTCAGATGCTCTACAAGAAGCAACTTGGGATTCCACCCCAGAGGTACCAAGCTGGTATCGCATTCACAGCAGACAAAGAAATGAAAAATTAAGAGTTTTTTTTTAAGAGGTGTAAAAAACGATTTTTTTAATTTTCAAATCCCGTATTATTTTACAAAAACTTGACGAGATGAATTTTTTTTTGTTTTGAGGTTTGCAATCAACGTCAAAATCCCCTATAGAAATGATATAACTGGATCGTTTCATCAGAAAATTAGTATTATTATTAATTCTTAGTTATTTTTTTTTAATTTATCAATGATTAATTAAATCATTAATAATTAATTATTCTTTCTTATTGGAACAGGTAAACCGCGCACAGTCAAGGCTATGAATGGTGATACATTGGTACTTAATGGTCAGTGGACTATCAATGGGGATTATGGCGTCGTCGATTATTATAGAGCAATATTTCCATGGATGTACAAAAAAAAACACTGAGGCTTCAGCAAATTTCGATCTCAAGTAAAACTTGTCATCATTTATAATTGAGGCTCTAAAGGACCAAGAAGAAAGATTATAAAAATTCCTCATTAGTTTCTTTCGCGAATGCAATCGACTCTAAACAATTTTGGAAAATAGTAAATTTCTCGAAATCCTTATCTTGACTCACATATAACTCTTGATAAAACTATTTCAAGCCTGAAACAGTCAAAAAATCGTAAAGCCCCTGGTCCGGATGGTATTAGCTATGACTTTTTAAAAAATTTGCCCCGTGATCTGATCTTTTACTCAAACTCGTTATTTAATAAAATAATTCATAAACAATAGGTCCCAATATCGTGGTCACAAACATTTTTTAGAATGATACACAAGAAAGGGAATGTCACTGATCCTGCTTACTACCGCCCTATTGCCTTAGTTAACTGTGCTACAGAAATATTTACGCAGGTTCTTTCTAGAAGGCTGACAGCTTGGGCTGAAGACATGCAACTCCTTCCAGAGTGACAGGCAGGTTTCAGGAGGGGGAGAGGTTACGCGGATCAGATCTTTACCCTCGACGCAATGATTCAAAATCGTCTGAGACTGAACAGAGGCAAACTTTGTTTACTCTTTGTTGACTTCATATCAGCTTTTGAATCAGTTAGTCATAATATTTCATAGAACTAATTAATCTCGAAAGGTTGTGGGTCAAAATTTATTTGATTGGTAATAAATTTTCACTCTAAAGCTGACATTGCGATTAGGGGAAATGAGGGCGTCTCCGGATCGTTGGATGTAACGAAAGGAGTCATTTAGGGGGAGGTTCTGAGTCCAAAAATGTTTACATTTTTTTTGCTGATTTACAAGAATTTATGTATGCCAGAGTTATTAGAGGTGTATCAATAGACAATTTATTGGAAAAATTGCTCTTAGCTTACGCCGACGATTTGGCTTTCTTCGCGGACTGCCTGGTTGGAATGCGTAAGATTCTTGAAGGATTATTGGATTACTGTAGGATAAATAAGCTCGAAGACAACATAGAAAAAACAAAAAGTGTTGTACATATCTTTCAATTTGCACACGGTATCAAAAAAAAATTATCGTCTCGGCGTGCATTTGAAAAAATATTTCAATGTGTGCAAATTTAATGTTTGTATATAAAAAGAAATTCACACGCAAAATTATCAGTTGATGCCTAAAGAAACTGTGAAGTAAGGTGATAGGAAGTAAATTTTGAAAAATATTGCTAAAATGATCGAAAATCCTGTGAAAGCAATAAATCTGCTTCTTGCAACGTTTCAAGCAATGTATTTAACGGATACACTTATAATACGGGAGGGGAGTTTTTTGGCAGAAAAATTTACACAGTTGTTACTTGACGCTATATTTCAATTCAATGAGGAAATATATGAGGAACAGTCTTTAAAATTTCAGGAACCATTCAAGGAATTGGAAGTGGAAGTAATTGATGCTGTTGATGATGATGATAGCAAAATCAATTGGACAGAAAAGAATGAACTTGTGGGAATTTGCTCGCAGAAAGACACTGATGTAGATTTCGAATCTAAAGAACAGCTGCTAAATACTGGAAAAACGCAGAAGGAGGAATGAAAAGAAAAAAATTTCACACTATTCAAAATATGTTCAGACGTCTATCTTCTAAACGTCTGTTAGGTAGGTGGGCTCAGGAAGTAGATGCAGGGGAACAAGAAAACATAATTTATTTGAAATAACAGAATTTGTAATTAAAAAATTGCATGATGCGCTTAATGCTGGGTTTATTGTTCGTGACCGATATCTGCGTATGTGGCCTCCAGAAGCTTACAGAGATCAGAATAACAATAAAATGTTCATTACAGCTTCCGAAAAGTGGATATATAAATTTGAAAAAGCTCATCGCATTATTTCGAGGAAAATAACCAAATTTGTAACACGGAAATCAATAGAAGATAGTGAGGTTTTGAAGCAGATCAAATTGGCTTCCAATTGAAGCTGCATTCAGGAAGAGTTTAAGTAATAGTAGAACTTTGAGTTTACTAATACGTATTTAAGTGAAGTAATTTATCTATGCATGGATCAAGTAACTTATTCCGTTGCTTGAAATATTTTAAGAATTTTTGTTTACATCGTGAAAATGAAAATACATATTTCTATTGAATTGTTATTACCTCATAGGCATTATTA
This sequence comes from Andricus grossulariae, assembly GCA_011634705.1. Taxonomy (NCBI): domain Eukaryota; kingdom Metazoa; phylum Arthropoda; class Insecta; order Hymenoptera; family Cynipidae; genus Andricus; species Andricus grossulariae. The sequence goes on from JAABKJ010075445.1 coordinate 229,491,545, forward strand.
TACCTATTACAATAAACGTCTGAACAAATTCTGCATTCAATTTTTTTTATAAGTATTCAGAATTGTTTTTAAATTATCGAATATTTGTAGGTCAATGGAATATTTGTTTAAACTTGAACTAATATATTTTCAACTTTTTTCAATGCTTCTTTTGAACATAATATCGCATCTTCAAATCAGAAAAATATTCATATACATGAAAAATCTTTTTCCTAGTATCCAAGAAATATTTGTTAAGACTCAGGGTACGCTTCTTTAAAGAAAAGAATTGCATCCTTCTATTCTGGTTGAAAAATTGACTACCTGCTTCAAAATTAAACTAATTTGTAGGAAATATTCTTTTGTGTGCAAGATTCATGCTTTCAATTATTTAGTTTCAAAATTATTTACTGATTCAAAAAATATTTTTCCTAGTATTCAAGAAATATTTGGTAAAACTTGGGGTACGATTCTTCGAGGAAAGGAGTCACATCCTCAAATTCTGGTTGAAAAATCAACTGCTTGCATCAAAATTGAACTAATTTGTAGATTATTATTTTTTTGTTGTGGAAGATTCATGCTTTTAATTGAAAATTGAACTAGTTGGCTGTGAATTAACTTTTTCCTGGAGATTCAACAGTTTTGGAGAAAGTTGAGCAATTTCGTTGAAAATCAACTTTTTTGATGTAAAGTCATATTTTTGTTTGAAAAAACATATTTTTGGTTGAAAATTCCACTAATTGAGTGTGGAATTTAACTACTTGATCAGAAAAGAAGCTACTTATTTAAAAATTTACCTATTTGATAGAATATTAAATCTTTTGTTGAAAAATCAGAAAGAATAAAGGGTGAGGAGGAGGATACGATAAATATTACGGTTAAGTCAAGTAGGAACTGAAAATATTAGATTCAATGATTATATGCTCTAAATCGTCTGCTAGAGGTTTTAAAAGCTGTGTTGAGATAAAAAATGAAGGAGCACATCGTCTTACAAATAACAAAAAAACTAAGGAAACTGTAGGTATAATGCCTTGTTCCTGTGTACGAGATGTATCGCCACTCCCGGACTGCCCTCTGCGCTGAGCTTGATAAATCGCCTTCCTCATATAATATTGACTTTATGTAAGTCTTAAATCAACATTTGTTAATGAAGAAATCTAATTTGATAATAATAATAATGCGAAGAGAAGTACCAATGATATTAAAATCTGCTTTTACATGACAGCTGTAAAATTATCATTATTTTCTCAGAACCAACGTTTAATTGTGGTTGAATAAATTCAGTTACACAGATAAGGATTTCAGGTTAACAGAATCATGAACATACAGCTGATTCATCTATGGCAACATAGTAAACGAAAACTTAGTTTCATTAACAAGGGCTCTTGGATTAATGAAGATTATGATAGAGTGCACTACTATCGAGTACGCTGCTTTTCTAATAGTTGTAACCACGTTCCTTCTGTTGAATTTTAAATTATTGTCAATTAAATAAACTGTTGAAGCGTGGAAGAAGGGGACGGAATGGAGGAGCAGGAGGGCAGAAGAGGAGGTGGGTATGATAATGATGTAGTTGAGACAAGCAGAGGCTGAAAATATTAGATTCAATGGTTATGTACACACTAATCTTCTGTTAGATGTTTTTATAAGCTGGTTTTCTGAAAAAACTGCAATGAATTCAGGTGAGGGAATAATGAAAAATACATAAATTTCAAATTATTTCCATTTATTTAACCTATTTCGTTATAATAATAATAAACGTAAAAACTATATATATATATACATACATATATATATATATATATAATTATAATCGGCACTTCTTTCAACTTTTAACTTTCGCCCGAGGTATTGGACCTTAAAAAGGCACAATTAATTTGATATTTATTCCCCGCCGCGAATTCTGTTGTTTTAATTGTGAATCTTTGTGATGCTCATTTATAAAATAGAGACACGAAATTTATGATTCGTTTCAATCTGCAGGGTGTGCTTATGAATATTTTCAGAATTCTTTTAATGGAGACTAAATAATTTTTCCTCAATTTCTTGAAAGAAATCTTTTTATTTGAAATTTTTGCGAGAAGAATGCATTAAATATTAGAAATTTTTGAAATAAATTAAAATTTTTGGATTGTTTCTTTTCCTATTTGGAAAATGTAATAATTTAAATAGATTGCTTCAGAATCACCCACAAACATGGTATTATTATCCTGATGGATATGCTGTTATCATGCTAAACATGGTACTGTTTTCATGATGAAAATGGTGTTATTATCATGATAAACATGGCACTATTACCGTGATGAACATGCTGCTATCATGCTGAACATGGTACTGTTATGGTGATGAAAATGGTACTGTTATCATGATGAACATGGTGTTATTATCATGCTAAACATGGTATTTGTTATCGTGATGAACATTCTGTTATCATGCTAAACATGGTACTGTTATCGTGAATAACATTGTATTAACACTGTACTGAGCATGGTGATGTTTCCATGATGAACATGGTGCTGTTCCCGTGATGAACATGATGCTGTCACTATGCTAAACATCGTACTGACATCAGAGGCACTTCGTAATAATTCAAATCCCATTAGAATCGGCACTTCTTTCAACTTGTAACTTTCGCCCGAGGTATTGGACTTTAACAAGGCACAATTATTTTAATATTTTTTCGGCTCTCCGAGTTCTGTTGTTTAATTGTGAATCTTTGTGATGCTCATTCATCATGATGAACATGGTGTTATTATCATGATAAACATGGTACTATTACACCATTTGGACTTATTTCGGTTACTGACCAAATTAAAATTTCAGAAAGTTCTTGTAGATGACGTCTTGAACGACCTATTCCACGACCTGAGTCTCCCGGAGTATCAACTCACCATTTTTAGTTATTTTGGCTATTAGATCAATTTATATTTTTTTAAAGTTCTCGTAGAATACGTGCTAAACTACCTCGTGCGCGATTCGGTGCACCCGGATCTTTGACTTACTATTCGTAGTTATTTTAACGGTTGACGCAATTTCATTTTTTTTTAAATTCCCGTAGAATACGTGGCAAACTACCTGGTGCGCGACCTGGTGCATCTGGATCGTTGACACACTAAGAGTAGTTATTTCGGCTGTTGACACAATTTAAAATGTTTAAAAAGTTCTCGTGGAATACGTGCTAAAGTATCTGGTGCGTGATTCGGTGCACCCGGATGGTGGACTTACCATTTAGAGATGTATCAGTTATTGGCAAAATTAAGATTTTAATTTTCGACACGGGCTATTGGTCTCTAACATTTGGATGTTTTCGGGAATATTCATTTTTGTTCAGCGGGTCCTAAGCATGGGAGACGGACAAGAGCAAGGCTTTAGCAATGCTACCATTCAGCCGTGACCCATGTTTTAGCCAGATATTTCCAAGTTTATTGCCATGCGTGAGCCATGCAAAATTTCTTCACACGGGTCTATTGTAAGAGAAAAGTGCTCAAAACAAAAATAAATTCTCTAAAAATTTATATAAACATCTAATTATCCATAGAAAGTAGTATTTTATGTATTACGAGCAATTTTTTATTTTAAACTGAAAAAATTATAATTAGCGTCAAAAACTCGCAAAGCACCATTTTTCACGTATGAGGTTTTTTGAGACCCTATAAAACAGACTTATGGGAGCGATATTTGAAAAATAAGTTTTGATTCGTATTTTATTGCTAATTAGGTCCGGTCTCGAGCAAAAAGCGACGGTAGTATTTTGGTTGAAAATTCATGCATTTTGTTTAAAATTAATCTTCTTTTTTGAAAATTTATAATTTTGGTTGAGGATTTAACTTTTCTTTTTTTTTTAATTAATCTTACTTAATGACATGCAACTAGTTGGAAATTTGTTTCTTTTTCTTTTGTTGAAAATTCATTTGTTTTTTTTTTCAATGAAAATTTAAAGATTTTAGTTCTGGTTTCAAATTGATCTTTTTTAGTTTACAATGCAACTATTTCGTTTATAATTTATCTTTCCTGATGAAAAATTGAATTTCTCGTTTTTTTTTGTTTTGTAGAAAATTAATCTTTTTTGCTGAAAATTCATCTATTTTTTTGAGGATTTAACTAATTTATGAAAAATTTATCTGTTTCACTTGAATTCAACTAGTTACAAAATTTTATTTTATTTGTTGTATTTTTTGTTACTGAAAATTTAAAGTTTTTGGTTGATAATTAACTTTTTTGTTGAAAATTCATATTTTTTGTTGAAAAGTTAACCATTTTGGTAAAAAATTTAACTATTTGATTGAAAATTAAACTATTTATTGAAAAATTTAACTGTTTTTATGGGAAATTCGTTTTTTTTAAAGAAATTCAACCATTGGGTAGGAAATTTATGTATTTGGTTAAAAATTCGTTTATTTGGATAGAAATATAATTTCGTTTTTGAAAACTTCATCATTTTATTTGAGGATTTAACTATTTTGTTAAAAATTCTTCTCTTTTAGTTGAATTCAACCTGTTGGTGATTTGTTTTTGTTGTTGTTATTAAACATTAGTTTCCTTAAATAAAAATTTAACTAATCCATTTTTAGTTATAAACTTATCTCTTCAGCTGAAAATTCATGCATTTTGTTGAAAAATAGTCTTTTCCTAAAAAATTGATCAGTTTGGTTGAAAATTCATGCATTTTGTTTAAAATTAATCTTCTTTTTTGAAAATTTATAATTTTGGTTGAGGATTTAAAATTTGGTTCAGATTCAAGAATTAAAACATTGTTAGCATCAAAATCGAAAGTAGGTGAGTGCTGATAAGCTTGTTTTGCTAAGGCTGTATTTTGCATATTGTTATCAAACGATCTTTCATGTTCTCCATTTCCTAGATATAATTGTCTACTAGTTTGGCCAATATGGTTTGTTTTTACAATGTTCACAAGTGTGTCTGTATACACAGTCGCATTTTTATCCTTTTTCTATTATATTTTTAGCAGTTTGAAATAATATTTAATTAAATTTTTGTTTAACTGAAAACCGTCATGAGTACCGTTATGAAGAGATGGAAAGATCTTGAAACACACACTTTTCTACAAAAAAGGATTTTGATGAAGCTTTAAAAATGTGTCCAGAATCATCTTATTGCCAATTCAATGATGAATACTATCAACAAATTTATGGTCTACCAATGGGATCACCCATATCAGCAGCTCTAGCTAACTTATCTATGGAAATTATTGAACAAAAAATCTTAAAATCAGTTGAATATCCTGTTATATTTCATCTCAAATACATTTATGACACTTTTTTATGTATTCCAAAAGAGAAAATTACAAATATTTGACAAAGATTCAACCTAGCAGATTACAAATTAAAATTAACCATAGAATTGGCAGAGGATGAAAGTATAAACTTTCTTGATTCAAATCTTATAATAGAACACAACAAAATTTTAACCAATGCTTTTTAGACAACCCTAATCACTATTATCATTTATGTGAAAAATTTCGACTGAAATGAAAATTTAAACAATCTTTACATTAAACATTAATCACAGATATCGTTTAATAAATAAAACAATAACTAAATTTTTTTTATCAAGTTGGATCAGATGCATATTGTCATCATTTCGAAAAAATATATGATCCAACTCAAAGCTATAATTCTTTTAGAAAATTGTATGTTTCATATCAGAATTAGGATTTTTGGTCGAAAATTTCCCGTTTTAGAAAGAAATCATTAACGCTCTGCCTAAAAAGTTATTTTCGATTTAACTGGCAGAAAGAACAATAAGAAATGAACTACTCAATTTTTCTGTTTTCATTATTTATTTTATGTGAGTATAAAATATGTGAACTTAAAATTACTTTTAGTTACTTAATACACGATGGTCCTGGAAGCCAAATAAAAAAAACTGCCCCCTGCACGGGCATATTCTCATCGGACGCTAGGCGCGCGACTATTGATTCTCGCGCTTTGCGCTCGATAATATATTTATCTCGCGCTTCGCATTCGATAATGTATTTGCCTCGCGCTATGCGCTCGGTCTTCGTATTTCCCCGAAATTTGTGCACAGACCTTTTCAAACTAAAGTTCAAAGCATCGACAACTATAATTTGGTGATTGTGAATTCTCTTCTTTTAAAGCTCCTTCAGCTTCAGCGAACACATTCTCATCACTTATCTCGTGCTTCGAACTCGATTTTGTCAACAATGTGATCTTTTCTGCATTGTGTTCGAACCTATTATATCAAATGAATATTATATTTATTTATTTATTTATATTATTCTCAGCTAACCTGAAGAATCTATCATTTCCATAAATTTATATATTATTACAATTTATAATATGCATTGTTATTGAAATATACCTATTTTCATTATCTTGCTTTTATCGTTGAAAAAAAGTGCGCATCCTATACAAAAAAAAAACTTTTTTATTCAACATTTTATTGCCACCCGTGTCGTTTTTCCACAGATTTAATTTCTTTATTTTTAATGTCATTTTTCATGATTTAAACTAAAAATACGCATCCTAGTGTAAAGTGCTTCTAAGCAAATTTGTAGATATAAATTAGGCGAAAAATTTTGTTAAATAAAATATTATTGTGGCTTGTGTCGTTTTTCTAGAAATTTTTTTAATTTTTAATGTTCAATGTATTTTTATAACAAGAACTTTTAATGAATTTGTAGATACTATGTCTGTATTTGATTTTCTCTTTATCAAATTTGTATGAGGTATTTTTTTCGCTCCCCATACCACACCTTCCAATTGCGGAAAACGATCCCTTTTATTGTCCTTTTTCTCACATTCAGAACAAACATCCCGATCGAATGGTTCCAAGAACTTCTTCGACATATCGTCCTCTAGGAACCACTTTTTATCTTTTTCTCCTTATGATTTTTTAATCTCTTAAAATTTTTCAGCTTTGAGAGATAACAAAAATCGACACAATTCAGCAAATGCTTCTTTTCTAGCTGTTATTAAATTCATCCGCAATTTATCATCATGCATAAGTATCATAAACAATAGGCAGACAAAAGCCTACCCTGTATACTTGTGTAGATGCTAGCATTCTCATAAACTTGACCGAAATTTTGCCTCAATGAAAATTGTCTAGGAAGCGACACGGTAAATGTCTCCCAAATGTCTGGAACACATTTGAGCCCATTATCCCATCTTTTGGTTATCCAGTTAACTTCAATGCAATCACATATATTTCCAATCGTACATAATTGAATATATGTTCAAGTTTTCAAGCCATTCCAGTGCCGATAAGTCATTTTTTCTGATAATATTTGTGATGTTTTGAGACAGCCTGAAGCCGAAAATCAAGTTCTGACAATGGCGTCTGTCTGTCTGTAGCTTTTCAGAATATCTACAATTTTTTTTAAATAATTTTTTGATAGGACTTGTAATTTTGAGTTCTTTTATCGAATATACTATAAAATATCCAAAAATATTATTTTGGGCTAAGCCTTCACAACATTCGTTGATTAACTTAACAAAATACTTTTGTGCTCTCAAATCCTGAATAGGTTGTAGAATCAAGTGTTTCACAGCTAAAAGTCATTCTGTATTTCAATAAATAGTTACACTGGTTTGCAAAAAAAAAAAGGTGAGGACTATTTGACAAGACCACTTTATCCTTATGTATTTTGACGCGCTGTTGGTTTGGTTCATTTGGGTTCCTTAGTTTGGGTTGGTTGGTTTGGGTTGGTTGAATTGGGTTGGTTGATTTGGGTTGGTTGGTTTGGGTTAGTTGACTTGAGTTGGTTGATTTCGGTTGGTTGGTTTGTGTTGGAGTGTGTTGGTAAGTTTCGGTTGTTTCGTTTTGGTTGGTTGGTTCAAGTTGCTTGGTTTAGGTTGGTTGGATTGAGTTAGCTGGTTTGGGATGGTCGGTTTGGGTTAGTTGGTTTGGGTTAGTTGATTTCGGTTGGTTGATTTGGGTTGGTTTTTGGTTTGGGTTAGGTGGTTCGAGTTGGTCAGTTTGGGTTGGTTTATTAGGGTTTGTTTGGGTTGGTTGATTTGGATTCATTGAGTTGGGTTGATTGATTCGCGATAGTTGGTTTGGGTTGGTTGGCTTGGGTTGATTGGATTGGGTCATTTGGTTCAAGATAGTTGGTTTGGCTTAGTTGGTTTGGGTTTGTCTGTTTGGGTTGATTGGTTTGGGTTGGTTGATTTGGTTTCATTAGTTTGTGTTGGTTGGTTTGAGTTCATTTTTGGTTTGGTTAGTTTGGGTTGGTTGGTTTGAGTTGGTTGATTTGAGTTGCTTGGTTTGGGTTCGTGAGTTTGGGTTGGTTGGTTTGGGTTGGAGTGTGTTGGTTAGCTGGCTTGTTTGGTTTGGGTTGGTTGGTTTGAGTTGCTTGGTTTGGTTTGGTTGGATTGGGTTAGTTGCCTTGGGATGGTTGGTTTTGGTTAGTTGGTTTGGGTTAGTTAATTTGGGTTGGTTGATTTGGGTTGGTTGATTTGGCTTGGTTTTTGGTTTGGGTTAGTTGGTTCGAGTTGGTCAGTTTCGGTTGGTTTATTAGGGTTTGTTTGGGTTGGTCGATTTGGGTTCGTTAGGTTGGGTTGATTGGTTTGCGATGTTTGGTTTGGGTTGATTGGGGTAATTGGATTGGGTTATTTGGTTCAGGATGGTAAAATTGAACATTTGTGTTTTCAACAGTTTAATTTTCTTCAAATTGCAACAAGTGAATTTTCATCGGTTGAAAATTTTTTGATTGATTACCTCTCAATTACTCTACTTCCCCTCCACTCATTTCCCCTCACTTTCCCTCCCCTAATTTCTCATACTTCCCCATTCCGTCATTTTCCCTTACTTCATCAAATTTTCCCTACTTTCCCTCCCGTCATTACCTCTCACTTCTACCCCCTTATTTCCCTTTCTTACTCTCCTTACTTCTCCTCCCCTCATTTCTCATAATTCTCTTCTCCTCATTCCCCTCACTTCCCCTCCTTGGCAGAAAGTACGACGGACAGACATACGGACACCCGATCGAAACTATAAGTATAAGGGTTTCTGCCCGGGATTAGGAAACCCTAGAAATGTAGAATATTCAGGCACATCTTTTTTGATTAAACTACTTTTTTTAAATCTGTGAGTAAGGATTGAATTTCATTGAAGATTTGTTTCTTTTTTCGTTAAAAATTTATTTTATTAACTTAAAATTTAACTACTCTAGTTTTGGTTGAAAATTTATCTTTCATAGTTAAAATTCAAGTACTTGGTTAAAATTTTATATTTTTCGTTAAAAATTCAACTATTTGGTTGAGAAACTCATGTATTTTATTGAAAATTGATCTTTGGTAGAAAATTAATCTTTTTGATCGAAATTTATGGTTTTGATTAAAAATTCAGCTATTTAGTTGAATGTTAATCTCTATTATTAAAGTTTCTTAAGATGCATCATTTCAGTTGAAAATTCATCTCTTTTATTGGAAATTGAACTGTTTTGAATTTTGAAAATTTTAGTTGAATTCAACATTCAAATGTTTAATTTTTTTCTGTTTTGTTTCAGGTAAGTTTTCCATGTCATCTTCCTTGATTTCTCAATCAATTCTGATGTATCAGTGAGTACATATAATTTTTTGTCCCAGTACAGTTTTTTCTAAATTAATTGTTTAAACAATCTATTATTATTTTACATAATATTATCTGTGAATAATGTTAGAAATTTGTGGTTTTGTCTGAAATATTCAACTTTTTGTCCACTTTTCGCTTAGAGTTTGGTATTAATTATTGAAATTGAACAAACATAATTGTTTAAACAAATTATCATTGTTAAAAACTATCTTCTCCTATAATAATGCTAAGAAGTTGCGGTTTTTTTTTAAATTTTTCACTTTTTTCAACTTTTCACTCAATTCGTAAAGTAATTATTAATGAAAGTTTTACAAAAATTATTGTTTAAACAATTTATTATTGTTTACTGTTATGTTTTCTCAGATGAATGCTAGAAATTGCGGTTTTTTTCTGAAAATTTCAACTTTCTGTCTACTTTTCACTTGAATCGAATTATTGAATTCAATTTAACAAACATAAATATTCAAACAAATTATTATTATAAATAGCTATCTTTTTCTATATTGATTCTAGAGAGTTGCGGTTTTTTCTGAAATTTTTCACTTTTTTCAACTTTTCACTCAATTAGTAAAGCAATAATTAATGCAAGTTTTACAAACATAATTGATTAAACAATTTATTATTGTTTATTATTATATTTCTTCAGATGAATGCTAGAGTGTTGCAGTTTTTTCTAAATTTTTTAACTTTTGGTCAACTTTTTACTTAGTGAGTTAATATTTAATTAATGTAAGTTAGAAACGAATAATGAATATTAATAATAATTCAGAAAAAAAGGCTGCCAGTAGCTACTTTACGGAAAATTTACATTTAATACGATCCATATAGAAAATTGAAGGAATATTTCAAATTTTTTTCAGAAAAATATATTCACTAAGAAGAAAGAGATTGTTTAGAAAATTATTTCCTCTAATGTTTATTCATTATTTTTTCATAAATAAAAAGGCAAATAAAAGTTGAACATTTCAGAAAAAACCGCAACTTTCTAGCATTTATCTATAAATTTTTTCATTTTTCTCACTTGATTTATTTTTAAGTCATCTTGAATCCTATTAAATTTCATCAAATTCTTTTGAATCTCCTTGGATTTGTTTGAACTTACTTTAAGTTTACTGAAATCAATGGAATATTTATAATTTTTTTCACTTAATTTGAATAAATGTGGAATGCACACTAAATTCTTATTTATTTATCCTGAATTTTTTATAATTTGTTTTAATTCTTTGGAAATCTCTTCAAAATTTATTAAATTTAATGCATTTTTTGAATATATTTTAATTCTTTAGAGTTTAGTTTGATTTTGATGAATTTCATCGAATTCCTCAGAATTCCTTTAAATTCTTCTAAATTTACTCAAATTTGATTAAATTCGTCGATTTGTTGGTTTTAAAATTTTTTCTTTCAAATCACTTAAATTCTGTTCAATTTGCCCTGAATTATGTTTACTCCCATTTTAATAAATTCAATTGAAATTTTTGATTTTTCAAAAGGTTGTGGATTCGTGTACTCAAATTTCGGTACAAATTGCTAAAGGTTTTTAATATGAATAGCGGAAGCTGGAAAATGGGCTATTTTTACTTAATATATTGCAAATTCATTCTAAATTCACAGAAATCAGTGGCATATATTAAATGTTTAAAAGTTGTTCTCATTCATTTTGAATTTACTAGGAATTCTTAGTAATTTATCCTGAAACCTTTACATTTTGTTAATTCTTTTGAATTTGTAAGATTTTTGTAATTCTTCCTGAATTTTTTTAATTTACTTGAATTTTTCTAAAATTAATGAATTTAACTCAATTAAATAGATTTAATCATTTTTAAATAGTTTTGTTTTAATTGACCTTCACCCTGAAGTCTTTTAAACTCGCCTTGAATTATCAAACATTTAATACATTTGTTTGATTTCCCTTGAATTTTTCTAAATTTTGTGCAAATTGAATATATTCAGGGATTTTTCGAAACATTTTAACTGTTTGAAAGCTTATGAAATTCCACGTCGAATGTCATCTGATAGAGATATTTCCGACCTATTAAAGCGAATATAACACATGAGAAGCTTACAAAAAATGCAATAATTTATCGAATTTCGCACCTCGACTTCAACTTGCGGCATGAACTAGGAAAGTTGTGCAAAAAGTTTGAAATTTATACCACATAGTCTGGCCGACAGCGGTGATCGCCGACTGAAACTCGATGCTGGCACGTTAGGAAATTCGTTTTAATATCTTGGGAGCCCTTTGATATTTTTTAAGTTTTATTTGCTCGAATTAAAGATAAGATTCCAGATATTACGTCCTGTCAGTTCCTGTTTTGTATATTAATTTTCTGAGCCACAGCGCGAGTCAAAATTAAGAAAAAAATCCGAGAAATTATCGGCGATCACCCCTCTCGCCGACAATAGCGGTAATCTCCAACTGAAACTTGACATTGTATACTTGGAAATTTTTAGTTGCGTCTCAAAAACTCGTGAAGGGTTTTAAATGCTCATGGGCTTAGATTGAAGATAAGGCTTCAAAGACTGTGTGGTTTGAATTTCAGAGATTTAATGGCCTTTTTTTAATGCAAAAAGTTTCTCGCTCCTATCTTGAGAATAGGACCGCGAAATGATAGGGAATTTAAATTCCCATTTTAAATTTAAATAAAAAAAAATGGTTTTCAAAGAATATTTTAATGTGTCCGTGATACTAATGGACCTCACTACGTTTTAACATAACAAAGTTAAAATATTAAAACTTCAGAATTAACTTGAGATTGAATTTCTGTAAGAGCATGAATCTTTCATACTACGACATTCTAGGGTTTTCCAATTTTTATAAAACTAAAGGACTTATTTTTGACTTGGATTCCTGTTTCCTGATGGGGGGGCATTCGACTCTCGAAACGTTGATTAAAGGATCTTCTGAACATCATCAAGGTCTTTTTATTTGGTCTGAAGTATGTCCTGTACGACGAATCTTGCTAATTGATTTCTTATTATCTCCTTTTTTATTAATCGAGCTAATAAAATGTTATGGGAATTGCTCATATTAATGAAATTAATTAAGTTTATAGAAGATTACTTGGTGAACGACTTGGCCCTATTTCAATTAGAAAAATTTCATTAATCCAGTTTAGAGAGTAATCTAATTTATATTTTAACTTAATACAAGTTTTTTTGGTTTCTTTACAGTATGATTTTGGACATAAATCTGGATAAAGGGCACAGGAGGAATAAGAAGAGTTCGAAGACGGATAAAGATCCGAAACCAGGGAAATTAATATATTATGAATTTCACTGAATAAGCATATAATAATAAATAAATTTCATAAATATCTTAAAAATGTATGAATGTAAATCGAGAATAGGGATGAAGAGGGACATTTACAGATAATATTGTTTTAATTGGATAAACATATAATAGTAAATAAATTTTATAAATATGGAAAAAATGTATCATTATAAATTAAGAATATACCCACCACACGCCACTTCCCTGGTTTGCACAAATCGTAGTGTATGTTCTATATTGCACCTCAGAGAATTTTCTCGAAGATCATGTGGAAGTAATATACACTAAAATTCGGGAATTTTCCCTATTGTGCCTTGGGGAAAATTCCCTAACTTCTTAATAAAATTCCACAAAATTCAGTGAATTTTTCCTACTACGCCTTCGGAAAAATTCCCTAAATTTTCAATAAAATTTCACAAAACGTAGTGAATTTTCCCTATTCCGCCTTACAGAAAATTCCTTAAATTTCAATTATATTCCACAAAATTTAGTGAATTTTTCCTCATAGGCCTTAGGGATAATTCCTTAAATTATTTATAAAATTCCACAAAATTTAGTGAATTTCCTCTACTACGCCTTAGGGAAAATTCCCTACTCTGATTTGATGTTTTTAATTTTCTTCTCAGGAGCAAATGTCAACAGGTTACTCGATCTAGTCTGAAAAAGACGTTAACAATTTTCTGTTGTTCTCTAATGATGATACAGATTCCTTTAAAAATTTTATTTGTACCATCTAGCAGAATAATACGTATATTTTCTAAAAGTTTCTTCTCTCGATTTCCCTGGTAGCTTAATGACAAAAGCACATGACCGGAAATCAGAAGTTCCCTGGTTCGGATCCCAGCGGAGTGAAAGTAGATCTCTTTTTTCAGAAAAAAATTGATTAAAAATGATTATTAATTAATAACTCCATCTAGTCTGAAAAATACTTAAAAAATTGTCTGTTATTCTCTAATGATGATACAGATTCCTTCAAAAATTTCATTTGTACCATCTAGCATAATAATGCGTATATTTTCCGAAATGAAGTTTCTTCTCTCGATCTCTCTAGTAGCTTAATGGTAAAAGCAACTGACAGGAAATCAGAGGTTCTCTGGTTCGATCCCCAGCGGAGTAAAAGAAGATCCGTTTTTTCAGAAAAAAATTAATCAAAAATGATTTTTAATTTATAACTCCATCTAGTCTGGAAAAGCCGTCAAAAATTTTAGGTTATTCTCTAATGATAACACAGATTCCTCCAAAGATTATTTATATCTATGAAATAATTTAGGAAAGAGAACGGAAAATAAAATTAGTGACTTTCTTTGGTTTTCGCGTTATATCGTATCATTTCTTCGGTTTCGAAACTTTCAGACAGTGTTGGCATGGTTGGTTGGGTTATTTTATTAATAGTTATTCTAATTAATTATGTGTCATATAAATCATCATATCAATCATAATAATTATAAATAAATTGAAAAATTTAATTATGAATTCTCAATTTTACCCAAATTTCCTTACTCATTTTATTATTTATTTATCGCAATTTATCGAAAATTCTGATATACTTCCGAAAAAGTCACCCAAGAATATTGACATGATACTTGGCCTAGGGGTCCCTTTCAGACACTTGTTAAACCATCCGACGTCTAGAAAACTTTCTTACCATCGGACGCCTAGATAACTTTCCTACCACCTGACGCGTAGAAAACTTTCTTACCATCCGACACCTAGAATACTTTCTTACTAGTCAACGCCTAGAAAACTTTCCTACCATCCCACGCCTAGAAAACTTCTTCACGATCCCACGCCTAGAAAACTTCCCTGCGAGTCAACGCCTAGAAAGCTTTCTTACTATTTGACGCCTAGAAAAGTTTTCTCTCACCCGACGCCTAGAAAACTTTCCTACCATACCACGCCTAGAAAACATCTTGACGATCCCATGCCTAGGAAACTTTCCTGCGAACCAACGCCTAGAAAACTTTCTTATCATTTGACGCCTAGAAAAGTTTTCTACCATCCGACACCTTGAAAACTTTCTTACCGTCTGACGCCTAGAAAATTTTTCTACCATCCGACGCCTAGAAGACTTTCTTACAATCGGACGCCTAGAAAACTTTCCTACCATCTGACGCGTAAAAAACTCTCTTACCATCCGACACCTAGAATACTTTCTTACTGGTCGACGCCTAGAAAACTTTCCTACCATACCACGCCTAGAAAACATCTTGACGATCCCACGCCTAGAAAACTTCCCTGCAAGCCAACGCCTAGAAAAATTTCTTACCATTTGACGCCTAGAAAAGTTTTCTACCATCCGACGCCTTGAAAACTTTCTTACCGTCTGACGCCTAGAAAAGTTTTCTACCATCCGACGCCTAGAAAACTTTCTTACCATCCGACGCCTAGAAAACTTTCCTATCGTCCGACGACCTGATGCGCTCTGTATAAAAAGTGGAGTCCAAACCAGCATAATAACATGATGCGCATTAAAATTGCATTTTTTCAAATTTTTAAACAAAATAAAAACAATTTTTTATTTAAATCGCTTCGACATAAAAAGAAGAGTAATATTTATAATACGTATGCACAAACTAGACCTAAATATTGCACATGTAACTATTCCATTTTTGCTTGACAATTTTTCTTCTTTAGTTGAAAATTCAGTTATTTTGGTGGAAAATTAACATTTTTTGTTAAAAATTCATATCTTTGGATTGAAAACTAAACTGTTTGCCAGGAAATTCGTCTTTCTGGATTGAAAATTCAACATTTCGGCTGAGATTTTTTTTCTTTATTTATTGAAAAATCTTTCTTGGTTGAAAATTCAACTCTTTTGCTGAAAATTCCTTTTTTTTTTGGTTTGAAAATTAGTTTGTTTTGAATGATGCTTAAGTTAATTAAAAGAAAACAGAAGTGCCGATAGTAAAACGTCTGGGGACGGTAATATCAAAAACATATCTTTTTTGAAAGGAAGAATAATTATTTTCAAAATTTCTAAAGTGAGATTTAAAAAACGACACTTTTGAGATTGACTCCACGAAGATTTTTCATATTCTGCTTTTTATGTGTTAAAATAGTATTTTTAATTAACTTTCATAAACAAATTGGTCAAGCAGTAAAAAAATGTATGATGTTTGTTAATGAGTTCCCAAATTAAGCTAGAAATGATCCATACAATTTCACATAAACTTGAAAATTTATTCTTTAATTGTCAATATTTCAAGTCAAATAACATATCGTTAGAATCTTTATATTTCCTAGATTTGGAAAATTTTATTTTTAAATTACCAAGTGCTAATTCGAAAAAATGTTATAGTACGCATTTTAGTTCTTAATAGGTACAAAGGACTCCCGCTGACTAGGTTCGACGGCAGTAGTTCGCCTCAGTGGTGCTACCAGACCACGACTTTTTCAACTGCGCATGCGTCGCATAAAGAAGGAGTGACGAAGAGAAAATCAGTTTTCTTCCCTACTCCACCATTGCGCGACTGCGCAGTTGAAAAAGTCGCGGTCCGTTAGCACCACTGGTTCGGCCAAGTGAGGGGAAGCCGTGTAGTGGGGGAACCGTTCGCAGGTAGTCAAATATCACCCCCATAAGTCTGTTTTATAGGGTCCCAAAAAAAACCCCATAAGTGACAAAAATAGATTTTGGGAGTTTTTGGCGCTCATTATGATTTCTTTGGGTTTTTTTTTAACAAAAATTGTTTCTAATACATAAATCAATATTTCATACTGATAATCAGATACTTACATAAATTATATAAACAATTTATTATTGTTTTGAGCAATTTTATCTTAGAATGGAGATAGAAAGTCGCGATTTAAAAAAAAAATCCACTTCCTGTCTAATTTTCGATTAGGGAGAGGTAATAGTTCATTAATGTTAACGAACTTAGTTTTTTAAACAATTTACTATCATCGTTAATAACATTACCTTTGAATAATGCTAGAAATTGAGGTTTTTTCTGAAATTTCCAAATTTTGTTCACTTTTCATTTGAAGTGAATTATTATTTAATTTAATATAGCAAAAATGATTGTTTGAACAAATTATTATTGTTTATAGCTATCTTCTTCTATGTTAATACTAGATAGTTGCGGTTTTTTCTGAATTTTTTAACTTTGGTCCATTTTTCAATTAGAGTGAAGTAATAATTAATTCAAGTTAACAAAAATAATTGTTTAAACAATATATTAATATCGTTAATAAAATTCTCTTTTCCTAGTGGTAAAAAGTTGCGGTTTTTTCTCAAATTTTAAACTATTTGTCTATTTTTCACTTGTTGTGACTTAGTAATTATTTAAGTTGAGCAAAAATAATGTATTATTGTTTATAACTATTTTCTCTCAGATAAGTGCTTGAATGTTGCGGTTTCTTCTGAAATGTTAAACTTTTCTTTGCCTTTTTAGTTATGAACAAATATGAATAAACAAGATTTCAGGAATATTTCAAAGATTTCATAAAAATTTCATCAGGATTTTAAAAACTACAAGAATTTTCAAGATTCCAACAAGGGTTACAGTACACCAGATTTCAATGATTTTAAAACGAAATTATTAAATACAATTCTTTAAATCTTGTGAAATGCCTTGAAGTACCTTGAAATCCCGTGTGATCTTTGGAATTTAAAAAAGCCTAAATCTCTAGAAATTTTGGAAATCCTTTAAAATCCTTGAAGATTTAATTAAATGTTTCAAATCTTCTGAAATTCCTCAAATAAATTTAGAATCAATTCTTATCTGAAATTCATTAGAAATTTTTAACAATCCCTATAATTCTTTCAAACTCATTGAAATTTCATTTATTTTTCTACATTCTATGGAAATCTCTTCAAATTTTTGGAAAACTCACAAAATTGTTTCAAATCTCAATAATTTTTTAAATCCCTTGAAATCCTTTGGAATTTCTTAAGATTTCTGGAAATCTTTGGAAATCCTCTGAAATCCCTAGAATTGTCTCGAAATCTTACAAAATTCCATAGAAAGAATATATTGAAGTTTTTAGAATAATATAACTCTTTTTTAAATCACGTAATTCTTTTTTTTTTTATGTTTTGCATATGTACATTCTTCTCACATTTCAAAATTATTTTCTTATGATGATTTTCTGTAATGATTTTTCTATAATCATAAAAAAATATAGGAAATGGATTGTGGAAAAATCATTATAGGAAAATCAATATAGACCCATATAGCATTTTTCCTAATATTTTCTGTAAGGGGGATTGAAAGGGATTGCGTCGGATTGCATGACAATTTTAGGTAAAAATATCTCATTTTGTGTTTAAATATTTCATTGATGGCTGGCCAAGTATATTATTTCTACTGAAAAACACGTTATCAGGGGCTTGTCTGGCCAATACATGCCCATTCTACTTAATAATATGACTACCCTACTCCTACTTGAATTATGTTAATATCTTGGCTAGATTTCAGCAATTTTCTATTTACCCTAGAAAAACAGATTTGTCCGGCCAAAAAACTCTAATGTTTGGAAAATTTCAAAGATTTTCAAGAATTTACAAATGTAGCTATTCCATTTTTGGTTGAAAATGTACATTTTTAAGTTGAAAATTGTACTATTTCGTTGAAAATTCGATTTTTTTAAATCATTTTTTTAACTGAAAATTTAACTATTCCATTTTTGGGTGATAATTCAGATGTTTTAGTTAAAAATTCATTTGATTATTTGAAAATTTAACTGTTTTGTTGAAAATTAGTTTTCCTTTGTTTGAAAATTTACCTTTTCCAGTTAAAAATTCAACTATTTCGTTAAAAATTCGTTTTTATTTGGTTGAAAATTAATTTTTAAAACTGTTAATACAGCTATTCCATTTGTCGTTTATAATTTTTTTTTTTAGTTTAAAATGCACTTATTTAGTTAAAAAAATATACTATTTTGTTGAAAACTTGATTTTTTTGTTGAAAATCATTTTTTTATATGAAAATTATTATTTTTTTAGCTGAAAATACAGCTATTCCATTTTTGGTTGAAAATTTACCTCTTTTAGTTGAAAATTGAACTATTTTGTTCAAAATTCAACTTTTTTTTTGTTGAAAATTATTTTTTTTACTGTAAATTTAACTACTCCATTTTGGGTGAAAATTTATATTTTTTTAGTTAAAAATTAATTTTATTAACTACTTGGTTGAAAATTCATTTTTGAAACTGATAATGTAATTATTCCATTTTTGGTTGAAAATTCATATTTTTTAGTTTAAAAGACATTTATTAGTTGAAAATTGAACAATTTTGTTGAAAATTCAATAAAACAAAAATAAAAATTTCGGACTGAAAATTTAACTACGCTATTTTTGGTTGAAATTTTTTTTAGTTAAAAATCCATTTTTTTAGTTAAAATTTAAATTATTTTCTTGAAAATTCGTTTATCTTTAGTTAATCTTTTTTTTTTACTGAAAATGTAGCTATTCCATTTTTGGTTGAAAATGTACATTTTTAAGTTGAAAATTGTACTATTTCGTTGAAAATTCGATAAATAATAATTTTCAACAAAAAAGTTCATTTTCAACCAAATAGTTGAATTTTCCAAAAAATTATTAAATTTTCAATCGAGAAAGACAAATTTTCTACAAAAAAAATTGCATTTTAATCACGAAAAGACGATTTATGAACAAAAATAGTTGCATTTTTAGTCAAAATAGTTAACTTTTCAATAACAAAAAATACTTTCTAGATAACAATTTAATTTTCAAAAGAAAAATCATTTTAAACCAAAAAGTTGAATTTATTTTACCAAAGGAGATGAATTTTCAACAAAAAATTTAATTTTCTACAAAATTGTTAAATTTTCAATCCGGAAAGACCTATTTTCTTCAAGAAGGTTAATTTTCAACCAAATATAGTTGAATTTTCAACCAAAAAATATGAATTTTTAAGCAAAATAGTTGTACGTTCAACTCAAAGAAACGATTTTTCTACAAAGCAATTGAATTTTCAAGTAAAAATGTAATTTTTAAGCAACTGGTTGAATTTTCTAAAAAATTATTAAATTTTCAATCCAGAAAGTCAAATTTTCTGCAAAACAATTGCATTTTAATCACGAAAAGACGATTTCTCAAGAAAAATAGTTGCATTTTCAGTCAAAATAGAAAATAAACGAATTTCTAGAAAACAATTAAATTTTGAACAAGAAAAGTTCATTTTCAACCAAATAGTTGAATTTTCTCGAAAATTCTTAAATTTTCAATCGGGAAAGACTAATTTTACAAAAAAAAGGTTAATTTTCAAACAAATATAGTAGAATTTTCAACCAAAAAATATAAATTTTCAACAAAAAAGTTAATTTTCAGCCAAATAGTAGAATTTTCTACTAAATTGTTAAATTTTCAATCCGGAAATACAAATTTTCAACAAAAAAAAACTCATTTTCAACCAAATATAGTTGAATTTTCAACCCAAAAAGACGAACTTTCAACAAAAAAAAAGCACTTTTAACACAAAAAGACTAATAATTTATTTTGCCAATTATAACAGAATATATGAAACGTTAATGTGAATAGATAGATAGATTTTTAGGTAATTTATAGTTTGAAGAATTTGACACATATTAAAACATTTGAAATCCTTGAGATATTTCAAAATGTCTGCAAATTCCTTGAACTCTCTTAAAATATGTAAAATCTACGTGAAATCTTTTGGAATCTTTGGAATAGTCAGCAAAATCTTTGAAATCTTTGTAACATTTTTTGAAATCTTCAAAAAAGTTTAAAAATTCTTTCAAATTCTTGTGAAATCTTTTTCGAATCGTTCTCAATGATTTTAAAATATTACAATATTTGTAATGTTTGTGAAATATTCAAATATTTGGAAATCTTGGTGAATTCTAGAAAGTCTTCTGGTGTATACAAAATCTATGAAACATTTTAAAGTGCTTGTGAAACCTTCTGAAACCTTTCAAAATGTTTGAATATTCATTAATATCTCGCGGTTGGAAGAAGTTGAAATAAAAGAAAATAATTTTTTATCACAGTTTTGGAAAAATCATAAATGCTATTTTTGCTTCCTAATCAGCACAATATGACTAATTCTGACAATTTTTTCAGATTGTTTTTTGAGTTTCTAAAGAAAAAATTAATTTTTATATAAGCACCTGAAAATGAAAAAAGTCTAGCTGCTCTGCACATAGTCTTTTTTTTAGCAAAGAAGAACTTTCTCATGTTTAAAATATAGTTCCGAAAAAGTTGAGAATATTAAATAATATAGCTATATTTTTTTCATTTTCAGGACTCCATAAGAGATTTAATTATACATGTTATAAATATAAATTATACATGTTATAAACAGCTTTTCCAAATACCTCGTGTGCACCACGGCTAATCACGTCCTGGTCGGGGATGGCCTAGGATTGGAAAACCCAATTATATTAAGTTTTTTTGGCTGCCACTTACCTCTTAGCCGCGACACAAACACCGGATTATTACACTTCTCACTTCCTCTATCTCTACCTTAGCATCAATCCTTTTTAGTACTTCTTCTACTCCTTCCATCACCTCCTCCCCCTCTAATCTGAGACCCTTTATCACAGCATTTTTAACTAAAAAGATGACATTTTTACAAAAAGAGATGAATTTTTGAACCAAAAGAACGAATATTCATGAAGATAATTGAATTTTCAACAAAAAAATTTTTGTGGTCCAGACAGATATTTAACTAAAAAATATGACTTTTTAATAAAATCGTTAAATTTTCTACCAATTCTTAATTTTCAACAAATTACATAAATTTTCAACCAAGTAGTTGAATTTTGAAACCCCAAATGGAATTGTTAATTTTTCAGTCGAAAAAATTAATTTTCAACAACAAGAAACTACTAATTTTCAACAAAATATTTAAAATTTTTATCACAATATTTCAAGTTTGAACCAAAAATATAAATTTTCAGGCATATCAGAAGAATTTTCTACCAAAAAAGACGAATTTTTAACAAAATACAGAAATTTTCAATCAAATAGTTGAATTTTCTACAAAATTGGTAAAATTTTAACCAAACAGTTGAATTTTTAAACGAGTAATTGAATGTTCACTTAAAAAAAATTATTTTCAACAACAACAAGAAATGAATTTTCAACAAAGTACATACATTTTCAACCAAGCAGTTGAATTTTGAAACCCCAAATGGAATGGTTAAATTTTCAGTTAAAAAAATTAATTTTTAACAAACAAACAAAACTACTAGTTTAATAATAAGTAGCAATTCCAACCTTTCTCAAATTTACAGTTGAAATGAGGCAATAATTGATGAAAGTTAACCAAGATAATTGTTTAATGCGGGTTTTCAATTGAGAACTAATAATAAATAAACACCAAAGAAAATAATTTCTAAATTGTATTATAATTTTTTATTTAAACAATTATAAATATAAATATAATATATATTATATATATACATAGTTAGAAATTCATTTTTTGGTTGAAGAATCTCATATTTTGTTTGAAAAATTAACTATTTTATTCAAAATTCGTTTTTCTTGTATTTAAAATACATTTTTTTATCTGAAAATGAAACTATTCCATTTCTTGTTAAAAATCGTGTTTTTCTAGTTGAATATTCAACTATTTTGTTGAAAATTCATGAAATTTGTTAAAAATTCGTCTTTTTGGGAGAAAATTAATCTCCTTAGTTAAAAGTTCAACTATTTTGGTACAAAATTCAACTATTTTGGTCGAAAATTCAACTATCTGGTTGAAAATTAAGATTCATCCTTTTTGTTTAATTCAACTGTTTTTTATTTGAAATTTAAATATTTGTTAGTTGAAATAGTAACTATTACATTTTTTGATTATTTCGGTGAAAAATTCAATTAATTTGTTAAAAATTCATTTTTTGGTTGAAGAATCTCTTTTTTTTGGTTTGAAAAATTAACTATTTTATTAAAAACTCGTTTTTCTTGTTTTTAGAATACATTCTTTTATCTGAAAATGTAACTATTGCATTTTTTGTTAAAAATCGATCATTTTTAGTTGAAAATTCAACTATTTAGTTGAAAATGAAATGAAAATTCGTCCTTTTTGTTGAATTAAACTGTTTTTTATTTAAAATCATTTTTTTTTGTTGAAACAGCAACTATTACATTTTTTGTTTATGATTCACCATTTTCGGTTTAAAATTAACTTTTTCAACTGAAAATTAAACTATTACATTTTTGGTTGAAAACTGATTACTTTATTTGAAAATTTCATTATTTTTATGGGAAAATCAACAATTTGCAGCAAATTTTATTCTTTCTTGATTAAAAAAACCTTCTTTCATAATTTCGCTTATAAATTTAATTACTTTGTTAAAAGATCATTTTTTGGTTACAGATTTTCATCTCTTTCTTTGAAATTTAACTATTTTATTCAAAATTTTTTTTTTAAAGATTGTTGAAAGATTTTGAAGAATTCAAGGAAATTCGAAGATTTCAGGAAATTTAAGGTTTTTCATGGACGTTTCGGCATTTCGGGAATTCAGATAATTTGAGTGATTTCAGGAGTTTAGAATCTTCCAGGAAAACAATGAATTCAGAATGATTAAGGATTTTCAAAGAATTCAACTGAATTTAGGGATTTCAGGAAATTTAGAGATTTTCAGGGATTTTGAATCATTTTAGGAAATCAGATAATTTGAGAAATTTCTGAAGTTTAAAATCTTGGAGGGAAAAATGCAATTCGGATTGTTAAAGGATTCTAGAGAATTCAAGGGAATTCGAGGATTTTAGAGAATTTAAGGTATTTTAGGTACTTTTAGGCATTTCGCGAGTTCAGATAATTTGAGGTATTTCAGGAGTTTAGAATTCTCAAGGAAAACAAGGAATTCAGAATATACAAGGTTTTCGGAGAATTCAAGGAATTTAGAGTTTTTTTGGGAATTTAATAAATTCATAATATTCAAGGATCTCCGAATATTCAAGAAATTCTGGATATTCAGGGATTTCAGGGAATTGAGAGAATTCAGGAAATTCAAAATATTGAGGATATACAAGCAATTCAGCAAATTGAGATAATTTAAGAAATTGCAGGTATTGAGAAATTTTTGAGAGTTGAGGAATTCAAGGGATTCATAGTTTTTCAGGAATGCAATTATTTCAGAATATTCAAGGATTTCCGAAAATTGAACGTATTCAGGATATTCAAGGATTTTAGCCAGTTCAGAGTATTTGAGGGATTCAGGCAATTAAGAGAATTTAAAATATTTAGGGGATTCAAAAAAAGAAAGGAATTTCAGCTATCCAGAGAATTGAACAAATTTTAGTAATTGAGGATATTGAAGGATTTCAGAAAAGTCAAACAATTTTGAGATTTTTAGGAATTTAGAGATATTCAGGGAATTTAACTATTTCAGGTAATTAATAGATGGTTAGAAATATACTTCTTTTGTTGAAAATTCGTCTTTTTCGGTTGAAGATTCCCTTGTTTTCGTAGAAAATTCAACTATTTTGTTGAAAGATAACTTTTTTGTCAAACTAATTTTTATTAATTTTTAAATTGTTTGTTTTTTGTTGTTGAAAATTAATCTCTTTGCATGAAAATTTATATGTCTGGGTAAAAATTGAACTATTTTGGTGAAAAATTGAACCATTTTGTTGTAAATTCGTTTTTTTCTTGTTGAAAATTAATTTCTTAACTGCAGATTTAACTATTCAATTTATGAATGTAAATAATTCTTTTATATTTTAAAATCAACTATTTGGTTGACAATTAATGTATTTTGTTAAAAATGGTCGTTTCTGAAAATTCATTTTTTTTTTTTTTTTTTTGAAAATTCAACTGCTTGGTTTAAAGTCGAACTACTTTGTTAAAAAATAATTTTTTGGTTGAAGCTGAATCGTTTTGATTGAAAATTCATGTATTTTGTTAAAAATTCGTCTTTCTTTGGTTGAAAATTAATTTTTTAACTGAAAATTTAATTATTCCATTTTTCATTGTAAATTTATCTTTTTTACTTGAATATTCAACTATTTGATTGAAAATTTATGTATTTTGTTTGAAACATTCGTATTTTTTAGTAGAAAATTAATTTTTTCGCTGGAAAATTTATATTACTGATTAAAGATGGAAGTAGTTTGGTGGAAAATCTAACCATTTTCGCTCGAAAATTTATATTTCTGGTTAAAAATTGAACTATTTTGATGAAAAATTGAACCATTTTTAGTTGAAAATCCGTATTTTTTGGCAGAAAATTAATCTTCTTGATTGGAAATCACCCTTTTGTTTCAAAATTCAGAATTTTATTTGAAAATTCATATTTTTGGTTAGAAATATACTTCTTTTGTTGAAAATTCGTCTTTTTCGGTTGAAGATTCCCTTGTTTTCGTAGAAAATTCAACAACAAACCACATCAATTTTTAACCGAAAATGAAATAGTTGAATTTTTAGTAAAAAATTAATTAACGTTTTTTTAAAAAAAATTTTCAACCAATAAGATTACTTTTCTACCAAAAAGACAAATTTTCAAAAAAATACATGTATTTTTAATCAATTAATTGAATTTTTGACTAAGAAATATCAGATTTTACCAAAAATAAAGAATAATTGAATTTTCGTTTACAAAAACTAATTTTCATGCATGAATTTTAATCCAAGTACATAGTTGAATTTTTCACTAAAAAATAACAATTTTCACCAAAAAAATGGAATAGTTAACTTTTCAATCTAAAAATTCATTTTTAACAACATAAAAAAGAATTTTCTACAAAATTGTTACATTTTTAACCAAAGAAATATATTTTTAAGCAAACAGTTTAATTTTCAACCAAAAAGATGAATTTTCTTCCAAGAAGATTAATTTTCTACAAAAAAAAAAAAGAATTTTGAATCAAATAATTGAATTTTCAATCAAGAAGATAAATTTTCAAAGAAAAATTGAACAGTTCAATTTTTAATGAAAGAAATCAATTTTTAATTAAAATTATGAATTTTCAACAACAACAAAATTAATTCTTATCCAAATAGTTGTGTTTTCAGCCGAAAAGACGAATTTTCAACAAAATTGTTATATTTTCGACGAAAGAAATGAATTTTTAATTAAAATGATGAATTTTTAATTAAAATTATGAAGATTAATTTTCTAAACAAAAAAAATTTTCAATGAAATAGTTCAATTTTCAACCAAGAAAATAAATTTTCAACAAAAACTGAAATAGTTCAATTTTCAGTGAAAGAAATTAATTTTCAACAAAATAAAAGTTTAACAAAAATATTTATGTTATATTTTCAGGGAAAGAAATCAATTTTTAATTAAAATTATGAATTTTCAACCAAAAAAAATGAATTCTTATCCAAATAGTTGTGTTTTCAGTTTTTTAAACAATAAATAAAATAATAATATTAAATTAAATATTTTGTTGAACATTCAACTGATTTGTTGAAAATTAACTTTTTTGTTGAAAAATCCTATTCTTGGGTTGAAAATTCAACTGTTTTGTATAAAAATAGTTTTTTTCGCTTGAAAATTTAAGAGTTTGGTAGAAAATTCAACTATTTGGTACAGAATAAAACTATTTTGTTAAAAATTCGTCTTTTTCGGTAAAAAATTAATCTTCTGTTTTGAAAATTCATTTTTTTATGACAATTAATTTTTTTAACTAAAAATTTAACTACTTTGTTGAAAATTAAATTGCTTGGTTGAAAATTAACTTTTTTGTAGAAAATTCATTTTTTTCGCTTGAAAATTCAAGAGTTTGGTAGAAAGTTCAACTATTTTGTACGAAATAAAACTATTTTATTAAAAATTCATCTTTTTAGGTACAAAATTAATCTTCTGTCTTGAAAATTTGTTTTCTTTTTGATAAAAATTAATTATTGTTACTGAAAATTAAAGATTTTGATAAAAAATTGAACTATTTCGTAAAAAATAAAACTAGTTTGTTAAAAATTCGTTTTTTTGGTAGATAATTAATCTTCTGTGTTGAAAATTCGTTTTCTTTTTAAAATAATTAATCTTACAACTTAAATTTCAACTATTTTGTTGAACATTCAACTGATTTGTTGAAAATTAACTTTTTTGTTGAATAATCATATTTTTGGGTTGAAAATTAAACGGTTTTGTAGAAAAATCGTCTTTTTCGCTTAAAAATTTAACTATATGGTACAAAATAAAACTATTTTGCTAAAACCGCGTCTTTTTAGAAGAACTTTTTTGAAAAATGATTTTTTTTCAAATGAAAAAATTTTCTGTATTAAAATTCGTTTTTTTTTCGATAAAAATTAATTTTTTTAACTTAAAATGTAACTATTTTGTCAAAAATTCAACTGATTGGTTAAAAATGAACCTCTTAATATTAATTTGCAAAAAAAAAATCATTTTAAATTTAACTATGAGCCTCAAGAAAAATTTGTTATTCTCTTGAATAGGAATTTTTTCTAAAATTTCTTATTTTTGCAAAATTTAAAAATGTGCTTAAAAATATTCTACATTCTGTTTCGAAACTTAAGGACATAATTTTTAATATTTTGTCATTTTTTTTAACTTTTCCGTTAAAATTAATTTTTCAAAATAAAAATTCATTTGAAATCTTCTTACGAATTTTAAGAAAAAAATTCTATTCTCTTAAACGTTTTAAAATTCATAAAAAGCTTTTTTTTCGAAATCTTAAAAAATGTAGATTTTCTTTTAAATATTTTGAAATCCTTCAAAATTTCCAATCATCCTTTTTGAAATTTAATTTTAATTTAAAAAAATCGTTTTAGATTTTTCTAGGAACATGGAGAAAAATTTGTATCCTCTTGAATAGGATTTTAGTTTAAAAATATTTCACATTCTGTTTCTAAATTTGAGAAAATCATTATAAATGTTTTGAAATTTTTCTCACTTTTATCTTAAAATTCATTTTTCAAAATAAAAATTCATTTGCAATTTTCCTATGAATTTTAAGAAAAATGTTTTGTTTTCTTGAAACGTTTAAAAATTCTTAAAAATCTACATTTTGTTAAAAAAATTTTGAAATCCTTTAAATTTTAAATTATTATTTTTAAATTATTTTTAAACTTCTAAATATCTTTCAAAATGATTCAAATTTTTCCTAATTTTTTTTGTAAAATCCTGGAAATTACAAAATTTGCTTTAAAATCTTCCAGATTGTTTTTTGACAATTTTGGAAATCTTTTTCAATTTTCTCTTAAAAATCCTCTAGAATAGGAATTTTTTCTAAAATTTGTCATTCTTGCAAAATTGAAAAATGTGCTTTAAAATATTCTACATTCTGTTTCGAAACTTTAGGCCATTATTTTAAACCTTTTAACATAAATAATAATAAATAATTAAATTTTAGTTTAAAATAAATTTTGAATAAAATACATGAATTTTCAAACAAATATTTTAATTTTTAATCGAATTTTCAGCCAAAAAGGTCAATTTTTTACCATATCGTAAAATTTTTAACAAAAATAGATGAATTTTCCACTGAAAAAGAGGAATTTTTGAACAAAAAATAAAATAATTTAATTTTTAGTTAAAGAAATAAGTTTCAAATCAAAATTAATTTTCAATAAAAAAACTAATTTTTAACCAAATAGATGAATTGTTAATGAAAAATGTGAATTTTCCGCAAAAAAGTTAATTTTTACACACGAAAAAAGAATTTTAGAAAAAATATATTAATTTTCCAGCAAATAGTTGAATTTTTGAAACAGAAATAAATTTTGATCAAAAAGGAACGACTTTTCAACGAAATAAATAAATTTTCAACCCAAGGACTTCATTTTTTTAATGAAATGATAAATTTTTAACCAAATATACGAATTTTTTACTAAAAATATGCATTTCCACGAAAAAATTATTTTCTACGAAAAAAGACGATTAAGAAAAACCTTAATTAATTAGCAAATAGTTGAATTTTTGATTGAAAAAATGCAATTAAACATAAATTAGTTTAATTTTCAACAAAAAACGATCGATTTTATATTAAAGAGATGAATTTTCAATAAAATAGTTTATTTTTAAACAAAATAGTTGAATCCTCGAGCCAAAAAAAATGAAATTGAAAAATAGAAGAAATTTTTAGCCAAGAAAGATGAATTTTCAACCAAAAACTTCTCTACCAGAATCGATGAAGTTGTATTCTAGGGGACCCAATTTTCAACCAAAATTTGTATTTTCAACCCAGAAGATTAATTTTTCATCGAAAAAGAAGATTTAAAAAAAAATCGGTTAATTTTTAACCAAAAAGCGACAAATTTGTATCAAAATAGTTAAATTTTTAACCAAAGAAATGAATGTTCAAAATTCTTTCTTGTCTTTCTTAATTTCTGCTTTTTTCAAATTTCTTCTAATAAAATATTATTCTAACAAAGCAAAATTTTCATTATTTATTTAAACATTAAAACACTAAATAAATAATATTTTTTTTTATTTCAAGTTTCACTCATTTTTGTTCAAACTTCTTTCTTCTCATTCTGAATTTATTTTTTTTCAAATTTCTTCTAATAAAATATTATTGTAACAAATCAAATTTTTTATTTTTTATTTAAACATTAAAACACTAAATCTCTTTCTTAATTTCTTCTTCTTTCAAATGTCTTCTAATAAAATATTATTTTGACAGATAAAAAATTTTGATTTTTAAAATTTAAATCTCTAATATTTAAACACTAAAAGACTACAAAAATTAATAAACATAAAAAAAAATTTTCTCCTCTTTGTTAATATCTTCTTACAAATTTCTTCTGACAAAATAATATTCTAACAAATCAAATTTTTCATTTAAACATTAAAACATTAAATAAATAATATTTAAACAATTTTTAAATTACATTCATTTTCGTTCAAACTTCTTTCTTCTCTTTCTTAATTCCTTCTTTTTTTAAATTTCTTCTAATAAAATATTATTCTAACAAATAAAAAATTTGATTTTTAAAATTTAAATCTCTAATATTTAAACACGAAAAACCTACAAAAATTAATAAACATAAAAAAAAAATTTTCGTTCTCTTTGTTAATATCTTCTTATAAATTTCTTCTAATAAAATATTATTCTAACAAATCAATTTTTTTATTTTTTATTTAAACATTAAAACACTAAATAAACAATAAATAATTTTAATATTTGAAATTTCTTTCTCGTTAAAATTACTTTCTTCTCATTCTTATTTTCTTCTTCTTTCAAATTTTTTCTAATAAAATATTATTCTAACTGATGAAATTTTTTTTTTTTTTAATTTAAATCTATAATATTCAAACACTAAAACACATGTGAAGGGATCAATAGTGAGAGGAGATGATCGGAGGATAAGTAGGATAAGTAGAAGTAAGTGTAATTGAGGGGAAGTACAGGAAATAAGGGAAAATTAGGAAAGGTTGGTAGGTGAAATGAGGACTAGAATTAGAGGGAAATGAGGGGATAGGGACTTGTGATAGTGATGAGTAATGAGGGAAGGGAGATTAGGGGAAAGAGAGTAGAGGTAGAGAAAATAAGGAGAGGAGGAGTACGGGAATGTGGAGAGGCAAACTGGGGGAAATGAGATAAGGAAAATCAGGGGACGTGAGGAATGGGGAAGTGATGATAAATTATTGGAGTAAAAGTGGGGAAAGTGATGGAAAATTTGTGGAAATGAGGGGAGGGGAAGTAGGAGAAGTAAGAGGAAATGATGTTATCGGAAGTTGAAACTTTTCATCATTTTTTCGGCAAAAAAATTCTTTACCATCTAATATTTATTTAAACAACTTCTCAAACATAATAAGCTCCAGAGAAATTGTTAAACCTTGAAACATATGTTTGTTAATTTTAATTATTTACAACAAAGTTTATTATGAAGTGTAAACAATAATCTTCAGTTTAGCATGTCCAGTGAACTATTCTGATACATATAAAATGGAAAAAAGTAACACAAAAAAAAATTTCTTCTTGTCAAATAAAAAAATTGCATACATTTTTTATTAATTATTCATTGTTTAAACATTTTTATTTGTTTAAACAATCCTTTTTTCATATTTCATCGAAAATTATTGATACCCTCACAACGAGATAAGCTAATTAGGCAAAGGCAAAAATCATTATGGTTGATTAAATTTGTTGTTAATTGTTTAAACAACTTTTTATTGTTCAAATGTAACTTTTGACTAGAATAAGGCAGAAGAATGTAGTCTTCTGCAAATTTGTCAACAAAACTGACAGCATTCTGGCATGTTTCTTATTTTTACTACTTATTCATAATTGTTTAAACAAAAAATGAAATTTTCTACCAAATTGTTGAATTTTAAAGGCAAAAATACGAATTTTCTACAAGAGAGTTGAATTTTCAATCAAAAAGTTATAATTTATTCAAACGAAAGAGATGAATTTTCTACCAAAATTATGAATCTTCAACCAAAAAAAAAAATGAAATTTTAAGAAAGTATTTCCACTTTCAAGCAAAGAGTTGAATTTTCAAGACAAAATATAATAGTTGATATTTCAAACAAAAATGTGGATTTTTAATAAAAAACAACATATATTGAATTTCAACCAGAAAGACGATCTTTCAACAAAGTACTTGAATCCTCAACTGAAACAAATTAGTTTTCAGCAAAAAAAAGACGAATTTTCAACTAAATAAATAATTTTTTAACTAGATAATTGAATTTTCAACCAAAAATATTAATTTTCTACCAACAAAAAAAAAACAATTTTTGACCCAAATAGTTGAATTTCTAGTCTAAAAAAGATCACTTTTTAACCAAAAATGGAATAGTAATATTTGCATTAAAAAGAATTAATTTCCAATTAAAAAATCAAATCTTCTACAAAACAGTTAAATTTCCTACCACATAGTTGAATTTAGTACCAAAATGTTGAATTTTCAAGACAAAAAGACGAATTTTCTATACAAAACAGTTAAATTTTCAACACGAAAATTAAAATTTTGAACAACAAAAAATGGAATTTCCTACCAAATTGTTGAATTTTAAAAGCAAAAAGACGAATTTTCTACAAGAGAGTTGAATTTTCAATCAAAAAGTTATAATTTATTCAACCAAAGAGATGAATTTTCTACCAAAATTATGAATCTTCTACCAAGAAAAAAAAATGAAATTTTAAGAAAGTATTTCCGCTTTCACCCAAAGAGTTGAATTTTCAAGACAAAATAATATAATAATCGATATTTCAAACAATAATGTGGATTTTTAATAAAAAATTACATATATTGAATTTAACGTTGAATATTCATCTTTTTTTATATAATAATTTGACCGTTTGGTTGAAATTTTAACTACGTGATTCAAACTTAAGCTTCTTCCCTGAAAAATTTTTTTTTCGGAATTTTAATTCTTATTTAATTTTTTTCTTGAGAATTAATTTGGTTTTTTGTTTGGAATTTTTTTTTTAACTTAAAATTTAACTATATGCCTTGATGGCTTGAAAGTTTAATAATTTGATTGAAATTTCTTTTATTGACTGAAAAATCTTTCTTGGTTAAAAATTCATATTTTTTAGTTTAAAATTGAAAATTAATTTATTTCTTTTAGGACTCTTTCACTCTTTCCATGAAAAGTTGTCTATTTGGTATAAAATTAATTATATTAGCAAAAATGTAACTAATTTGCGTTGAAAATGTGTTTTTTTTTTTGGTTAAACATTATTTTCCCAACTCAAAGTTGAACTATTCCATTTTTGGTGGAAAATTTACAGCATCAATTGAAACTTTTTTTTTAGTCTATGGTCATATTTTTTTCAGAATTCATCTTTTTTTTGTTAATAATTTTATATTTTTCGGTATAAAATTTAACTATTTGGTTCAAAATTAATCTGTTTTGCTTCCTCATAGAGGAAGCTATGTAACAGTAATATTTTCTGAAAAATTTTAATTCATTTAATCAAACGTTCCTTAATTTAAAAATTTCTAATACAATGTTCTCAACAGTTGTGTGCGTGTGATTTCTAAATATATTTATTGCATTTTTTCAGCACTTTATAATATTTTAAAAATCGGTAATTTATAGTAAAACTTTTATTATTAACATAATTCAAAACTGATGCATGAATATAAATAATTTCTTGGTTCGAGACGAGTCGATTGACCTATAATAATATAAATACATTTTATGAAGCGTAAGGAAGTTATGGTCATTTATATTATATTAAAAATCGATGGTTAAAGTAAAAAATTTCTCATTCTCATAATTTTAATAAAAAATTAAAAAAATGTTTTTTTCATAAATATTATTTTTGCATTAAAAATACAATGATCAAAACATTTTATTAAAGAAAATTTTTTTTAATGTTGAAAGTTTAAAAAAATTATTGTTTAAATTTAAATTAAAAATAATTGTATAAAAAAATAAGATTAAAAACACATATGCCTCGAAAGAAAAATAAATTTCTCCTGAAATTTTCTCCGAACAAACTTTGCACATTTCAATTCAGCGCTGAATTGTATCGATGTTTATTTTTATTTATTTATTTTTTGCGAACATTTGTTGTAATTTTTTTAAAATACTGTACACATTTCAAAACAACATTTTTCATTCAGAAATATATTTTTCAACTATTTTTTATTTTAAATTTGAACGATAATTTTAAAAACTTTTAAACATTAAAAAAAAAAATTTCTTTAATAAAAATATTTGATTATGTATTGTATTTTTATTAATTAAAAAAAAAAATTTTAATTCGGTGAATTTTCTTGTTCGGATGTTTCATAATTCGACAATTTTCTGTTTACCAAATTATAAAATATCCGAATTAGAAAATTCCCGAATTTAAACAATTAATGAGAATACAATAATCAAACA
>JAABKJ010075445.1:229525048-229537642 GCA_011634705.1 Andricus grossulariae
ATTTTATTATTCGGAAATTTGATTATTCAGAAATTTTCTAATACGGGAATTTTATTGTTCGGGAATTTTATTATTAAGGAATTTTATTATTCGGAAATTTTATTATTCGGAATTTTATTTTTTGGAATTTTTCCGTTGTTCCAGGAAATTTATCATTCGGGAAATTTCCAGTTCAGGAGTATTATTATTTGGGAGTTTTATTATTCAGGAATTTTCCCATTCGGAAATTTCAGTGTCGGGAATTTGATTTTTCAGGCTTTTCAGTCTTCCCAATTTTATTATTGCGGAATTTTCCAAATCGGGAATTTTATTATTCGGGAATTTTATAATTCGAAAATTTTACAGTGCCGAGAATTTCGAAAGTTGAACTATTTTGTTAAAAATACAACTGTTTAAAAATTCATGTATTTTGTTGAAAATTCATCTTTTTCGATGAACAAATATTTTTTGTGCTTATAAATTAATGTTTTTGGTGGAAATTTCAATTTTTTAATTGAAAATTAATCTACTTTGTTTAAAATGTAACAATTCAGTTCGAAGATAATTTTTTTGGTTAAAGATTCTTTATTTTAGTTCAAAATTGATTTATTTGGTTAAAAATGTTGCTGAATAATATTTTTTTTATTGAAAATTATTTTTCAACTGAAAATGCAACTATTATATTTTTGGTAGACAATGGATTTTTTTTTAGTTAAAACTTCAACAATTTTCTCAATAATTCGTCTTTTTTTATTGAAAATTCATCTTTTTGTTATAAAATGTAACTACTTTCTTGAAAAATAGTTGTTTCATCGTTGAAATTTTGTTTTCTAACTGAATATTTAACTATTCTAGTTGAAGATTCATAATTTTAATTGAAAATTCAACTCTTGGGTTAAAAATTTAACAGTTTTCTTGAAAATTCGTCTTTTTGGTAAAAAATTCAACTATTTGGATAACAATTAACTTCTTTTGTTGAAAATTTATGTATCATAATAATTATATTATAATTTTATTATGATATGTTAATAATTAACTTAAATTAATTTTTTATTCCAGTTGAAGATTCATCATTTCATTTGAAAATTCATATTTTTGGATAAAAATATAACTATTTTGCTAAAAAATATAATTTTTTTAAATGAAATTTATTTTTTAACTGCAAATTCAACTATTTCATTTTTGGTAGAAAAATGACTTTTTTTAGTTAAAACTTCAACTATTTTCTAAAAAAATCGTATTTTTTTGCTGGAAATTCAACTTTTATTATTATTATTATATCATTAAGCCGTTTCCCTTTCGGGGTAGGCGTGAATTGCTCGGTTGGATGGTATTAATGTGTGGATGGGTGTATTAATCTGGTTTGGTTGAGGATTCATCAATTTTTCAGAAAATTAAATTATTTGGTTGAAAATTAGCTTTTCTAAAAAATTTCATATTTTTGGTTTAAATTTAACCATTTGTTTAAAAATTAAACTATTTTTTATGAAAATTTAACTTTTCGCAGAAAATAAACTTTTTAGTTAAAAAATGATATTGTTGAGTTGAAAAGTCAACCGTTTTGTAGATAATTCGTCCTTTTGGCTTTAAAATTCAACCATTTTGTTGAAAATTAATATATTTTGTTGAAAAGTTGTGTTTTTTTGGTAGAACATTAATTCTTTTGCTGGAAAATTTATCATTTTGGTTAAAAATTCATTTTTTTTAGTTAGAAAATCCAGTGTTTTATAGAAAACATTTTTTTTTGGTTGAAAATAATTCTTTGTGGTTGAAAATGTATTTGTTTTGTTTAAAAATGAAACAGTTTTGTTCTAAATTAAACTGGTTTGATTGACGATTCAACAGTTTGGTAGGAAATTAAAATATTCGTTGAAAATGAACTTTTTTCTTAAAAATTCTTATTTTTTGTTTGAATTGAAACTATTTTTACGAAAACTCATCTTTCAGATTAAAAATTTAACTATTTGATTAAAAATTCATTTTTTTTAGTTAACAATTCAACTACTTGGTTGAAAGTTGAACTAGTTGTTTTTAAATACATATTTTTTAAGATTCACCTCTTTAGTTTAAAATTCATCTTTTTCCTGAAAATTGTTTTTTTTTGTTAAAAATAAATTTTTTCATCTGAAAATTGTACTATTCTATTTTTGCTTAGAAATTTATCCTTAGAAATTTGTCCTTTATTATTCGGTTCAAAATTTATCTTTTTGTTGAAAATTCTTATATTGTTGATTTAAATTTAACCATTTGTTAAAAAATTAAACTATTTTTACGAAAATTTAACTTTTTGGTAGAAAATCAACTTTTTAGTTAAAAAATGATATTTTCAACCAAAGAAATTAATTTTCAACCAAAAAGGTGAATTATTCACCGAAATAGCTGAATTTTCAAGTAAATAAGATAAATTTAAAAAATTAAAACTTAATTTTCAGCAAACAAAAAAATTTTTTTTTCCAATCAAATAGTTATATTGCTACTAAAAAAAGACAATTCTTCTACAAAATAGATAAATTTCCAACTAAAAAAGATAAATTTTCAACAAAAAATAGAATAGTTTAATTTTAATTTAAAGAAATGAGTTTTCAAGTAAAAAAATTAATTTTCACCGAAATAGTTAAATTTTCAACGAAACAGATGAATTTTCAACCAAAAAGATTAAATGTCTATTAAAAAAAATATCATCGAAAAATGGAATCATTAAATTTTTAGTTAAAAACATTAATTTTCAATAAAAAAGAAACTAATTTTCTATCCAGAAAGGAATAATTTTTAACAAAATACATGAATTTTCAGCCAAATATTTTAATTTTTAATGGAATTTTCAACCAAAAGGGTTAATTTTGTACCAAAACAGACAATTTTTCAACAAAATAGATGAATTTTTAAATAAAAGAGATCAATTTTCATAAAAAATTACATTAATTTAATTTTCTGTTAGAGAAAAATTTAAGTTTTTAAGCAAATAAAATAAATTTTCAACGAAATAGTTAAATTTTCAACCAAAAAAATGAAATTTCTTTCAAAAAGATTGAATGTCTATCAAAAAAAATTGCGAACAAAAAATTTAGTTAAATTTTTAGTTGAAAATATTAATTTTCAATAAAAACATTAATTTTCAGCCAAAGAAAAATTAATTTTTAATGAAAAAAAAAACAACTGATTTTCTACCAAAAAAGACAATTTTTCAACAAAATAGATGAATTTTTAAATTAAATAGATCAATTTTCAACAAAAATTAGAACAGTTTAATTTTTTGTTCGAGAAAAATTAAAGTTTTTAAGCAAATAAAATAAAACCATGGACAACTGAAATTTAGTGATTGTGAATTTTCTTTCGTTAAAGCTCCTTCGGCTTTAACCAGCAAATTCTCATCACGCGTCTCGTGAGAAAAAACGGTCAAAAGCAAATTTTTTGATTTAACTTAGGCAAATAATTTTGCTACGATACATTTTATTGTACCTTGTGTCTTTTTCCAAAAATTTAATTTGTTTATTTGTAATGTCAGTTTTCACGATTAAAACAAAAACTACGTGTCTTATCAAAAAATAATTCATAAAAAATTTGTCGATATTTTTTGGTGAACAACTTTTGTCTATTCATTTTTTTTTGTGTATCTTGTGTTGGTTTTCAAAAAACCTAATTTTTTTTTTTTTTTGAATATTATCTTTTAGGATTAAAACAAAAATTGAACGTCCTATAAAAAAATGTTTAACAAGAAATTTATAACATCCTTTTTTTTATAACAACATTTTTTAACATCTATAAATTGTACATTTAAAGAATTCAACAAAATATTTATCCAAGCTATCATTTTCAATTCACTAAATGAAAGAATGAATGAATAAATTTATAAATTTCCAAAATTATATAATTTTAAACAATTTGTTAGAAACATTAAAGATTGAAAGATCACAATTTTTTAAAACTGCACACTTCTTAAAGTAGAAGTTAAATTGTTTTAATTTCCAGTCGTTGAAATTAATAATTTTTCAATTGTTATTCACACATTAAAATTTGTTTCGAAATCTTTCAAATAATCTTTTAAAATTGTTTTTTTGAATAAAAAAATCACAAACAAATTTTCCCCGGAATCTTAAGAAACAAATTGCCTTAAATTCTTATAGATTATTTTTTTAATAATTTTTTTAATCCTTTGAAATCTTTATAAATATTGCCTCAACATTAATTTAAAAAAAATCATTTTCAATTTTCCTAGGGATCTTAATAAAGATTTTCATTCTTCTAAAACCAATCAAACTGCTAAAAATATATAATGCCCAACTGAGTCCAGGCAAAGTATGTAATACTGTCTATCATACAGATTGCCTGGGCATTATATATAATGCCCAGAAGAGATCAGGCAAAGTGTGTAATAAATATTCTCCATTCGATCTGTGTTTCCTTTATTTAAACCGTCATTTGTTGGTCATTTTAAAGATATTAAGATGTATTTTTTAATGATTCATAATAAGACGCAGTTAAAAAAATATATTTGTTCAAAACATAAATTTAATGAATTTTTGTATTTTTGAGAAACAAATGATTAAACTCAATTTTTGAAGAAAAAAAATCCACTTTTGATTTTCTTTAAAAAAATTTTTAAGAATGTTTACGATGTGCTCTAAAATCCCGGTGAATGTAAAAATAGGATCTCCCTTAGTTTTCGAGAAATGAATGAAAATGCATCGGAATTTTTTTTCAATTTTCATTTGTTCAAATACAAATCAAAACTTATTACTTAAATGTCGCCCCAAAAGTCTGTTTTATAGGGCCTCAAACAATCAAATTGAGTGAAAAATTGAGGTTTACCAGTTTTTGACGCTAATTATTTATCATGCATAAAATACTACGTTCTATTATTGATTAGATGTTTATATACATTAATCGAACAATTAATTATAGTTTTTAGGAATTTTTACTTAGAATAGAATTCGGAAGTGGCGGTTTTTCCGAATTTTTAAACTTATTTGCAACTTTTCGATTAGAGTGAGGTGATAATTAACTCAAGTTAACAAAAATATTTGTTTAAGCAACTTGGTATTAGTTTTGATAATATGACTTGGAATAATGCTAAAACGTTGTGGTTTTTTATGAAATATTCGACATCTTTTCCACTTCTCAATTAGTGTAAGGTAATAATGGATGCAATTTAGCAAATCATGTTTCTCAACAAATTTTTATTGTTTATAACCATCTTCCCCTATAGTTATGCTAGATAGTTGCGGTTCTTTTCTGAAAATCATATGAAATGTTCCCATGAGTCATAAAAAAATTGTTGTACACATTGAAATCTTTAAAAATTTGTAAAACGCTTCTTTTTTTGGAACCTTAAGAAATCTAAATTAAAATATTTTTTTTTAAATCTTTACAAATTTTAAATTATTTTTGAATCTTTACAAAACTTCTAAATATCTCTTAGAGTTGCCCTATTTTAAAAAATGTTGTGGTCATTCAAAATAAACAAATGTTGCTTTAAAATCTTCTACATTTTTTTACGAAATTTTAGAAAATCATTTGACATTTTTTGAAATATTTTGCAATTTTCTCAAAAAATTCTTCTTTCAAAATACAAAATTATTTAAAATTTTTTCATCAATATTAAGAAAAGTTTTTTATTCTCTAGAAACTTTTATAATTATGTTAGTTGGAAATTCATCTCTTTGGTTGAAAATGTAACTATTTTATTCAAAATTCATATTTCCGTGTTGAAAATTCAACAATCAAGTCAAAATTTTGTTCGTTGTTGACTAAAAAATCTTTCTATGTTGAAAATTCTACTTTTTTGTATAAAATTCGTCTTTTTAGTTTGAAGATTCATCACTTTTGGTAGAAATTTAGTCTTTTTTGATTAGCAACTGTTTTGGTTGAGGATTCAATTATTTTGTTGAAAATTCGTGTTTTTTGGTACAACTCAACTCTTTTTTATTAAAATTTTTTTATCTTTTTTGGTTGCAATTATAAGAACTTAGTTGGCAGTTGATTTACTAATTCATTTCTTTGTTTAAAAATTGAACCATTTTGTTGAATATTCGCTTTTTTGGCTAAATTTTTTTTTAAACTGAAGTCTGAAAGTTTAAATATTCAATTTTTGGTTGCAATTTTTTTGTTGAAAATTTATATATTTTGTTACAAGTTCAGCTTTTCAGTGGAAAATTATTAATGTTCTCGGCTGAAAATTCATCTTTTTGTTTAAAAATCCAACTATTAGGTGTCATTTTTAGTTAGAAAACTAATTTTCTGGGTTGAAAATCATCTTTTTGGTTTTCAAGTATTTGGTTAACCAGTTATGTTGAAAATTATTTCTTTTTAATGCGGTATTTTAACTTAAAATTCATTTTTTAATTTCAAAACTTTACTAATTTGTTTATGTAGTTTTCTTCCTTTTTTTGATTGTAGATTCACAATTTTATATAGTTGAAAATTTAAATATTTGTTTGTAAATTAACTTTTTTGTTGAAAATTCAACTATTTTGGTAAAAAATTCAACTTTTTGGTTTTAGAAAACTATTTATTTAAAAATGTGACTATTTGATTAAAAATTGTTCTTTTTTTATCAAATTAAACTACGTGGTTGAAAGTTGAACTACTTTGTTAAAAAATCTTTTTTTTACGAATCACCTCATTGGTTGAAAATGCAACTATTTTATGGAAAAATCAGGTATTTTGTTGTTAATTCGTCATTTTTGGTTAGAAAACTAATCTTGTTGGCTAAAAATAATTTTTTTGGTTTTCAACTATTTGGTTGAACAATTATGCTAAAAATTATTATTATTATTTTTTAAATTCTTCATTTTATTTTAAAATTAATTTTTTCTTTTTTTTTAATTTTACTATTTTGTTTATGTATTTTTCTTCCTTTTTTTCGGTTGTAGATTCACAATTTTATGTATCAAAAGAATTAACTATTAGGTTGTAAATTAACTTTTTTGTTGAAAGTTCATATTTTTTGTTAAAAATTCAACTATTTTGGAAGAAAATTAAACTTTTTGGTTCAAAAAAATTATTTATTTAAAAATGTAACTATTTGATTCAAATTTCGTTCTTTTTTGTTCGAAAATAAAACTACGTGGTTGAAAGTTGAACTACTTTGTTAAAAAATCTTTTTTTTACGAATCACCTCTTTGGTTGAAAATTTAAATTTTTGGGCTGAAAATTCAACTATTTTATTGAAAAATCAGGTATTTTTGGAAATGTTTTAAAATCTTTTTTAATATTGTCTTTAAATTAATTTTCTTAAATAAAAATTTTATTTTAAATTTCCTGTGGAAACTTAAGAAAATTCGTTTATTCTCTTGAAATCTTTAAAAACCTTAAAAATCTTTAAAAATTTATTTCTAAATCTTCAAAAATCTAAATTTTGTTTATAACATAAATTTTTTTTTTCAAATATTAAATTATTTTTAAAATCGGTTTTAAACTTCTAAATATCTTCTAAAATGAGTCAGATTTTTCTGATAATTTTTTGTAAATGCGGCAAAATGAAAAAATTGTGTTAAAATCTTAAAGATTCTTTTTCAATAAGTTCAGAAATACTTTCAAATGTTTAAAATTCTCTTGAATATTCTTTTTAAATAAATTTTCAAACATAAAAATAATTTGAAATATTCCTAGGAATCTTAAGACGAAATTTTTTTGCTCTTGAAACCTTTCAAAATTCTGAAGAAGGTTATAATTTTTTTTTTCGATATCCGCAAAAATCTCTTCAAAACTTTGAAAATTGCCTCAGAATCTTCCAGATTCTTTTTTGGCATTTTTGGAAATCTTGCCATTTATTGAAATCTTTTTAAATATTGCTTAACAATTAATTTTTCAAAATAAAAATCATTTTACATTTTTCTTGGAATATTACAAGAAAAAATATTATTTTGAAACCTTGCAAAATCCTTAAATAATTTTCGCATCTTATTTCTAAATCTTCAAGAATATACAATAAAAATAAATATTTTTTAAAATCTTGTCAAACTTAAAAATTTTTTTTTACAACTCCTAAATATCTTTTAAAATGATTCCAACTTATTTTTGTGTTATGAAAATTTAAAAAAATTGCTCTAAAATCCGGCAGATCCTTCTTCAATAATTTTGGAAATGTTTTAAAATCTTTTTTAATATTGTCTTTAAATTAATTTTCTTAAATAAAAATTTTATTTTAAATTTCCTTTATAGAAAACATTAGAATATTCAAACCGTAAACTTGAATTTACACAAAAAAGTTTATTTTAAACCGGGGATGATGAATTTACAAAAAATTCAAAAACTTAAGATTAGAAATTTGAAATTAAAAATGTTTTATATTAGATTGAAAATTAAAAGTTCAAAATTTGAAATTTAAAATTTAAAATTTAAAAGTTTAAATTTTTAGATGTTTTTAGATTTTAGATGAAGCCAAAAAGACGACCTTTTTAGAAAACATTAGAATTTCCAATCCGCAGATTTAAATTTACACAAAAAAGTTCATTTTAAATCGAGGATGATGAATTTAAACAAATTTGAAAAGTTAAAATTAAACAGTTTGAATTAAACATTAAAAATTAAAAATGTTCAAT
Source organism: Andricus grossulariae (assembly GCA_011634705.1). Lineage (NCBI taxonomy): Eukaryota > Metazoa > Arthropoda > Insecta > Hymenoptera > Cynipidae > Andricus > Andricus grossulariae. The sequence goes on from JAABKJ010075445.1 coordinate 229,533,571, forward strand.
TTTCTGATTTTTTTAGATTTTAGATGAGGCCGAAAAGACGACCTTTTTAGAAAACATTGGAATATCCAAACCGCAAATTTAAATTTACACAAAAAAGTTCATTTTAAACCGAGGATGATGAATGTAAATAAAATTTTAAATTTTAAATTTTAAATTAAGCATTAAAAAAAAAAATTATGAATTTTTATTTTTTTTTAGATTTTAGATGAAACCGAAAAGACGACCTTTTTAGAAAGCATTATAATATTCAAACCGTAAATTTGAATTAACACAAAAAAGTTTATTTTAAACCGAGGATGATGAATTTACAAATAATTCAAAAACTTAAAATTAGAAATTTGAAATAAAAAATTTTTTATTTTAGATTGAAAATTAAAAATTAAAAGTTTAAAATTTGAAATTTAAATTTTGAAATAAAAAATTTTAAAGTTTAAAGTTGTAGATGTTTTTAGATTTTAGATGAAGCCGAAAAGACGACCTTTTTAGAAAACATTAGAATTTCCAAACCGCAAATTCAAATTTACACAAAGCAATCTATAACAATCTAAAATCTAAAAAAATCTAAAAATTAAAAATTTTTAATAAACGGAATAGTTTCACTTTCTGTTAAAAAAAAATAATTTGAAAAAAAAATAATATCAAACAAAATTGTTTAATTTTTATATAAAGAAATGAATTTTTAACTAAAATGATCATTCTTTCAACAAAAAATGAATTTTTGACAAAATAGTTAAAGTTTCAAATCAAATAGAACAATTTTTAACTAAAATAATAAATTTTTATCCAAAAGAATGAATTCTCAATCAAGGCAATTAATTTTCTACCAAAAATTAAAGGAATTTTCAACCAACTTTTTTTAATTTTAAACTAAAGAAATTAACTTTCGACTGTAAAAAGAAGTTTTTAACTAAGGACGAAAGAGGTAAATTTTCATTTAATGAAATGAATCTTTAACCAAAAATGAAAAAGTTAAATTTTGAATTAAAAAAAATTAAATAGTGAAATTTGAATTAAAAAAAAATAGTTGAATTTTAAACCAAAGATATGAATTTTTAATTAAAAGAATTATTTTTTAACCAAAAAAATGAATGTTCAACAAAATAGTTAAACTCTCAAACCAAAAAGATGAATTATTAACTGAAATGTTGAATCTTCAACCAAAACAATGAATTTTTATAAAGTTGTTTAATTTTCAATTCAATAGTTCAATTTTAAACCAAAAAAGAGAATTCTCCATCAAGGGGATTAATTTTCTACCAAATATAAAAGGAATTTTTTAACTAGAAAAGATACATTTTTTAACAAAAAATCGAAGAGTTAAATTTTCATTTAAAAATAGTTAATTTTCAACCAAAAATGGATTAGTTTAATTTTCATTCAAACAAATTCATTTTCAACCAAAAAGCTAATGTTCAAAAAAAGAGTTAAACTTTCAAACCAAAAAGATTAATTAATTACTAAAATGGTAAAGCTTCAAAAAAAAATGTAAGAAAATTATTCAATTTTCAATCAATCAGTTGAATTTTCAATAAAAAAAATAAATTTTCCATGAAGAAATTCCATAGAAAATTATAATATTCGGTTGAAAATTGACTTTGTTGTTGAAAATTCATATTTTTTGTTGAAAATTCAACTATTTTCGTTAAAAATGTAACTATTTTGTTGAAAATGCGATTAATTTTTGGTTCGAAATCGATTTCTTAAACTAAAAAATTAAATATTTCATTTTTGGTTAAAGATTTTTATTAGTCATAAATGTTACTATTTTGTGAAATTTTTTTTTTTTTTTAATTCACGTATTTTATTGAGAATTCGTATTTTTTGGAAGAAAATTAAACTGCTTGTTTATAGAATAACCCTTTGGGTTACAATATCAACTGCTTTGTACAAAAGACGATTTTTTGCTTGAAAATTCAAGAATTCCATAGAAAATTACACTGTTTGCTTGAAAATTGTCTTTCTTGTTGAAAATTCGTATTTTATGTTGAAAATTCAACTATTTTGGTTAAAAATTTTTGTTTGTTTGTTGAAAATACGATGAATTTTTGGTTCAAAATCGATATCTTAAACTGAAAATTTAATTATTTTATTTTTGGTTAAAGATTTTTATTAGTTAAAAATGTTACTATTTGGTTCAAAATTTGTCTCATTTTTGTTGAAAATTCACGTATTTTTTCGGCAATTCGTATTTTTTTGGAAGAAAATTAAATTTCTTGTTTAAGAAATCATCATTTTGGTTAAAAAGTCATCTGTTTTGTGCAAAAGTCGTATTTAGGTTGAAAATTAATTAATTTCATATGAATTACACTATTTGGTTGAAAATTGTCTTTAGTGTTGAAAATTCACTTTTTTTTGTCGGGAATGTAACTATTTTGGTTAAAAATGGAACTATTTAGTTGAAAAATATTTTTTTCTGTTTTGTAAATTCACGTATTTTATTGAGAATCCATATTTTTTGGAAGAAAATTAATCTGCTTGTTTAAAAAATCACGCATTTGGTTAAAATATCAATTGCTTCGTACAACATATTTTGTTGAAAACTGATTCTTTTCAGTCGAAAATTCAACAGTTTTGTAGAAAATTTCTTCTTGTTTAAAATTGATATTTTTATGTAAAAAAGTCTACTAAAATCTTTTTTGGATGAAAATTCAATTTTTTTTAATTTCTCTTTTTAATTTAAAAATTCATCTGTTTTTGTAGAAATTGCATCTTTCTCGTATAAAAATGCAACTGCGTGGTTGAAAATTAATTTTTCAATTGATTAATTAATTATTTTCAATTAATGTTTCAATATATTTATTTTTTAATTTCAATTAATTAATTATACAAATATTTTGTTTGAAAATTTTCGCCAAGAACTTTTCTTTGAAAGAAATTTTTTTTTCAAAGAAATTTTTTTTGCTAAGAAATCATTTTTTTATTGAAGATTCATATTTTCAGTTGAAAATTAATCTCTCTTGTCGAAATTTTAAATAGTTTATTTAAAATTAATTTTTTGCCAAATATTCATATTCTCTGATTGAAAATTCAATTTTTGTACAGAAAATTCACCTTTTGGCTTAAAGGTTCAACAATTTGGGTGAATTGAAAAATCTTTATTTGTTGAAAATTCGTCTTCTAGGTTTTAAAATTATTATTTTTTTTATATTTCATCTTTTTTCTGTTGAAATATCAACTATTTTACTTTTTTGTAGAGAATTAATCTTTTTAGGTTGAAAATTCAATTTTTTTATCGAAAATTTAATTAATTTGTTAAAAACTTAATGAGTGAATAGTTAACAGTTAATAAGTCATCTTTTGTGGTAGAAAGGTAGTTTTGTTATGTTTAAAATAAATAAATATATTAACAATTTGTTCATTATTTTTATTTTTTTAAATTTCATTTATATATGAAATATTGTCTTATTCCGTTATTATCTCAGATACAAAAAATTTCCATTAGTTTCAAGTCCCATATCTTATTATTTCTGGAAACCTTAAATTATGTACAGTAGGAGGGAAATTAATTTTTTTAATTGGAAATTTGAAAACTGATTTGTTTACTTGAAAAATTAACTATTTTACTGAAAAATCATCTTTTTACGTTGAATCCGACTGTTTTATTTAAAATAAAAATATTTTTTCGTTGAAAATTCAACTATTTTTTTTTTAATTCATTTTTTTGTTGGGTGAAGATTCATCATTTTAGTTAAAAATTGATCTCATTGGTTGAAAATTGAACTATTTTGTTTAAATAATAGTTTTTTCGGTTAAACATTAATTTTTTAAACTGGAAATTTGTAGACTGTTCTTTTTAGTTGAAAATTTAACTATTTGACTGAAAAATCGTCTTTTTAAGTTGCATCCGACTGTTTTATTAAAAATAAAAATATTTTTTCGTTGACAATTCAACTATTTTGTTAAAAATTCATTTTTTTGGTTGAAGATTCATCATTTCAGTTTAAAATTGAATTTTTTTGTTTAAATTATAGTTTTTTCGGTTAAGAATTAATTTTTTAAACTGTAAATTTGAAAACTGATCTGTTTAGTTGAAAATGTAACTATTTTACCTCTTTTTAGGTTGAATCCGACT
>JAABKJ010075445.1:229540608-229670564 GCA_011634705.1 Andricus grossulariae
CTTGGCAGGCCGACAGCAACAACCCCAGGGAAGCGGTTGCCAGAAGCCGCTTCATGGTTTGTCCCCGTCTTTAACTTTGTCGTCAATGATCGACACCGTCGCCGTGCGCCCGGCGATCATGCGAAAGTCCGCCGGCACGTCATCAAAGGCGATACGCACCGGGATCCGCTGGGCCAGGCGCACCCAGCTGAACGCCGGGTTGACGTTGGGCAACAGGTTGGAGCCGCTGCTGCGGTCGCGGTCTTCGATACCGGCGACGATGCTCTGCACGTGGCCATGCAGGCGCGCGTTGTCGCCGATCACACGGATATCCACGCCCATGCCGACGTGGATACCGTCGAGTTTGGTCGAGCAGGGTCCATGGTGGTTTCCCACAGCTGATCAGGGTTCATCTCGCCCAGACCTTTATAGCGCTGGATGGTATGACGCTTGGTGCTTTCCGCCATCAACCAGTCCAAGGCTTCCTTGAACTCCTTGACCTGCTTCTTGCGTTCGCCACGCTGAATGTAAGCACCGTCGTCCAGCAGGGTGCTCAGTTGAGCACCGAGGGTGACTACGGTCTTGTAGTCGTTGCTGCCGAAGAAGTCGCGGTTGAAGGTGACGTAGTTGGACAGGCCGTGGGAGATCAGTTCGACCTCTGGCAGCCATACGTTACGTTCACGGTCTTCACGCAGGCTGGCTTTGTATACCAGGCCAGACTTCTCCACAGTACGCAGGCGTACTTCGTACTGGGCCAGCCAATCTTGCATGGCGGCGTGATCGCCCAACTGCTCCAGGCTCACGGCTGGCAGGTAGATGAAGTGCTCGGTCAGCTCCTGAGGGGACAGGCGCGACAAACGCTTGAGCGTCTTCATGACCATACGGAAGTCGTTGACCAGGCGCTCCAGCGACTCACCCGAGATGCCCGGCGCTTCGTCATTCAGGTGCAGGCTCGCATCTTCAAGGGCCGATTGCGTCATGTACTCTTCCATGGCGTCGTCGTCTTTGATGTATTGCTCTTGCTTGCCCTTTTTCACTTTGTACAACGGCGGCTGGGCGATGTAGATATAGCCACGCTCGATCAGCTCCGGCAACTGACGGAAGAAGAAGGTCAGCAGCAGAGTGCGGATGTGCGAACCGTCGACGTCAGCATCGGTCATGATGATGATGTTGTGGTAACGCAGCTTGTCGATGTTGTACTCATCGCGGCCAATACCGCAGCCCAATGCCGTGATCAAGGTGCCGACTTCCTGGGAAGAAATCATCTTGTCAAAGCGGGCCTTCTCAACGTTGAGGATCTTGCCCTTCAACGGCAGGATGGCCTGGGTGCGACGGTTACGACAAAAAAAATTGCCAATGCTTTCGGAGAACACTGTAGTCTACAATGAGGGCCTTCGTAATTTATGACCCGCTTACGAATTGCCACCTTTCAGGGATTTGTTCTGGATTAGGACAAAGCCATACTTATAATTAAATCTTTGGCGTGCTAGAATCTTGTTTTATGGCGTTGATCTTTGTGCTAACCTAATATTAAATGTGGAAATCTACAGTTTACTGCCTTCATTTTCGCAGGTAACATGAAGAATAAACGCACCAGTTTACTATGGTGTCTATAATCCATATGATACCTCTTTATCATTAGCATTTATGACAAATAACAGATCTGTCAGAACATACACACGGATTCTTATGTTTTTGGGGTCGCTGAATTTAAATTAGGTGTTGGATTTTCAACATTCAAAATAGCGGATCTAATATGTCGGACCAGAATTATCGAAATATTTCGAAGTTTATCGGATTATCCATATTCATGTTTTATTTGGAGTTGTTGAACTAAAAATTTAATATATCCAATGTGGCTTATTTCGACTCATTTTTACATTTTTATCAATTTTTATCAATTTTTATCAAAATTTGGTTTTATCGGAAAAATGACTTTTTGTCAAAAAAAAAAAAATCGTTTTTACGTCGGGGTCTGTCTGTTGCTGTGTCGTTGTCGTCTGTGAACACGATATCTCCTGACAGAATTATCGGATTGGATTACGCTTTAGCGCACTTTTTAAGGATGTAAAAAGGAAGGACGAGTTCCTTAGCCAGCTATTTCCCATAAAAAATTCAAAAAGTTAGAGCATCTTGGAAATTTTTAAGACAATTTTTTCAAGATTTGAAAGTTCTATTAAGGGTTATGCATAGTACTCAAAAAGTAAAACAATTTATTTTTGTGACTTTTTTCGAGAAAAAGAAAATTGTCAGATTTATAGAATTTTTAACATTTAAAAAAATCAAACGATAATGAAAATTTTAAGCCAAACATGTTAAAAACTACGCATTTTATATGGACAAAATGTCAGCTATTTTTGATAAATTTATCCCTGGGTAGGTTTTCGTAAAAGAAAGTGTACTTTCTGCCAAAATACTCAAAGAATTTCGCGAAAATGGCTCTTTTGTTCATTGAATATTAAAGATGATACCAATCTTTAAGGCGGGCTTCTCTTCAAAGTTAATTATGTTGAAAACTACGCATTTTATATGGGAAGAATGTGAGCGATTTTTGATCAATTTATCCGTGGGCAGGTTTTCGTAAAAGAAAGTTTACTTTCTGCGTCAGGTGGTCTAACCACTGATCTACACAGGGACCAAAGGAAGAATTCTTATTTCTGAAGTACGCTTTATATAGCAAGATGTTAAAATCAATTTTTAATAGAAATCTGTATTATCATCAAAGAAGGTAACGAATCGAGTAGGGAGATCCACACATAAAATAGATATCTACAATATCGACCAGAGTTATATTCTCCTATAAAGACAATATTTCAAAGTCATTTCAGACAAGATAGAGAATAAACCTTTTTTAATTAAATTTCATTCAGAAAAAAGATCTTCTTTCACTCCGCTGGTATTCGAACACCAGTTCAACTGATTTCGGGTCAGGTGCTCTAACCACTGATCCACAGAGAGATCAGAGGAAGAATTCTTATTTCTGAAGTACGCTTTATTTAGCAAGATGTTAATACCAATTTTTAATAGAAATCTGTATTATCATCGGAGAAGATCTAGAATCGAGAAATCCAACGATGAAATGGAAATCTACAATATCGAACAAGGTTATATTCTCCTATACAGAAAATATTTTAACGTAATCTCAGAGAAGATGGAGAATAAACATTGTTTAATTAAATTTCATTCAGAAAAAGGATCTTCTATCACTCCGCTGGTATTCGAACACCAGGTCAAGTGATTTCCGGTCAGGTGCTCTAACCACTGAGCTACCGAGAAATCAGAGAATCTGTCTATACATATATATATTTATATATAGATATATGTATATATGTATGTATGTATATATATATATATATATATTCATCTATCTTTCTGCCCATCTATCCACCTATCTACCTATCTATCTACCTATCAACCTATTTCTCCACCCATCTGTCTCCCTATCTATCTACCTATCTACCTATCTATCCATCTACCTACCAACGTATCTATCTACTTATCTATCTACCTATCTATCTACCTATCTATCTACCTATCTACCTATCTATCTACCTATCTATCTACCTATCTACATATCTATCTACCTATCTGTCAACCTATATATCTACCTATCTATCTAGCTATCTACCTATCTATCTACCTATCTGTCTACCTATCTACGTATCTATCTAGCTACCTACATATCCATCTACCTATCTATCTACCTATCTATCTACCTATCTACCTATCTACCGGTCTATCTACCTATCTACCTATCTATCTATCTATCTATCTATCTATCTATCTATCTATCTATCTACCTATCTATCTATCTTACTACCTACCTACCTATCTATCTTTCTACCTGGATACATACCTATCTATCTATATATCTATCTATCTATCTATCTACCTAATTATCTATCTATCTATCTATCTATCTATCTATCTATCTATCTATCTATCTATCTATCTATCTATCGATCCATCTGTCCATCTATCTATCTATCCATCTATCTATCTATCTATCTATCTATCTATCTATCTATATATCTATCTTTCTATCTGTCTATCTATCCATCTATCTATCTATCTATCTTTCTACCTACCTACCTATCTATCTTTCTACCTGGATACATACCTATCTACCTATCTATCTATCTATCTATCTATCTATCTACCTAATTATCTATCTATCTATCTATCCATCCATCTATCTATCTATCTATCTATCTATCTATCTATCTATCTATCTATCTATCTATCTATCTATCTAGCAGGGCTCCCGACAATGGGTCGGACAACAATGCCGACTATCCTAGAGTTGGGGGAGCCAATCAAGACGGGGTCAATACGATTGACCGGCAGAATCTCATTACTTTTAAGTGGACGGATCAACTCAGCGACGACCTGCTCCTCTTTTGCCTCAAATTATTGCCACTATCTCTCGCACTTCGTCATTCCGAAGGGTACCTCTGCGGAAAACCTGGAAATCGAAAGCATAAGGTCACTCATGTATTTTACATGGATGATCTTAAGGTCTATGCTGAAAATCAAGAGAAATCACATCTAGCTCTAGACATTGTCGAAGAGTACACTTAAGAGATTGAAACAAAGTTCGGGGTAGAAAAATGAGCCAAGGTTTATTTGAAGAAAGGAAAAATCAATGGCATCCTGGAAGACCCTTAGGTCGTCGACAGCAGCGCTATACGACACCTTGACGCTATACATACTATATAAATATACCTATACATACCTGGGCGTACCACAGAGCTGCATTCAGGACGTGATATCTATAAAGGATACTCTCCGATACAGATACAAACGTCTTATCCGAAGGATTTGGACTTCCGAACTGTCGGCGAGGAATAAAGTATCTGCGACGAACATGTTTGCCGTCCCGGTAGTACACTATTCATGTGCAGTGGTTCCATGGACGAAGGACGAGCTCAGATCCCTCGATATTGGGTCCCAAAAGGTTATCCACATGAACAAAAGCATGCACCTTAAATCTTCTGTTCCGCGACTTCATATATCACGCCGTCAAGGTGGTCGCGGAATACTAAATGTTGAATGTCTTCATAACAGGATTATTCTGGGTATAGCACATATAGTCGCAAATGGACAAGACCCTCTTCTTAAAATGGTTAGAAAACACGTGCCTGAAAGCCGCATTCAGGACGTGACATCAGTAAAGGAGTCTCTCTGAAGCAGATACAGGCATCTTCTTCGACAGATTTGGTCATCTCAGATATACGAAAAAACTTTAAATTGTTTCTTCAAACATGAAAGTTTTGAGCGACTATAAATTTGAAACAGCTCGATACTATTTGATAACCTTAAACTGTCGAGTAGCTCGATACAGTTCGATTGTGGAAGCCGTTTGGGTTTTTGAACTTTTCGAGTAGCTCGAAACTTTCCAGTCTGGAAGGTTCGAACTCGACTCGACTCGAACTTTCCAACTTAATTAGTAACATTAGTTAAATAGCATATGTGCTGTATATACTATAGCTCCTTATATTTTAACACCGTAAACCAAGCTAAATCTATCGCAAGAATCAGATATGAAACATATAAGAGTAACTACACTTTTAATGCTATTTTTGTAATTACATTGATAAAATATTTATTTTTAAACTTATTGTCCTTCTTTGAAAAGATACTGTTCGTAAAAACTCAAAGTAAAAGATATCACCTCTATGAATTCCAATATGTGAAAAGTAATAGTTATGTAGATAATTTTTATTCTAAACGTTTAGTGAATTTTTTCTACAAATTAGTTACACTTTACCTGAATGAATCAATAATAATTGAATGTTTTACTTTGAATCAGTAACTTTTTGAAATGGTCGTAATGAGTTATTGCGAAAGAGATTTGGCTAAATGTCATAATAATAATATAATAATATTGTATGTCCTCTAAGTAGTAAATACTACAATTCATTTGAACCACTGAAACTTGATTGCTTTTTTTGACACGAAATTCAATTCGATAAAACTATTCTTCTTTAAAAAAATTTTTTTTGAATTATACTAAGGTCATGCTTCAGTTCAAGGTATTTCATTTGAAATATGTACTTTACGAAAGTACCAATCTCTGATACAATCGATATTATTAAATCCTTTGCAAACTTTCCTTCTGATTACATACCTTTGATAAAACACTGTCTCAATAATACTTACTTCTCCTTCAATAACCAATTTTATGAACAAACTTCAATACGTTTTTCACCTCCTCGGTAGTGATAGGTGGGCATTCCTCCTCAGGTGTTATGAGGGCACTGCACAGCTCCTTAAAGCTATTTATATTCTTTGAGTGTTCTTTCAGTGGATGCTGGACTGTAGATTTTCTCTGACCCACCTCTCTCTCCGCTCTAGACTTCTCCTAGCGTTAGATAGTACTCGTATTCTGTTAACAACATGCTGTCTGATGGTCAGTGGCTTTGACTTGTTGAGTGTGTGATGACAGACCCGCAGTTCGCGCGCGAACTCTCGAACCTTAGCAGTGAAAGTCCTACCAGATGTTATTTTGTCAATCACACACTGAATGCGGGAAGCGTACTGCCTTGTCCAGCCTATCTTTGTGCTGAGTTTTTGCATTCGTCTTTTGGTCTTATGATCAACCGTTGGTTTTTTTTTACGGTTAGTATCTGCCAAAGCTCTCGCTGCATCATACACACTACAATTGATAGTACAGAGGTCAGGTTCTTCGGAAAAATCTCCACGAAACTCGTCATCCAGTGCAGCCAGATCTTTGGACTTGAGAGAAACCTGAATGTTGATGTTTCTCCGGGCCCTGGAGCATCACTCTCCCTCGATAGGATGCCTCCTCGCGGTTGGTCTCAGTGTCGTCTCTCTATCTCTGTTGCCGGCTTGTTCTGGCTGCGGTTGAGTAGGCGCTCCGCTTATATAACCCCTTTTCCGAAGTTCCACGGCACGGGTTCGCAGACGTTTATGCCAAAAATGCGAGAGCTCTGGGTGTTTCGCGCACCACATAGCATGCAGTCGCGCCATGTATTCTTTTCGTTCAGGGGCCATAATGGTATCATAGCACTCCAGCAGGTCGTCCCTGAGTCGATCCGTCCACCTAAAAGCAACGAGATTCTTACTATAACTATGTTTGGTGTTATCATTGTTGTTCCCACGAGCAGCTAGGGAAAAGGGTACGTCCATCCTTGTAGAGCCCCGCGCCTATCTTTGTGCTGAGTTGATGCATTCGTCTTTTGGTCTTATGATCAACCGTTGGTTTTGTTTTACGGTTTGCATTTGCCAAAGCTCTCACTGCATTATACACACTACAACTGATAGTCCAGAGGTCGGGTTCTTCGGAAAAATCTCCACGAAGCTCTTCATTCAGTTCAGCCAGATCTTTGAGTTTGAGAGAAACCTGAATGTTGATGTTTCTCCGGGTCCTCAAGCATCGCTCTTCCTCGATTGGATGCCTGCTCGCAGTTGGTCTCAGTGTCGCCTCTCTTTCTGTTGCCGGCATGTTCTGGCTACGGTTGAGTAGGCGTACCGCTTATATAACCCCTTTTTCGGAGTTCCTCGGCACGGTATCGCAGACGTTTATGCGAAAAATTCGAGAGCTCTGGGTGTTTCGCGCACCACAGAATATGCAGTCGCGCCATGTAACCTTTTTGTTCAGGGGCCATACTGGTATCATAGAACTCCAGCAGGTCGTCCCTGAGTCGATCAGTCCACCTAAAAGTAATGAGATTCTGCTGGTCAATCACATTGACAGTCAAAGGTGCTGACAATCAAGCAGCATATTGTTGACAAAATAAGGCCAAAATCCACCCAAGCCCAACGAGGTAGAGACTTTTTGGAGAGAGGTATACAAAATCCCGAAAACACTAAAATTGAAAGAAGATACTGACAATGTCATCCGCTTCAAGGAATTTTGCGAACTCACAAAATCTGAGGAGGAATGTCCATCAATCACTCCCGAAGAGGCGAAACAAGCACTTAGAGGCACGAAGAACTTCTCTGGTGCTGGACCAGATTGTATCAAGAACTTTTGGTGGAAGAAGTTTACTTCTACACAACAACATTTGGCCCGCATATTCACCTCATATTTAAAGTAGGAGACGCCCATTCCGCAGTGGCTGGTGTTAGGACGCACTATACTCCTACCGAAAAAAGGCGACTTGTCCAACCCAGGAGGTGCATCCAAAAATAGTGAGATGCATAAAAGAGCTTATGCTCTTGTGGCGGACAAGATTTGTCATAACATCTGAAAAAGACAAGTTACTACCAGCTATATCACATATAAGAGGGGGGTCTTCCAAGAAGACTCTCTAAGTCTGATACTTTTCTGCATCTCCCTCTTGCCTCTATCTATTGTGCTCCGAAGCAAAAGCTCTAAGTACCTATGTGGCAAACCGAACAGAAGAGAATATAAGGTCAACTACCTTTTATATATGGACGACCTTAAACTCTTTGCTTTCTCGAAAGAGGATCTTGAAATCCTTGTGGATGCGGTAAATAGGTACTCTGAAGCGATTGGCATGAGCTTCGTACTGGACAAGTGTGCCTGCGTCCACCTACACCAAGGAAGACTAGAAACTACACCATCGCGTGACGACAAGGGTATTCAACTCATTGGCGGAAGTACCATTCAACATCTTGGTAATGGAGAAACATATAAATATCTTAGAATACCGGAAGCGGAACCCCAAAATTCGCATATGTTAAAAACGGACCTTGTAAGAAGGTATCGCCAAATTCTCAGAAAAATGTGGGCTTTCGAATTATCTGGAAAGAATAAAATCCAGGCGACTAATATGCTGGCCCTTGCTATACTGCTCTCCAAGTTTGGTGCAGTAGAATGGAACGTCGATGAGTTGAAGCAACTTGACCAAAGCCCACGCAAGATGATGACAATCCATTGAAGTCATCATCCTAGATCTTCCGTACCTCGAATATACCTATCTTGAGATAAAGGAGGTAGAGGCTTGCTAAGCTTGGAGTGCCTTCATAGAAGAACGGTTCTGGCTACAGCCTGCTCAGTTCTAAATAGTGCAGATTCTCTTATGCGACTCGTACATCAACATAAAGTCGTCAATGTTGCGGCGTTTCTATACGGTGCCGCAGATAGGGCCGCAGAGGAGCTTGGCCTCCCATTTGATTCTGAAACTTAAGGAAAGCAAATCACACACTGAACAAGTGTAAACTGTTGACCATCAAGCAGCACTGGACGCAAAAAATACGATCTCTTTCAACAGCGAAACAGCGCCTTGAACGGCGAGTAAAATGGATTCAGGAAAATTCCACCTTTAGAACTCATCCTTGCCGCCTGTTCAGTGAAACGTCACGTGCCACTAAGAATCCGCCTGGCCGAGAAGACATTCCAGTCTTCTGGGAGAAAGTGTATGAAGATACTTATCAGCTAAATGAAGACGCTTCAGATATATCACTCTTTCGTAACTTTTGTCACAGGCAAAGGTTGCAGGCTCCAGAGGAAGAGTGTCCACCAATGACTGCTGAAGAAGTGAAAAAAGTTATCGCTAGAACTAAGAACTTTTCAGCGCCAGGGCCAGATAAAATCAACATCTTCTGGTGGAAGAAGTTCACTTCTACGCACCAATATCTAGCTCGTATATTTACTACTTTCTTAAATGGAGAACTACCCATCCCACAGTGGCTAGTGGATGGACGCACGGTATTGATCCCTAAGACTGGAGATTTGTCAAGTTCACAGAACTACAGGCTAATAGCTTGCTCAAACACCAGCTACAAGCTATTCACGGGCATCCTCAAAGAGAGGATATTAACATCTACCGAGCTAGTATGGCGTGCAATAGTTGAACAACGTGGATGCAAGAGAGGGCTGGTAGGTAGCAGGGAGAACCTGTTAATAGACAGGTGTATTACCCAAGACTCGATCAGGTATTGCCGCAATCTGTCGATGGCTTCGATTGACTACCGTAAGGCATTCGATAACACGAACGATGAGCTACTTATTATGCTCCTTGAGTGCCTGGAGGTGCATCCAAAAATAGTGAGATGCATAAAAGAGCTTATGTTCTTGTGGCGGACAAGATTTGTCATAACATCTGATAAAAGACAAGTGACTACCAGCTATATCACATATAAGAGGGGGAAATCTAGTTTTCCAAAGAGGCATAAATCTCTCTATGCATCTCACTATGTGTGGATGTACCTTCAAGCTTTCCAACAAACAGATGATAAGTCTATGAGATGTTGAATCGAAAGCTTTTCGTTAGTCAATGCATGTCATTGACAGGTTGCGTTGATGGGCTGCAGCGTCTTTACAGACATACCTCTCAATTAGCAGGTTCTCTCGACAGCCTGCTACAACTTTTTTGGAGCCACATTGTTTGTACATCTCATGCCATACAGGCTCAAATCGCCGAACAATCCTGTTGTTTAGGACAGCTGTAAAGATCTTATATAGTGTGTTCAAGCAAGTTATTGGCCTGTAGTTCTCTGGGTTGGACAAATCGCCTTTTTTTGGTAGGAGTATAGTGCGTCCTAACACCAGCCACTGCGGAATAAGCGTTTCCGACTTTAAATATGAGGTGAATATGCGGGCCAAATGTCAGTGTGTAGGAGTAAACTTCTTTCATTAAAAGTTCTTGATACAATCTTGTCCAGCACCGGAGAAGTTCTTTGTGCCTCTAAGAGCTTTTTTCACCTCTTCGGCAGTGATTGATGAACATTTTTCCTCAGATTTTATGAGGTTGTCACATAATTCCTGGAAGCGGATGATATTGTCAGTGTCTTCTTTCAGCTTTAATGTTTTCGGGATCTTGTTAACTTCTCTCTCAAAAATTTCTCTACCTCGTTGGGCTTTGGTGGATTTTTGACAGAAATACAAAATAGGCGAGATGGGTCAGCGAGAAACTTTTGATTCACCCTGATCCACCTCTCCCTCTTCTGTATTATCCTCCTTGCGTCAGATGACAGCCGTATTTTGTCAACAATATGCTGCTTGATTGTCAGCAGCTTTGACTTGTTTAGTGTGTGATTCAACATCCTCAGTTCTTGGGCGAACTTTCGAACCCTTTCCGTGAACGGCCTACCAGATGTTATGTAGTCAATCACACATTGGTATTTTAGTTTTAATTTATCATAAAAATAACATTTATTTTAGAAATGGAAACTTTCCTGATGAAGGCCCGCAGTGATAGACAAAACGTAGAATATAAAACGATTTTTTAAAACAACTATAATCGTTTTTTTATGTTTGTATTTAACGGACAGTAAGACCGAAGAAACAAAAGCAAAGGCGGAGCATTCTACCAGCGCTACCTATCGATGGCCTGGATTGATGACCGGAAATCTTACGGTTCAACCTGCCATAGAAGAAATGGTACTTCTGCGGCAAACGTCGAAATCGAAAGCATAAGGCCACTTATGTATTTTACATAGATGATTTTAAGATCCATGCTAAAAATAAAGGGCAACTAAATCTAGCACTAGCGATTGTCGAAAAATACGCTCAGGAGATTGGAATGGAGTTTGGGTTATAAAAATGTGTCAAGGTTTATTTGAAGCTCGGAAAACTTAGTGGCATCCCTCAAGACCCTGAGCTCGTCGGCAGAATCGCTATACGACACCTTGGCGCTGGAGAGACCTATACATATCTTGGCGTGCCACAGCGCCAAATTCAGGACGTTACATCTATAAATGATACTCTCCGAAGCAGGTACAAATGTCTCATCCGACGGATTTGGTCTTCCGAACTGTCGGCGAGGAACAAAGTATCTGCCACGAAAATGCTTGCCGTCCGGATAGTACTCTATTCATTTGGAGTGGTTCCATGGACGTAGGACGTGCTTAGATCACTCGATGCCGGGTCACGAAAGGTTATGCACATGAACAAAAGCATGCACCTTAAGTCTACTTTTCCGCGAATTTACATCTCACGGCGTCAAGGTGGTGGCCGTGCATCCTCTTGTCGACGAGCTGTTCGTGGCAGTATTCCTCGTGTTCTTTCTTAATCTGGGCCTTCAGGAGTGAGTACTCGAGATGGATAAGATTCGATGCATTTTGCTCATCCCTGATATTGAAGTCAAGGCCACGCCCGATTAAATATTCAAAGGAAGTACGGTAGAAAAGCTTTGCGTGGTAAAAAGCCTGAATATAAGGTCTCTGAATACGTACGAATCTGTAGAGAAAGGCGTCTTTGTGAAAGTTTATGACGCTGGATGGACAGAAGAAATTTTTAAGATAAAACGAGTAATACTGGGTCGTAGACAAATCCCATATGTTTACGAGTTACAAGATTTGTTTGGTGAGGATATTGGCGGAGTTCTTCATGTGAAAGAACTATAAAGTGTGAAGAAAGATGCTAATATTAATGAGACAGAATTTATAATTGAACGAGTGATATGTAGTAAGGGAAAAGGTTCCAAAAAACAGTTACTTTTCAGGTCGATGGGATATTCTGATAAATTCAATTCATGGATACCTGCGCGTGATTTGAAAATTTACAATGAATAATGATCAATTTCACCTAATTTTACAGAGCAACAGCAGTATGAAGTATTTTCCGCACAATACTACGACTCGCTTGACCACACAACTGGCGCACGAAATTCGTTTGCAGGGTCATTGGTTTGTTGCTCTTACAGAAATTCAATTGCCAAGAATATTTCTTCATGTAAGACACAATTTGCCTGATCGAATGGAAAATCGCATAGCTCTAATGACGAATGTGTCGAGTAGTAGTAGTATCGTTGAAAATAAAAATAAAGGAAATTATGAGAGAAAAATGAAAGAAGCGAAAATTGACGGTGAAGATTTACGTGTTAAATACTCTCTTCCTTACGTTCTTAGAGGTGACGCCGAGTTGTCTGAGCTTAATGACAATGCTATTAGAGATAGGTACACAGCAGGTATGTTGTCTGGTAAATAGTTAAGTCCTATTGTCTCCGAGTTTCGACCTGGTGTGTACCCACAGGTAAACGATATCGTCCGAGCGATAAACCAGACCCCGATTGCTCGAGAACACGTAGGCTTAGTTTTCCAAAAAGACAAAGATTGTTATTGAAGTGCAGAGAAAAATATACCAAAGGGAAAAAGCAAGGACTTGTTGACCGGTATGTAGAATGCAGGTTATGTTTACATCTTGTAGATCTTGTATAATCGTATAATATATGGAATAGTAGAAAAATAGTGTTTTACATAAAAGTGAAATTATCTAGAATGAAAACAAAATATAAAAACAAAGGTCGATGAAGCATTTTCAAAGAAATGCAG
This sequence comes from Andricus grossulariae, assembly GCA_011634705.1. Lineage (NCBI taxonomy): Eukaryota > Metazoa > Arthropoda > Insecta > Hymenoptera > Cynipidae > Andricus > Andricus grossulariae. Next base: position 229,553,794 of record JAABKJ010075445.1, read on the forward strand.
TTGAAAATTAATTAATAGCTGCCATAAGTGGGTTGTTAGTTTTGAAATTCATGTAGCTCGAAAAATACCAATACAAAATATTCTATCACAAAAAGTGGCATTTTTTCTAAGAACTAAAATACACTAGGCATGCTTTTGATATGTGACATTCAAAATTTCTTCCTCCACAGTCCTTGAATAAATAATTAATTTTTCATGTTTACCTTACAATTTTCTTGCTGGCTCTTACTTTTAACGGGGTTGGGAAACTTTTCAGATGGACCACTTTCTCTCACGAAATGCAATGGGCAAATATAAGTGTCTTTGTTTACCTTCTTCATGATGGAAAAATACTTATCGACAAATATTTTTCCTCCATAAAGAATGTAAACAATGACACTGTCCTGTACGCACATAACCTAACCCTCATATCACTTTTACTGCATTCCGCGCAATTTTGAATATGCATTTTAATTATTGCCGATGATGCATGTGCATCATCGAGAATGTTATCCTTTCGAATTATTAAACAGCGTTTTAGAAATAAAATATTAGTTACATTCCAAGTACGACTTGCACCGCGACTGTCACTTTTACCATTTCTAAAACAGGACTTCTTGGTCGCACCAACTTTTTCTCGTTTTAATGGATTTTATCCTGGTAAATCAGAAATTTTTTCGTTGGAAGTATTTTAACTTCTACTCAGGAAAAAAGAACCGATAGGAAGTGAGTCGGTTTGAATTGCGTATCTGTCATTTGCAGATTGAAAGAATGAAAATCCCTAGCTGCTCGTGGGAACAACAATGATAACACCAAACATAGTTGTAGTAAGTGCGGTTCAAAACAATCGAACGCGCGGGGCTCCCGACAATGGGTCGGACAACTATGCCGACTATCCTAGAGTTGGGGGAGCCAATCAAGACGGAGTCAATGCGATTGACCGACAGAATCTCATTACTTTTAAGTGGACGAATCGACTCAGGGTCAACCTGCTGGAGTGCTATGATGCCAGTATGGCCCCTGAAAGAAAAGGTTACATGGCGCGACTGCATACTCTATGGTGCGAGAAACACCCAGAGCTCTCGCATTTGTTGCAGAAACGCCTGCGAAACCGTGCCGAGGAACTACAAAAAAGGGGTTATATAAGCGGACCGCCTACTCGACCACAGCCAGAACAAACCGGCAACAGAGGAAGAGAGGCGACACTGAGACCAACCGCAAGCAGGCATTCAATAGAGGAAGAGCGATGCTTCAGGACCCGGACAAACATCAACATTCAGGTTTCTCTTAAGCCCAAAGATCTGGCTAAACTGGATGACGAGCTTCGTGGAGATTTTTCCGGAGATCCAGGCCTCTGGACTATCAATTGTAGTGTGTATAATGCAGCGAGAGGTTTGGCAGATGCAAACCGTAAAACATAAACAACGTTTGATCATAAGACCAAGAGACGAATGCATCAACTCAGCGCAAAGATAGGCTGGGCAAGGCAGTACTCGTCCCGCATTCAGTGTGTGATTGACTGCATAACATCTGGCAGGACTGTCACTGCCAAGGCTCGACAGTTCGCGCACGAACTGCGGATCTGTCATCACACACTCAACAAGTCAAAGCAGCATATTGTTGACAGAATACGAGTACTATATAACGCTAGGAGAAGTCTAGAGCGGAGAGAGCGGTGGGTCAGAGAAAATCAACAGTTTTTGTCTGACCCATCTCGACTCTTCCAAGACCCTCCAGTTACTGTCGTCCACAAAATACTTTGAGAGCCGCATTGTGTCTCTCTATGTAACCGTAGCGTGCATAATTTGAACACACACTGAGAACATGTCCAAGTGTTTCTGGCTCTTGCTTGCACGCTCGGCAGTTGGTATCGCCTGCAGGTACATTCCTTATGCGCTCGCGATAAACTAAGGTGTCTACAACGCCGTCTTGACAGGCAAAAAGAAATCCCTTGATCTCCGATCTCAATCCAGCAGACTTGAGAAACATGTTGGGCAGACTCATCAAGAGTTCTTCTCTACTTATGATGTCGTAGAATTGACCATGAAGGGGCTCCTCAGCATATTCTTTTAGTAGAAGCGTATGTTCTGCTTCCTGTACACGACTTTTGAGCACCAAAGGTGTTAGTGATGCCAGGCCATGTGCAGTGTCGCTGGAATTCAATATGGGAGGCCAAGCTCCTCTGCGGCCCTATCTGCGGCACAGTATAGAAACGCTGCAGCATTGACGACTTTATGTTAATGTACGAGACGCATAGGAGAATATGCACTATTTAGAAATGAGCAGGCTGGAGCCAGAACCGTTCTTCGAAAAAGACACTCCAAGTAGCAAGCATCTACCCCCTTTATCTCGAGGGTGGTATATTCAGGGTACGGAAGACCTAGGATGATGACTTTGATAGATTGTCATCATTTTGCGTGTGCTTCAATCAAGTTGCTTTGACTCATTGATGTTCGATTTTACTGCACCAATCGTGCAAAGCAGTATAGCAACGGCCAGCATATTGATCGCCTGGATCTTATTCTGTCCAGATAATTTGGAAAACCAAATTTTCCTGAGAATTTGACGACACCTTTTTTCAAAGGTCCTTTTTAACAGATGCACATTTTGGGTTTCCGCTTGCGGTATTCCAAGATATGTACATGTTTCTCCATTACCAATATGCTGAATGGTATTTCCGCCTATGAGTTAAGGATCCTGATCGTCATGTGATGATGTAGTTCTAGGCTAATTGATTTTAATTTTAGTTTTTCTGCCATTGCTTGTATTTAATCAATTACTTACTTACAGCGAATTCGGTTATCCTAGTGATGATACGGTTACGTCAGGTTGCATTTAAACTGTCTCGTAGAGGTAAATTCATGGGTAAATTCATATCTTGAGGGTCAACAAAAGTGTTTGTGTCCATTATAGAGAGGGTCCGTTAGGGACAGGTAACTTCACATGGGATTTCCTACACCTTGAGTCAGGGAATCTTGCAAAGTGTCGGTAAACAGAGGTGTCCGCAAGTGTTATTACTATTAGTATGGTAATTATTTTGTTCAGGACAATACAAGCGAGACCGATAATTATTTGATTCTTCTCGAAGTTGGTTTGAAGTTCGGTTGTGATAGATGTTATTAGTTTGGTTACATTGTCTTAGTTTTCATGGACCTTGGTAGTTGCATTCTTGCTTAGGACCCGAGTAAAATGAATTTTGTTGTGTTCGTGGGAAAAGAGAGAAAACATGAATTGACCTCACTTTTTACTTTATTAATATGAAGATACAAATGTTGAGGCAAGCTCGACGTATCCCTGTTAACTGCTCGACTTCGACAGACTCATGTTCGTTTAGAATACATACAGTGCTTCTCTCACACAAATCAAGTATACCACAATCCTCTCTCGCACAAAAAAGATTGCTTTTTGGAAGTTATTACTAATCTATCAGGCGATCGAGTAACTCGCTGTGATCTACGAAAAATCCGCATATTTTCATCTCTTAATTTATTATTATACACAAGAGTGGAATTCTTATCGCTTGTTACGTCGTTATCAAAATCTCTACTCTCTTCTATTTCTGTGTGCTTCGTTTCACTCATAAGAAATTCGATTTCCATATTTGCGTTTCGCTTATTATCGAAAGCACGCGTTTGAAAAAAAATGTTGTTAGCTGTGTTCGAAATTGTGGGTCACACACGGAATACTTTAAAATAGTTCTTGAGGGTTGTTGGATATTTCTATGGTTATAAGGATATTAAATACAGTCTTGGAAATGCGTGTCTTGTGATCATTAGCAATTAAAATTTTTTTGCGATTTTAGATGATGGCAGTCGAGACGGGGTTCGTTACATGAGGTAGAGGTAGTTTTTGAGGGTTGTTGGATATTTCTGTGGTTATAAGGATATTTATTACAGTCTTGGAAATGGGCGTCTTGTGATTATTACCAATTAAAAAATTTTGGGCGATTTTAGATGAAGGCAGTCGAGACGTGGTTCGTTAAATGTGGTAGGGGTAGTTCTTGAGGGTTGTTGAATATTTCTGTGGTTATAAGGATGTTTACTACAGTCTTGGAAACGCGTGTCTTGTGATCACTATCAATGACGTTTTTTGCGATTTTAGATCAAGGCAGTCTAGACGGGGTTCATTAAATGAGGTGGGGGTAGTTTTTGAGGGTTGTTGGATATTTCTGTGTTTACAAGAATATCAACTACAGTCTTGAAAATTTTTGTCTTGTGATCATTATCAATTAAAATTTTTTTCGCGATTTTAGATGAAGGCAGTCGAGACGCGGTTCGTTAAACAAGTTAGGGGTAGTTTTTGAGGGTTGTTGAATATTTCTGTGGTTATAAGGATATTGAATACAGTCCTGAAAACGCATGTCTTGTGATCATTATCAATTAGATTTTTTTTTGCGATTATAGATGAAGGCAGTCGAGACGGGGTTCATTAAATGAGGTAGGGGTAGTTTTTGAGGGTTGTTGGATATTTTTGTGGTTATAAGGATATTTACTACAGTTTTGAAAATGCGTGTCTTTTGATTGTTATTTTCTTGAGGTTTTAGTTGAAGGCACCGTAGACGGTGTTCTTTAAATGTACACCAATAGAGGTAGTTTTGGAAATCGGAATACCAATACGTATTGCCTAGTTTCCTCTAAAAAAAAGAATGTTTCATCTCCTTGAGATTTCTTAACTATCGTATGCTGAATACCCTTAGATTCGAGAATACCCAGGTATTTATATGACTCCCCCTCAGCCATTGTCTCGATGTCATTCTCGAAATCGTTCTCTAGCTCTGCGGTCCCTAATTCGCTTCTGGTTAAATGCACTGTTCTGCATTTATCTAGTCCGAACTCCTTGTGGACATCATTGTAAAACTGCTTTATGACATCGATCACTTGCTGCAGTTTCTGGTCCGAACAAGCGTATAGCTTCAGGTCATCCATGTATATAAGATGGGTCACTTGATGACCATCCTCGTTATCATGTACTCAGAACCCATGAGACATGCTATTTAGTGTTCTGCTCAGTGGGTTCAACGCTAAATAGAACCATAATGCACTGAAGGAGTCTCCTTGGAATATACCCGTCAATGATGCGTGGGCAAACTTTGTCTATTTTTAAGAATTTAAGCAAATAGTCATGCGGTACGGAAGGAAACGCTTGCTTGTAGTCAATGTATGCCATGTGCAAGTTTCTTTGATGTTTACTAGCTTGCGTCATGGCAACAGCGTCTATGGTGACTAGATCTTTACTGCCTCGCAAGTTTTAACAACATCCTTTTTGTTCTTCTGTAAGGATGTCATTCTCGTCGCAGTGAGAATATATCTTATATGTTATGACAGCTGTAAGAAATTTATATATTGTTCAAAGACATGCTATCAGTCGAAAATCAGATTGATTTTGAGCGTCTGGTTTTTTAGGCAACATATATGTACTACTTTTTGAGCATAAAGCCTGGCATCAGATTTGCTTGTTCGATGACCTTCTGAAAACACCGTGCACACTAGTGATGATGCACACTAGTCAGGTACTTTTACCAGAAGTTGAGCACCATGTCCGGACCTGAATCTTTCAAATTACTTGTTCTTTTCAAAACCGTTGAAACATCTAAAGCTGTGATGTTAGTCAGCTCCATTTCAGGGTTATTGCTAGCGGTGAATATGCGGGCCAAATGTTGGTGTGTAGAAGTAAACTTCTTCCACCAGAAGTTCTTGATACAATCTGGTCCAGAACCGGAGAAGTTCTTCGTGCCTCTAAGTGCTTTTTTCAATTCTTCGACAGTGATTGATTGACATTTCTCCTCAGATTTTATGAGGTTGTCGCAAAATTCCTTGAAGCGGATCATATTGTCAGTATCTTCTTTCAACTTTAGTTTTTTCGGGATCTTGTATACCTCTCTCCAAAAAGTCTCCACCTCGTTGGGCTTGGGCGGATTTTTGACAGAAAAAGGGTGATCACTGAAGAGGCGAGATGGGCCAGCGAGAAACTTTTGATTATCCCCGATCCATCTCTCCCTCTTCTGTATTCTCCTCCTTGTGTCAGATAATAGCCGTATTTTGTCAAAGATATGCTGCTTGATTGTCAGCAGCTTTGACTTGTTCAGTGTGTGAGACAAGATCCTCATTTCTTGGGCGAACTTTCGAACCCTTTCCGGGAACGGTCTACCAGACATTATGTAGTCAATCACACATTGAACACGGGACGCATTCTGTCTGGCCCATCCAATCTTCGTGTTCACTTGATGCAAGCGTCTTTTCCTCTTTTGATCCATCGTCGGTTTGAGTCTTCGATTTGAATCAGCTAAAGCTCTCGCAGCACCATAAACTGAGCAATGGATGGTCCAGAGGTCGGACCAGTTGATTCGTCCAGTGAATGTGGGCTTTTCGCCGGTTCGTCATCGTGTTTCCCTCTAAATTATTTTCAACACCCCGAACTCTAGGATGATTGCCATGGTTTACCGACCCATTGTCGGGTGCTCTGCGCGTTCGATCGTTTTGAACGGCATTTACAACTTTTTGGTGTTTTTGTGGTGTCATTGTTGTTCCCGCGAGCAGCTAGGGAAAGGGTTCGTCCATCCTTGTAGAGCCCCGCGTGCAAGGATAAGGCTGCATACTCTGAGAGGTCTTACCGCGGTCCTACTGGGAGCCGATGTCATTTTTTAGATGACAGTCGCTCCCAGTGGGACCCTGCGGTGGTTGTTACGCTTTAGTTTTCAATCATATATATATGTGTACACATTGAAACTATATTAATCAAGAAATGTAATCAACATTGAAATTTGTATCACACTGCTTTTATTTAAAAGATCTTTTCACAACGCTAGTCTAGAAGTTAAACCTAAGAAAAAAAAAGAATTGTTCAGGTCCTGAATTGAAAAATGCAGACATTGTAAATTCTATGGTCTCAAGGTATGCTGACCTAACAGTCCGGATAATTATGTATGGAAAGTAAAAGATAATTGTAAGCAATATAAGATCTCGGAAATCTTCGTTACATAGGTCACTGCGAAATGAACACATCATTACGAAAAGTGAAAGATCACTGGAAATCGTATAATGAGATCTCTGAAATTTTCGTCGCATAGGGTATTGTAAAAGTGAATGCACGCATTATGAGATTTTAGTCATGACCTTGAATTTTACATGAAATGTGAAAGGTAGTTATAAGCACTATAGCGGGTTCAATGAAATTTGCGTCAGATAGGTCAGTGAAAAGTGATTGCATCATGAAACACTAATCAATTAAACACTTATGTATGTAATGTGCTATCTGGGTGAGGGGGGTCGGCGCCATAGTGCGGTGAGGGGGGTTGAGGAGTAGTGGAGGGTGTTTCTGCCTATAGTGGGGCCCTACTACTGTCATTAAATGTCGACGTTTTGAGCAGGGACTGAGAGTAAAAGGTTTTGATCAGATTGGGTTTTGATCCCTGAGCCGACGCAAAATGAATCATTAGGTTGAACTCTTCTCAAGATCAGGACATGTGGACTGCAGGGAGAAAGCGATCCCATTCAGAGTGGTCGTTGCCTCCTTTTCGATCTCTCAGAAACGGATGGGTTGTGGCAGCAATGGGTGAACGTTTGTGTCCCGAGGAGAGCATTTGTGCCATCGTCTGGAGTACCTCAAGGATCAACTTTGGGTCCATTACTTTTTATAATATTTATGAATGATGTATCACTTATCTTGGACTACTACCATCTATATGCAGATGATGTAAAAAATTTTGTACCAATTACGAATCTAAATTCTTGTTTAAATCTCCAAGCAAATCTTAATGTTTCCAATGATTGGTGTAAAATGAATAAATTTAGTTTAAATCCATCAAAATATAAGATACTATCTTTCTCAAATAAAAATTTTGTTTTGCACCACGGGTACTCTATTGATGGCATGGAACTTGAAAGAGTTGAAATGTACAGGGATCTAGAAATTCTCTTTGATAGTAGATTGACTTTTCAGGACTACATAAGCGAAATAGTAGCTAGTGCGAATAAAACTCTTGTTTTTTCAATGAGTGCATGTAAAAATTGAAAAACGATAACTCCGTTAATGAGGCTCTTTTGTTCATTGGTTAGATCCAAGCTTGAATATGCGTCTGTTGTCTGAGCACCACAAACAATGAATCAAATAAATGTTGATCTTTTTTTTATGTCACTTGAAGAATTCACTAGTGTTGTTCATAAATTTATTGTAAGAACGAACACACTATAAAAATTTGTAAAAGCCTGTCTGCGTGCTCACGCTTAAACCGTATCCATAGATACATTTTGTAGCCCCATCATTGGTTCTCTGAACTTTTGGGCTTACTGATTTTTAAATGAAGTAAAAATAAATAAAATCAGTAAAGGTGACTCTCCGAAGCAGATACAAGCATCTTCGACATATTTGATCTTCCAATTTGTCGACGTTGAACAAAGTATCTGCGACAAACACGCTTGCCGTCCCGGTTCTACTCTACTCCTTTGGGGTGGTTCAGTGGACGAAGAACGAATTTAAGGCCCTTGATCTCACCACACGTAAGATCATGCATATGCATAAAAGCTTGCATATCAATTCGTCAGTTCCGCGACGATAGAACCTTAAGTAAATTAGTTCTTCTTTTTATGTAAAATTGGCATAATTAAAACAAAAGCAGGTCATAACGATAAATCTTATTAAGAGAGTATTTGCCGCGTCGAAGCGCGCAATAGCAAGTGCACGAAGTGCGAAAACCTAGAGGAACCGAGCTTCAAGCGTCAGGCAAATGTGTTCGAGCGCGAAGCGCGAGATCCAACAGGTGCGCGCCCTAGGCGTGCTCAAACTTGCGAGCGAATCGAGCTGCGCGCGAAGCGCGCAATGAGAATGTGCCCGCGAAGCGGGCAGTTTTTTATTTATGTCATTTGCTTCTTGACATATCCTAGACAATGCCGAATTGGCTCCATAGTTTGTGCGATGATGAGGTACATGGAAAAGTGTTTGAGATCGAAGAGATTTTACGGGTGCATTTAATTTATTTTTGGGAAGTAAAGTAGGACAGTTAGTAAAATTATTTAAGATATTGTGCAGGAATCGTAAATGAGCAAAGAGGAATCTAGAACAAATTTTCGGGATATTAAGTAGCGCTCTAATCCCGTCATAATCGTGATCGCGTCTGTTCATCGCCATGCCTAGCTGTCTAGCCGCGAAACGAAGGAATCGGTTCTGAATGCGTTCGAGTCTGACCTTATGAACAGATGACTGATGCATATTCTATAAGTGGTGTTACTAGCGAGAAGTAGAGAACCTTTAGCGCAAATGGGTTTCTGGGTTGAGATGCATTTCTAGTAACGAAACCTAGAGATCTAAGCCCAATTGAAAAAGTGGTCGAACAAAAGGACGTAAAAAAGTACGTATAAAAGGACGTTCAAAAGTACTTATAAAGGGACGTACTAAAGGACGTAAAAAGGACGTACCAAAGGACATCCCTAATTGGGATACAAAATGGCGTACTTTGGTACGTCCTTTTGTATGTCCTTCATTACGTCCTTTTGTACGTCGTTGGTACATCCTTTAGTACGTTCTGTCTGTTGATACATTTTCCATTTTTCATGCTCATCTTTTAAAAAGGGTGAATAAAGTATTTGACTCATTTCAGCATCTAGACGTTTCATAACATTCCCAGGAGTTTGAGTGGTTGTGTTGGAGTTTGTGAGTAAAGCTATGTAAATATCGCCTGAGAATGGTGATGAAGCAGGAAGTGATGAGGGTGGTAAGACAGAGGTTTGTTGGCCCAAAAGCTGTTGCTGATATTTTTCGACCTGTTCGCTGGGAATTAAAATCATTTTCGTTGCGTGTTCCATATTTATGAAAAAAAGAACTAACATCAAATCAGAGAAAAAATAAAAGAAGTAGTAAAGGGAGAAATCCACCTTTTTGTACGATAAAACGTTTTTTGTGCTTCCAACTAGCGCTAGACACGGCTAATTTTCTCAAAGTTTTCCTGTGTTCTTTTAACTTTTGTTTTTCATGGTGTTTTAGTGGTACATTTCCAGCTAGTACATTAAGAGCACACTCACATATGCATTTAACAAACTTTGTGTCAGCTGTACGTAGAATCGCACTGCGTTGATTAGAATTCAAGCGACAGAGTGCATGTAATTCTATGGTGTTTTTTTCACCGATACGTTTGCGTGTATCCACCACTATTACAAATGTACAGTTGGTATTTTTGAAGTGTCACTACTATTCTTTATACCTCTCTGAGGGATGTAAACAAAGGAAAAACCATCAGTCGGAAAAATATTTGTTCTAAAACGGCAATTATCGGGTGTGGATTGTTTTAAATCTAGAAAAAGATAACCATGGGGTTTCGAAGATGCATCATGATAACTTTTTTGTAAAAAACGTGGGTTTTCCGGATATATTTGTCGTGCAAGGTGTTGAAATTGTGCTCGATCTCGAGGACCTTTAAAAACGACGATATAATTAGCATTAAGGGAGATATCTCTCTGACCATGCCCTTGATGAAATAAATTTTGTGATATAAAAATAACCCCCGAAATCTAAACGTCGCAGGAGTGAGAGCCCCTTTCACGCTCGTATCTTTGGAGTTCCCGATTCCCGAGATTCTCGTATCTCTGAAGTTCGAGAGTATTTCAATCAGAGAGAAAACAAAAAAATTATGATAGACCATGATCTTTCATGTTTTATTGCATATGAATTAAAAAATATCTTACGTACTCTAAGACCAGAGTTCACTTAACTCTGGGGCAACAACCGCTTACCGGCCGGACCGCAGCCTACACAGGAGATAATCGATCGCGCCGGAAAATTAAAACATCAACAGTTTGTTAACTACTATTTCAATGAAACTAAAAATTTCCAGAAAACTTATTTGAACCATCTTGACCAACTTTCTCACTGACAGTTTTTGCTTGCTCAAAATTCGCTCGACTCCCGAAACGATCAAAGTTGATTGTGCACGAATTGTGCAATGCCTCGGCAAAAAACTATTAGCTTTTTTTTTAAACAAACATTTTTAACTTTAGCTAACATCACCGGTCGCAGAAGATGTCAATTCATACTTATGAATTTCACTAAAAAATATTAAAAAGCTCCGAATTCCTCACGAGCCGAAGTGAAAAAGGCGAAATATTTTAATCAGATAAAAAAACAGTTTTTTAGAAATAATTCAAAAACTAAAAAAGCTACAACTTTTTCCATTTGCAGCAAAAGATGAGTAATTGAATTTTCAATACAAATGCTTATTTGATGAATTAAAAATCAAAAATTTATTCTCAAGTGCCCAGGGGCTTCTCCACTCCAGCAAAATAATTTTATATCTCCTTTTTGCATCCTCGATAATATATTTATCTCGCGCTTCGCGCTCGATAACGTGTGTACCTCGCGCTACGCGCTCGGTCATTGTAGTTTCCCCACTTTTAAAGTTAAAGGTCAAAGCATCAACAACTATAATTTGGTGATTATGAATTATCTTTTGTTAAAGCTCCTTCGGCTTTAACGACGATGATGCCCCTGTTGGCTACATGCTTGAAGTAGATTTGGATTACCCCGAAGAACTTCATGATACTCACAGTGATTAACCTTTTTGCCCTGAACACTCGAAACCACCAGGATCAAAGTAGGAGGAACTCCTAACTACACTCCTACCGAAACGAAAGCACATTCTCCATTACCGTTTACTGAAAGAAGCTTTGGCAACCGGTCTTCAACTTGTTGAAAACTATCGCGTTCTTAAATTCAATCAAGCTCCATGGTTAAAGTTATACACAAATTTTAACACAGAAAAGAGAGCTGCAGCTAAAAATGAGTTTAAGAGAAACCTGTCCAAACTCATGAACAATGCTGTATACGGTAAGACAATGGAGAATGTGCGTAAACATGTAGATGTTAAACTCGTGACAAAGTGGGAGGGTAGGTATGTAGTATAAGCCCTCATATCTAGACCTAATTTCCACAGCCGAGTAATCTTCCATGAAGATCTAGTGGCTGTGGAACTTAGGAAGACTGAGGTTTTTATGAATAAACCCATCTATGTTCGGCTTAGTGTGCTGGACATTTCGAAAATTGAAAATTGTTGATGCTGTTAAATATTCCATGTCTTCTAGTAATGATACTCAAGTTGTTATTAAAACTGCTGTGGAGGCTGCTCGAAAAGCTATTAAAAGAGCTGGAGGTAGAAGCCAAGTAAGAGCACCTCGTATTCTACCTATAGCCTTAAAAGTTGGTGGTGTTTTACCACTGATTCCAATATTCGCAGGACTCAGTGCACTTGGAGCTCTTGCTGGTGGAGCAACTTGTGTAGCAAAAGCTGTAAATGATTCCAATGTAGCTAAACATCAACTTCAAGAGACTGCACGTCAATAAAAGACGATGGCGGAAATAGCTCTTGGAAAATGGCTACACTTGAAACCCTATCGACAAGGACTGGGTCTTCATATCAAACCAGGTCCTCAAGGTCGTGGTCCTAAAGCTGATTGTGAATTATTAGATTGAATTTAGAGTCAGTATGATTAGGCGAGCTAGGCGTAATTTCTCTAGAAGCTAAAAATGTCAAGGTTTAGAATATTACGATGTGGATCATTGGGATTATTGTTGAGATTCAGAGGTCTAGATTATTTAATATTTTGTGGTGATTTTGAGTTTTCCCATTACTAACCGAATAAATTAGGTTGTGACTAGTCATGGGTCATTACTAATTTAGTGAGGTTAGGCTATAGTTAATTTTGAAGTTAGGTTTTTCTAATGACTGGACTTCTGAAATAACATGAAACATTGTTTTCAATTTGTTTTGTTAAATGATTAAAGGAATTATTATTAAAGAAATTTGTGGATGATTATTTTGAGTTTTGTTGAAACATTTAAATTGAGTTTTCTGGAGGTTTGTTTAGCTCGGTTCTAGGATTAACATTAAGAATTTTAAGTTTTTGTGTTTTGTAATTGCCTAGCATGGAGTTCCGGGCAGGGAAGCCTAACTTTACAAAGTGAGCTTAGTTTTCAAGTATTAGGTTAGGATTTAAGATTTATTCTAATGTAAATGAGTAGAGATTATTATTATTAGAGCCTTGGTTGATTTTAGGATTAAGAATTTTTAGCACATGTCGAGACTCGAAATATAGTAAAACAATGATTGTTAAACCTGGCTTATTATTATTTCAATGTATTTCGATTAAATAAATAACAAGTACTGTTTTTTTATAAATACAAGATTATTGTGTTGCTGATGTTTTGAAACCTCTTTATTAGCGAAACACGCCCAACTACAGAGTCTGAGCTGATCGTACGAGAAGCCGGTACACTGCGTTTAAGTGGCCTCAAACAGGCCTGGCGCTCAACAAAATTAATAATGATAGGGAATGTAAATTATTAGATAAAGTGTAGATTTTATAGGATTTTCAGGAAGCAGTGCCGAAGGTATGTGGTAATTTTTATTATTTAAGTATAATTCAACCAATAGCCACCAATAATACAGCCAAACTGAGTTTTCTGTAATACAGGTTTATTATTTCCTACACTGATTTGAACTCCATTGATAACTTTCCAAAATAAGCCAGCTCCTTGCAGTGAATTGATGCCATTTGTCTTATCAAAAAATGATCAGCTGGCATTATATTTCCTGGAATGTGTAGTTAAATTCTATCAAGGGGAACTTGTGGAAGCGAAATCGTGATCTGAGGTGTGACTAAATATTTCAAAGTTGATGAAAAATTGTCTACTGTGGATTTGATTTTAACTATAGCTGATTTGTGGACTCCAGCTTTCATAGCTGCCACTGCAATAGCAGACAATTCTACATCTTCCCGAATATTTTCAGATTTTGGAAGAACTTTGTAGAAATCATATTGAATTGCAATCCTGTGTCTAAAAGAGCTCTACAAGTGTAAATGTTTCCGTCTCTATCATGAATATCAATTAAGGCTGTCGATGTTGTCAGTGTTATAGTTAACAGCTGATGCTGTTATGTCTCTGTTATGATTAACAGCTTATGATGTCATGTCCCTGTTATGATTAACAGCTGATGCTGTTATTTCTGTGCTAAACTCTTGACACAAATTGTGGAAAAAATCATTATTCGAATTAGATGACTTTTGTGCCAGACAAATCGTAGTGACTTATTGAGATTCTTTAGACTCCGCCTTACCTTTTGTCATCAGAAGAAGTCTGTCGCTTGGAATGAAGTAAACTACGATGACGTTCATTGCATATCTTGCAAGAGGAAGACCTACAATCTCTGTTAGAATGCTCTTTCCCTAAACGTTTCAGGCATGATTGATGCTCATTTACTTGCGAGATTCTAGAGCGAGCATCCATATGTTTGAATTTTTCACAATGAAATATCGAATGAGATCCATTACAAATTGCACATGTTGTTTGAGTCGCTGAAGACAGCGCTACCTTTTGATCTCTTTTCGTGTTGTTTTCGCCGGGAGCGCCGTCTACAATTAGTTCCTCGAACTATACCCCGTGCCGCATCTAGGCTTATAATATCTTTGCACTAATCACCATCCTTAGAAAAAGACAGGTGGACTTTCTCGATTTCCTCTCTCTTTCTTTTCCCCATTCCACTTCCTACTTTGTCCTACTTTGTCCTCATTTTTCAAAGCCTTTTGTCCTACTTTTCGAAAATCAATTATGGTCACCCTATGTACGAAACTCACGGAAGTGCTATATATTTTTCGCGCTTGCGCAGCATCGTTTTCTTAAATGAAAAGGTCTATGGACTGGAACTTCGCGCTTCCTCACTCTGGCAACACAGCAAGGGCACAACCTCGACTGTTTAAAGATCTTGGCCTGGGTAACCTCTAAATGGTAAAAGATTTTGGGATTTTGAGTGTTTTCTTAATCAATTTTTTGTTTTCATTGTTTTTATAATAGAACGATAAGTGTTGCTCAGTGTTTTTAGCGCATTCATGAATAACAAAATAACATAAACATGTCCTTAAGACCTTCTGTTGATCTTAGAGCAGAATTAGCAGAACTTGTTAAACGAAAAGCAGAAATTGCCGTGAGTATAATTTTGACAATCTTATGATGTGTTTATTATTTACAGCAGTATGTACTAGTACGTCTGTCAATTGCTACCATAGAACAAAATAGACTTTTTACAATTTACCTTTTTTCATTCATGCTTATGGGCAGCTATACGAATATTTAAAAAATCTGCCCGCTGCGCGGGCACATTCTCATCGCGCGCTTCGCGCTCGATAATATATTTATCTCGCGCTTCGCGCTCGATGATGTGTTTACCTTGCGCTGTGCGCTCGGCCTTTGTATTTCCCCTACATTTGCGCCCAGACCTTTTATAATTAAGGGTCAAATCATCGACAACTGTAATTTGGTGATTGTGACTTCTCTTTTGTTAAAGCTCCTTTGGCTTTAACGAACACAATATTCCGGGTGCATATTGACCCAACGTTCATGTAACCTCTGCATGAATCCTCTTCGTGCTGGTGAACTTCTTTGCCTAAAGGTAAGGATGTCCCTCCGGAGTTGGTCCGACCACTTAAATCTTTGTTCTCGCGTTTGTCCGGGGCCATTGCCTAGTCGTCGCCTCGGTTCGGTCCGATTGCCACTGCCAACTGAACCATGGCCTTCATCCGAGAGAGGCCTATTGTGGGTGGCACTGCGTGATACTGGTGATGTAACTGCATAGTTCGTTGCGTTGGGGAGTTAGCCCAATGCGACGTGGCCGACCTTGGCTGATCTTGGGCGATGGGGTCGCCACACCCCTACGCCCTATTGTTAATATTATTATAAAATATAGTGAAAACCATTAAAATAATCCCTTCCCTTCTTAATTAATTAATTATTTCTATTCAAAGTAGTAAAATCAATTCACAAATATAAATTGGTATAATCTACTCATCTGGCAAAGTGGACTCCAACATTTTCTACTTTCTTTCCGATTTTCAGGTTACACTGTTACAAATAATCAAACTTTAGCATTTTACATTTTGTTTCTTTCCCAAATCCTGTGAGAACCGACCTTCCTCTTCTCAAGCACGCCCGCGACTGATTTTGAGAATAAAGGGTAACCATGTGTCGAGGTTCAGTTTACAATAACGTCTTCTTTCCAAGTTAACTGTAGGAAATATTGATTGCTTTAAATGGACCTCCCTGAGATATTCTCGAAAATGTAAAAAGAGAAGGAATTCCTGAAATACTGTGGAGGTCCTAATTTATTCTGAGTAAATAAATTAGAAAAATATTCGAACATTATTATAAAATTCAGTGAGAATCATGTAACTAATCCCTGGAACCTGTCAAAAAGTCCTAAAAATGCCACGATTTTTATAAGAGGAAAAAAAAGCTTTGAAACTTCCTTCAAACCATTAAAATCAATCGAGAATTCCCTCGAAAAAAGAACATAGGTTCAATTATATTTGTTAAAATACAAATCCTAAACAAATGAAATAAGTAAATACAAAACTGTGGCCTTTTCGGCCTGCAAAGTACTTTTTCTTGCACTGAAATTGCTTCAAATTTTTGCGAGACAGATTTTCTGTCACTAACTCTATGTAAAAATTAACATTAGATAATTCTTATTGTCTATTCTTGTAATCCTAAATGTCACGAATTTTGCATGTATTAAAAAAAGTCATTTGGTGATCCATTTTACCAGATCAATAAATTCGTTACCTAAGGCGAAAAGACACATACATCCTGCAATTTATATCTACCTGCCATGACAAAAAAAATGAATCTCAATTGTCTCAAATGATTCAGAGGAGTCCAACTTTGATAAAATCGCTCATTTAGAGATGTCGCTACAAACCCTTTTTATAGCAATTGTATATTGTTTATTTTTTATGAAAATAGACACAACAAATATATATTAAAATATACTTGCGAAAATAATTCTATGTGTAATATTCCATATTATTGATCCACATTTTTTAATAGAAAACTGCTTGGAGCAAAAAGTTGTTTAAACAATGACACGACGTTTTCAACAGAATTTACTACTCCTCGAAATCATTCTATATTATGTTTAATTCAGAAAATACGATTTAAACAATATTTTCGGAAAATTAATTGTTTAAATAAATTATATTTGTTTAAATAATTTAAAAATGGTGGATATATTCGTTCTATACACTACAGTAAGAAAAATAATTTTGTGTATTTTATGTGATTGAATTTCTTTTAAGTTATCGAAAAAAAACTGTTTAGGCAAATGAAAATTGTTTAAACAAATAGAAATTTACTAAACATGAAAAGATTTGTTGAATGTATTTTTGCGGTATATGATCAATAATGTTCATTAAGGCCTATTCCGCTTCTTTTGGTGTTAAACAATTTTTTTATTACAAAAAATTTGCCGACATGTATTTCATTATAACAGCTAGTAGTTCTCTCTGACGGATTGCAACTACTCTGGTAGGACGTATTCCTGGAATAGAACTTGATGCACCGCATGATTTGTGTTGCATTTTTTATTTAGTCAAACATATGAGGTAAACACCACATTTCAAACATATTTTTCTATGGATTCCAGATTAAATAGACGGACAGGTAGAGTCGGTACACCGGTTTTGGCTACTTTGAGAAATTTACAGAGGTGGTAAAAACCGATCAGGAAAAAATTTCAAAATCAAACATCGAGGGGGTGAACAGAAACTGCGATCATCGCATTTCAGAATTTGCAAATAATACTGGTTACTTCGTGCGTGAATTTTCTGCCATTCCTCTGACTTTTTTAATTAAAGATTATTTTTTCAATCCTGAATTTTCAGGCTTTATATATTCACTGATAACTAGGTGATCATCCATAAAAATATTGGACCAAATTTCTTCTAAAGTTTCGCCAGCATGTTCAAAATGTTTAATTTCTTTTCCCTCGTCGGCCGTCTCACCACTGTTATTTAAATGACTACCATAATGGTTATATGGCAGTGTTACTCGACAATTCATATGCATATGAAGAGGGCTTTGTTTATTCTCTGCTGTTATTCCAATTGCCACACGAGCCTTGTCATTTTGGCTAATGAAATCTACTTCACAAGGACCGAGCATTGATGCTATTTCTTCTAAATTGTAAATAGTTGCGGTTGCAAATGTAGAGTCCACGTGTCTCTTACGAGAATCAGTCCGTGCTTTGGCAGGTTTAACAGCCACAGTTTCAATGTGCCTCTTACCATCAAATAAATTAGTCATGCGTGGTATTAATCTTCAATAAGTACCGCTTCGAGTAATATTGAATCCCAAATCTACATTAAGAATGGTAGTCAACTGATTTTAATTTTTTACAGATCTGATGCTCTCTGTGCGTCTTCTTTCATCTGCTGCTCCTAGTGCAACTAGGTCTGAGAGGACAATTTTGTTTATGTATATTTTGAAGTCGATACATTCTAGCAATGTTAGTATTTACCGTAAGTAAATCTGTTTCCTTTTAGAATGCGGAAGACAAGACCTTCTTCCACATCACATCTTATACGTTACTGTACACATGGGTAAGCTACATCTTCAGAGCACTTCTTGTAAGAAAAAATTAGATTTAGTTTTAGTAGATTCACAACACCAAATTAGAAAAATAGAAATCAAAGACGTTCACAATCACTTGAAATTCATAACTAACCGCATGGAAAAAAAGAAAAAAATTAACAATGTTAACACCAGCTTACTTACTTAAAGAAATTGTAGAACACCAAAATAACTTGGATGGATTTTTAAAGAACAGGAATAATAGTTTAAACAACAGATTAAATAAAAAAATTAAAACGTTAAGACATGAACAACATACCGATATTATTCTAAATAAGTATAGAAGTGATGTTGATGCAAACAATAACAACAACGATCCATGATTTGTGAATATTTCTAACTTAAGTATTCCTTAGCAGGTAACTGACATTTTGAGGTTAGGCGGAAACTTTAGTACAAAATTTATTTCAAACAGACCAAACCATCTTTTTGAAATTGTCAAAGATTTAAAATCAAACATAGATAAGATTTCGGATAATTGTAGAGACAAACTTGGATTACTATTATTATCTTCAAATTATTCAAAGAAACCACAAAGAATTTCAGGCAATTTTACACTAATAAAATGAATATCTTATTAAATTATCCTAAAACATATCCAAAAATTAATTATAACCCTTTAAACTTTTTACAAATTGATACTTTCAAAATGGTAGATGGTTGGAGGACAAGTGGTTTTCTAAATCCTAGCACAAAGAGAGCAGATTTACTTACGGTAAATACTGACATTGCTAGAGTGTATGGACTTCCAAAAATACATAAACAAAATTTTCCTCTCAGACCTGTTGAGATTAAAGAAATATGTTGTTAAATTCAATATCCATGTTTTTGATTTGAAGAAATATTTCTTTGGCATTTATGGTGAAGGTTAAATACGGCTTTCCCCCTTAATGTTTCCATGTTGCGACAGTATCGTGGTGATCGCTGCGGACTTTACACTCGACGGACCCAAGTTCGATTCCTGCTGGAGGTGGATTTTTCATCGAATTTTACTGTTTGGGGTTCAAGATTTTAAATTATGAGAATTATCTAAATTAAATATGTATCATAATAACTATATTAATTGTAATTTAAGCTGAAAGAATCCATTTGTTCATTTAGGAAAATATGTACTACAGTTGAAGTACACGGAAAAAATTTATCCGTAAAAAAGTCACAAACTAGTAGCTAGGTCCCGGATATTGATGTATTTTCGTAAATAATCTGAGAACTTTAAAAAAAATTGACGAACTCGATGTGAAAATTCTAAAACTATTCATCTCTTTTTTTTACGTGAATAATTACAAAAATATTACGAGTGATTTGGAAAAGATTCTCAGAACACTCACGAGCTTGCCCGACAAATCTGGGAACTGGAAAGTAGGTTCGCCTGCACGTAGCCCACACACACGGTCGTCCAAACGCGCGATACGTGTGTGCCCTCGTATGTCTGCTTCGAGCTCGTCTGACGAGTGGCTAGAAGTTTTATAATATCTATTTTGTTTGGCCTCGATGGCTGTGCGTGTTTACGCACTCCTGGTTTATGTTTACAAACTGGCCGTCTTGGAGGGTTCGAATCTTCTGAGTTGCAAATTTCTAAATTAATATAAATTAAATCGCACAAATAAAGTTTGTCCTCTTTACATTTCAGTCTGAAATTTTCAGGAACTGTTCGTAAAAAACTTCGAAATTTATCCATACATTAATGTTTCATTTTTTTATCTCGTATCCGAGACCTAGCTACAAGTTCGTGACTTTTTCACGGATAAATTTTTTCCGTAGTTTTCAGCCGTGGCAAGCATTAAGGAATTCTTGGACGTTGTTCGTCCCACTCCCCACTTACAGGGATACCCCTCCATACTATTCCTTCGTGGCCAGCACTTTTACACGCGGTCGGATAGGGCTGCGCAAAACATTCATATAACCTCAATTTGCTGTCGTTGTTGTCATCACGGAGTGGTTGTTATGCACTGGCGCTCACTCGCACACTTATCGCGGGAGAAAAGGAGATAGCAGATCACAGTGCGCATGACCAAATGGCCATAATGTGCTGATTACAAACGTCTGAGCTGCGCAATAAATGTGCAGTTACCGCAGTCAGAACGCATGTACAGTGACCGGTCTCCTTATTATTACTCCGTGGTTTAATTTTTAAAATATGTAGGTATTTCAGCTGCAAACATCTTCTCATTGAGGGCCCTTTCACACGATACAGATCCGCAAATTGCGGACTTGCGCAAGTCATGAGTTGTGTAATGGCCACCAGCGCTGAAATCGAATTTCTTCCCCTGTAGAATTCTCAGCTTGGCTGCCATTGGTTGTTCCAGTTCATCCTTCCGTTGATTTCTTTTGATTAAAATCAAAAGCCGCGAAAAGGGGTTTCAACATAATAACAACACATGATTTAAGAGAAAAACTCAATGTTTATTCAGGTTTGAAAAATTATTATTTGTTAATTGTGCACAATAGTTTACAACTTTAGCAATTCATTTAATAATATTTGAATTGACGTTTCAAAGAAAAGTCACAATTCTTGTTTTATTTTATTATTATTATTATTATTATTATATCATTAGGCCATTTCCTTTTCGGGGTAGGCGTGAATTGCTCGGTTGGAAAAGTAGTAGTGTATGGATGGGTATATAGGTATAGGTTCATTCCGCGACACTGCTCCGACCCAGGTTGCTGATTAATCTCTCTAGCGATCACCCCACGTGGAGAGCCTCACAAAATTGTTATGTGTGGTTCCCCCCTCCAACTTCAATCTGTTCGTCTTTACAGCGGAACGAAACTTGTCTTTTTCTTGCTCCAACTGCTTTTCGATCGTAATTTTCCTGGACATTGATAATTTTTCGACTCTTGCTCTACGTGCCTCAAATAATTTTTTCAAACAATAAATAAGACTTTTTTTACACTTATATACTAATTTTTACTCGCTCAAGTTTCATAATAATACATACAGAAATACCATCATCTCCTATTATAGTAGGAATCTTTATAATAGTACACCGATTATCCCTAAATTATTACATTTTATTTTAGTTATAGATATAGAATGAACCAAATATTTTTATCAAAAGTCTTTCCGTGCATTTCCCCTGCAAGTGTCTTAGCATTTTGTTGATACGCAGGGATGCTTTTCAGGGTATTTACCAGTCGAAGCTACGCACCTCCGAAAGCCCCGATGATCAGGGTATAACCGTTGCAGCTCCCTTATAAGTTTTTTATACAAACATGGTTTGTTTCTCGAAGTCAGGGAGAACTATGTCAGGCCTTGAGTGTGCCACAGAGACAATTTTCGAGAATATGAAGTTCCAGTATATGCGGCACTTCTCATTTTCGAAAATTGACTCTATTTCCCTAGGGGCGTTTGGCGGAGCGGTATTAAAGCTAATGGCGTCAGAGGAACCCAGAGGGTAATAAAGCACTCCTAGTGCCGCATTGTGCCATTGGATTTACGTCGTTCCCGCATGAGTTGAAAAACTAGATAGTATGTGTCCTAAGTGCTCGGGGTTTGCATGACTTGACTCAAAATGTAGTGACGCTGTGCCAAAGTGGAAATAAAACCGTCCTGACACGCGAAAATGAAACCTTCTGTGCCCGGCTTTAATCCGGATGATTTAAGGAAAGCATACGCGTGCTTGTGAGTCGCGGGCGTGCTTGAGTAGAGGAAAGTCGTTTCTCCCAGAATTTGGGAAACAAACAAAATTTAAAATACTAAAGCCCGGTATCCCAGAGTCACCGTTTGAGACACCTCACCCAGGTGCCATTCAGATTTCGGCACGGTTGTCACGCCTCCGCTTAGGGGTTATTCCTTCGGGACCATCCCTGGACAATTGCCCGCGACTGCTCATTAATTATTGTAACCATATTCAGCATAAACCCTTGGTACAGGGATCATCTATCCACAACCCGAGGCCGCGTTCGGTGGTTTTGTCATAGGCCCTTCGGTTCGATTCCTAAGGAATCAAAACCGAACCGAATAGCGCCCAACTCTGGGATACCGGGTGACCTCTCAGAGTAAGCAGACTTATCCTTTAATGCGGGGCTCTACAAGGATGCAGGTACCCTCTTTCCTATCTGATCGTGGGAAGAACAATGATAACACTAAATATAGTTCTGGTAAGTGCGGTTCAAAACAATCGAACGGGCAGGGCTCTCGACAATGAGTCGGACATCAATGCCGACTATCCTAGAGTTGGGGGAGCCAATTAGGACGGAGAATCTCATTACTTTTAGGTGGACGGATCGACTCAGGGACGACCTGCTGGAGTGCTCTGATACCAGTATGGCCCCTGAACGAAAAGGTTACATAGCGCGACTGCATACTCTGTGGTACGCGAAACACCCAGAGCTCTCGCATTTTTCGCATAAACACCTGCGAAACCGTGCCGAGGAACTCCGGAGAAGGGGTTATATAAGCGGAGCGCCCACTCAACCGTAGCCAAGATTCGACAGTTCGCGCGCGAACTGCTGGTCTGTCATCACACACTTAACAAGTCAAAGCTACTGACCATCAGGCAGTATGTTGTTGACAGAATACGAGTACTACCTAACGCCAGGAGAAATCTAGAGCGGAGAGAGAGTTGAGTCAGAGAAAATCAACCGTTTTTGTTTGACCCATCTCGACTCTTCCAAGACCCTCCAGTTACTGTCGTCCACCCGCCCACACCAGAGGAGGTCGAGGCATTTTATATATATATATATATATATATATATTATATCATTCTTAAATGTTCATATATTGTTAGACTTTCAAAAGAATCAAAGGTATCAGACAACCAAAACTGTGACATTAAAATATTCAATCATGTACAACAAAGAAACACTTTGTGAACTTCTCTTTTCAATAACATTCATTGAAAAGAAATGTAAACATACTGCAATAAAATAATTAGGACTCTAGTTACTATTAAATTTTTCTGTTGAAATCTCAGTCGCCCCGAAGCACCCCAACAGATATTTCGTATCTACGGTGCAGCGTACGTTACAGAATAGAAGAGATTCACGCACGCGCCTACCACCACTCCCGCTCTCCAGGAGAATAAATGGTGGAAGCGGAACTAGTGGTCCCGAAGGGAATTTCCCCGGGTTGGGCATGTCTGATCTACAAAATATCACAGCCAAATTTGTAAGACGTTCAACACTCCAATATTAAATTCTCGAAGACAGTCAAGGAAGGGCCCATAGACTGTCAAGCTAGCCGATGATGCTAATGAAAAAAAAAATAAAAAATTATTTTTTAAATTTATAACATTATTATCTTTAACTTATATATTGATTTAAACATAATCTAACACACACAATTACTACTTATATTAATCGCACGCTTTTTACGCTCTAAAAAATCGGACGCACGCTGCGGGGATTAGAGCTACCTATACTCTAGACTCTAGACAGCTATACTTAAAAGTCCTAAAGATGCTGGGCTGCTTTATGAGCATTTATGTTATGAGATCTACTCCCTGATTTTTTCATGTAGTTCGGTCACTTTGGGCGTGAATATCTGGGAGACGAAAAATGGGTTTACAAAACTGTGAACTGCACGTGAATGTGTCTTCACTTTTGCGTCAATTACATGTTTTGCGGTTATTGTGAAAAAATCTGGTGAGGAACTGTCATCGTTTGTTTGCCGAAAAACACCGATATAAGGCGCTTCGAGTATGAGGGAGCTCACAGATAAAGTATTACTAGTACTGTGAGGGGGTTCCCACTGATGAAAGATAACGCATGCGCAGTTTTATTGACAGTTTCTTGGTCAGAGTGGAAGTGGGTGGGATGACAATGTGACGGGAATCTCCTATTTAAATTTTGCGCATGCGCAGAGTGTGGATTTCTGGCTATAAAAGCGCGTCTCCGGAGCGATTTCTTCATTCAGCAACCAGAAGACCTGGCTGATGGTAATAAGCTGCAGCAGCAGAGACCAGCTTCCAAAGTGTCTGGAGAGCAGCAGCAGCAGCAACCAGCTTCAAAAATGCCTGGAAAGCGCAAGACCTGTAAACAGCAGCAGCAGAGGCCAGCAAAGCAGAGTCGAACCACCTGCTTGGATGAATGTCAGTTACTCGTCATCAGGACAGAAGAAGGACTAGCTATACTTCCAGATTTACCAGATGGCGACTCCAAGAATGAATACATTCACAGTATGGTAAGACAATGCAATGCCAATATAGATACCTTAGAATCTATACTGAAGGACCTTTTCTGGACATCTGAGAAGCAGAGATGCCTTCACATAATAGTTCGAGTCATCAGTCTGAGCGCTATTTTCCAACAAAATTTGATAAGAGGTGGTTCCATAGATGCAGCAACTGACGAAGAAGATGATATCACCAAGCGACTTTACTGGGCCGATTTCGAGAAAGCATTCCAATGTCGACTAGAAACTAATTTAATTACAAACCTTGTACATATAGATATAAGTAATTTTTTAAACGATGCCTCTGTAAGTAGATATACAGGGAGGGTTCTGGACCAATTAGTATCAGTGCGTGGCCGTGTGAGGTGAGTGTGTGTATGTGTGTACCTGGGTAAGGTTGAGCGTATGAGGTGAGTATACACCTGTGTGTTCCCGTGTGAGACTGATAATGCCTTCCTACCATACTGGCATTGGGAAAAATTCTATAGTGGTGCATATCCGCTTTGATTTTAGTTCGCAAAAGCCTAGGTGCAGAGGGGGCGCTGCGGAAAATCACTCGAAATTGAATGTATGGGAACGGCAATCTCCCTCTTTATCTCTGTACAGACTAACAATAAAAATACAAATATCACATATCGCATTCTCTTCTTCTGGAGCCAATACAAATTCACGACGAAAGAGAAAGATTTTCAAGCAATAAATAGCCATCCACCTCGCATGATGGATGGCCCCCGGAATATGGAAAAATAGTCCACGAGGTGGTACTTCGCCAAGGAAAATTATTACTAATTCCAAAAATTCCCTACAATCCTCTCCAGGCTGTTGTCCCTTGAAAGTATTTTTAACATTATAGATACGTCGCCCTGATTAAAGTGTCCTTTGACCTTTTCGTTTTCAATCCCTGATCCAAAGTTATGAGCACTGATTCCAGACCAAGCCTTTTGAAACTTTTTAAAGATCAATACAGTCGGGCCTGTAGTTCTGCCCATTTTTTCCTCAAAACGCTTCTAAGAATAACTTCATATATATGATGTCTACAAGCAAAGTACAAAAGATCTTTTTCTAAAAAAATTTCTATTAAAACGCACGCACCACTATAACTTCCAGTATTCGATGCTGTTGTATCAAAAAATAATGCTTTAACACAATTTTGGAGACCCCATTGAATGAGAATTTCACAAACAGCAGATGCCTGCTCTTTTCCAGTCCCAGATTGCAGTACGGGCCCTCCAAGAAGTTGTTCAGCATCGTCATTCGAAAAAATCGCAGGAAGTCGATTGACGGTTTCTTTACCTGTTAACGCTGGAAGTAACTTACCATCCCAGTGCACGACAGCAGCTTGCAATTTCGTGTCCATGAACTGCTTTTTAATTACAGTCGCCTTTTCTTCCCGTATTTTTTCTCTTGCACTGTGAATGGATGACCTGTTGATGACAAAATCCTGGACATCATGGCCTAGTGCCTCGGTAGAATTATTGTAACCATATTGAGCAGAAACCCTTGGTACAGGGACCCTCTATCCGCAACCCGAGGACGCGTTCGGTGGTGATTTTGAAGTGTATAAAAAAATTCTCAAAATTTAAAAGTTGTAAAAAAATTAATTTAATAATTTTATGAAAAAACATGTATATCTTACAGAAACAAAAATCTGATACAAATTGAGAAAATTTGACAGCTCTTAACGACAGTGTACTTTGGAACATAGTTTATTATTGACAAAATAATAGGAAAAATGTGCAAACATTCATGGTGGTACGTTCAACATTTCAAAACAAATTGTCTTCGAAAAATGAACTAAAATTTAAAAAATGTAATATTTGAAAAAACAACACAAGCTGTGAAACAATGAATAGACAAAAGTTGTTTGAGACAACTGAAAAATTCCAAAAAATAAAATTCCCGACACTTTAAAATTACTGGATACGGCAATTCCCGAAAAATAAGATTTCCGAACGAGAAAATTTCGCAATAATAAAACTCCCGAACTGGAAAATCTCACCGAATAATAACATTTCCGAATTGGGAAATATAAACAAATGTGAAAATTCTGGAACAATGAAATTCCCGACGCAGGAAATTGCCGAATTATAAAATGTCCAAATGTGTAAAAGTTACATTAACAATTGAACATTTTGGGTGAAAAGCAACACCAGGATAGGATTCGTACTTTTTCTTGAAATTTAAAAAATAACCTTGACAATAAACAAATTAAGTGCTTTGAAAAACGACACAATGTGCAAGAAAACGTTAATGAACATCTTTTTTTTAGGATGCGCACTTTTTTATAAATAAGAAAAACATAATGACAACACATATGTTTCAATGTCAATGCATATCATGAATTGTTAGAATATAAATTTATTGAAATGATACGTTTTTCAGGGTAGCTGAGAATTCAAATTATTAGTGCAAAATAAGAAACAAATATGAAAGTAATCATGTTCCAGTTGCGTCGGGATTGGCTGCTTTAAGGAACCATGATCGTAGCTTCCGGAGCCTAAAACTTCTCTCATAATAATAATAATAATAATAAACCAATAAGTGAAGAGGTGTAGAAAAAAATAGAATTATTGATATTTTGGATTATCGAAAAATTCACTTTTCAGGCGATCACATAATAAATAAACAAGTAATAATAATATAAATATACGATAGTAAGATATAATATAATAATAGAAATGAAAAATAGGAAAAATAAATAATAATAATCAGCTTCAGGCTCCAGACGGAAACTTTAGATTGATACTGGACAAAACAGTCAATTTGGATTGGCTTTAACAATCTTAGAGATGGGGTATACATATTTTTTGATTTTCTAAAATGAAAGTTCTTGTACTTCGAATGATGGAAACTATAAACTCTCTCGGGACGTCCAATTTGATCCGAAATAGCGAAAACTTCGAATTACCGAATGTCATGGCAAACCCTATTTGAAATCTAATAATTTTTTATTGAAAATACTAATAATTTACAAGAAAATTAACACAAAATAGTTTAGAATTGAATATATTATTCAAAATATTATAATTTATCAAGATTGATGGAAATTATTAAATGTTTTCTATTGAAAATTGTCCCCGATTATTAAGGTTTCTAAATACAAATTGTTTAATTTTGAACAATTTATGGAAAGTCTCGAATTTTTAGATTTTAAACTGTGATTTTTGGTGTTTTACATTTATATTCGGTCAATTATTAAAAGGCTTCCTTTTAAAAATTATGCAATTTTGAATTATTTAAATTGGAGCATAATAATTTCGATTTTTTCTAACATGACATCATTCCAATTTCAACCTTTTCTACATTGCAATTATTGATCTATAAACTCTAAAAACAAAGTTTTCTTTTTTATGGAATAACCTCGTAAATCTCGCTCCTAAGAGTGAATTGTCTATATAATGAAATAAAGATTTTTCAGAATAAGATAAACGAACGCATAGATGAGGCAACTTGGGAGGCGCTTAGAATCATTGAAGATGTAGAGGGCGCATGGACTATGTTACGGGATATCATTATCAAAACTGCGATGGAAGTATGTGGTACGGCGGTTGTAGGAAGAAAATCTGGTGATGCATGGTGGAATGATGAAATTAAGGCAGCGTGAGAAGAAAAGAAAGAAGCGTACAGAAAACGTTAAACATCAGAGGTCTTAGCGATGAGGAGAGAAGTAGACTTGAAAATGATTACAGACACGAAAAGAGGAAAGTTAAACGACTAGTCAAGAAAAGTAAAGATAAAATTAGAACAGATGAAGAGAAGAAATTACAAAACGACTTTCAAGGAGCCGTGAAACTAATATTTAGAGAAATGAAGAAAATTAAAAGTACAGAGTTTGTGAGCATGAGAAACAACAAAGGTGAAATGCTATCTGATACAGACGGGATAGTAGACGCTTTAAAAGACTCTTTCAAAGAATTATTAGGAGGTGAAGATATAGGGTAACAGAGCTGCGAGATAGAAAATAATACATTAGGAAACCCAATTCAAAATGTCTGCGTCACTGAGGTTATTGATATAATCAAGAGTTTAAAAAATCTGCCCGCTGGGCGGGCACATTCTCATCGCGCGCTGTGCGCGCGGCTTCCTTTCCTTGTAAGTTTGAGTGCGCCTAGGGCGCGCGACTGTTGGATCTCGCGCTTCGCGCTGGATAACGTGTGTACCTCACGCTACGCGCTCGGTCTTCGCATTTTCCACAATTTTATAATTAAAGGTCAAAGCATCAACAACTATAATTTGGTTATTGTGAATTATCTTTTGTTAAAGCTCCTTCGGCTTTGACGAAAACATTCTCATCACGTGTCTCGTACTTCGCACTCGCTTTTATCGAAAATGCGAACTTTTCTACATTATTTTCAACTTTACTATATCAAGTGTATATTACATTTGAACTTTTCCACTCGAGAAATTACTAGTCTAGACAGTATTCAGTAAAAGGGTCTTAGCGCCCTAAAACTTTAGTTTTCAAAACGGCGCATGCCGTTACAAACTGCGATTTTGATTCGCTGAGTCACGAAACTTGTGTTCGCGCGCCATCTCTGGCACGCCAAACCAAATAGATAGGCTTCTGACGTCACAAATTACGCGTTGTTTACTTTCTTTGCTGAAGTGCCTCCAAAATAACATTAATCAAATTAATTAAGTGAAGCGGTGTTTTCTTAAGCGAAAAGAAAGGGAAAAATAATATTTTGAGAACATATTTCATTTTGATCGATATTGACTGTCGCACTGCACTTTAGCTAAACTTTGAGGTTACGTTGATCCCCGTTAATCGCTGGTTAATTCGCTAACCGGCCAAAAATGGCCGATTAAGTTAAACAGCGATTACACTACTTTAATCATGGTTTAAGAGATGGTGGCACGCAATGTACTGATTAAATAAAGTTAATCAAGGATTAAAATTTAATCAGGGTTGTTGGAATCCGCCCTAAGACTGCAAGGTGCGAAATTATGGAATATGTGCCGGGAAAGCACGTGGTCATTATGTACAAAAAAAAAACACAAAAAAAGATAGTTGAATTTTAAACCTACAAAGACGAATTAAAAAAATATATTCAAGCCGTGCGTCACAAATTAGTTGTTCTCTCAGCATCCGGAGGGATATCGTAAATCAAATAAATCCAACAGATGACGCTCCGATCGGGTTTGCCCGTTTTTGCATTGTTATGTATAGCAAAAATACTAAAATTCATTTAAAACTTGACACTTTTAATTAATATAAAAGAAGAACATAGTTTTTAGCAACAATAAGAGCAGTTGTAATTAGTAATAAAAAAAATACATGAAAAGATGTAATTTAATAGTAGGAAAATTGAATATAAAGATGAGTTTTTTGAAAACAGTTTGAATTGTATTCATTCTTGGCTAGTCCTTATCAGCCGCCGCTGAGAGAGGGGCAAGAATCGTACCATTCATGCTTTCAGGGCCGGCTGTATCCTGGTATCAAGGTGGAGAACGATGTAGCGATAATTATTTGCAGACGAAGTTACCTATTTTCTCGTGGAATCTTTTAGTAACCGCCTCAGTCAATCCTCACCAGGAATGTGCCTTGGATCTCAGACGGCTAAAAGAAATAATCCATTCTATCCTTAGAGGCAGAATCATCTCTTCTACCCTGAATGTCAGAAGGATAAGCGATAATAAAAATAATCCATACTATCCTTAATGGCTGAATCATCTATTCCACCTTGGATGTCAGAAGGATTAGCGATAAAAAATCCAGAACTATATGTGGGGACCGTGAATGCGAAGATCTAATGAAGATGAAGGCGGCAATGGATCTGATGGATCGTTACGTAGGTGGCGGGAATCTGCCTGGCTCTCGCTCGAAACCGCAGAATTAAGAAATTAAATAACAAAAGAAACTAAAACAGTCCTATATTCTTAAAATTAAAATTACACACATAAACATTAGAGTAACCAAATAGTAAGGTAAAACATGAAATAAAATAGAATAAATTTAAAAAAAAAAAAAAACATAAGAAAGAGGAGTGCCAAATTTTCACACTTTCGGTGTGAACACGAGAGCAATTTCTTAGGGGTAATTTACAAAAACTTGAATTTGTGAGTTGTAGAAAATCTGCGACATCACAGTTATTAACTTATAATGATTAGTAATTTTAGTGGGGTGGGATACAGATTTAGTTTTACAGCAGTTTTTCCACGCGCGGCTGTCAATCCTAGTATTTTCTATATATATATATATATATATATATAGAGAGAGAGAGAGAGAGAGAGAGCGAGCAAATACTCATATTGAGGTAAATCTAATACGATTTTTCACAAAGAAAGCAGTCCATATTTATATGTCTATGGATATCCCTTGTTGTCATCTATTTTAGTGGAAATTGCATCGTTCCTGGATAAAAATGCTACTGTTTGATTGAAAATTCAACAATTTTGTGACAAATTGATACTTTTTGGTTGAAAAATTCAAGTATATTTTGTTTAAATTTCAACTTATCTCTTTCCAGACATTCTTTTTTGCTGGAGGATTCGAATATTTGGTTTGAAAATTTTTGTAGAAACACTTTGTTAAGAAATGATTTTTTGTTGTTGATTTATATTTTTATTTGAAAATTCATCTCTTTGGTTGAAAGTTTAACTATATTGTTTAAAACTGACCTATTTAATTAAAAATTAATTTGCGCGGGTAAAACTCGAACTACTTTGTTGATTTTTTTAATGAAGGTTTACTGTTTGGTAGAAAATGTAAAAATTTTGTTGAAAATTAATTTTTGTGCTAAACATTCATAACTTTTGGTTGAAAATTTAACTGTTTGAATAAAAAATAACTATTTGGTTAACAATTCAACTATTTGGTGAAGAATAGATCTTTTTGTTAAAAAATCATATTTTCAGGTTGAAAATTCAACCGCTATGTAGATAATTTGTCTCTTTGGCTCAGAAATTCAAAAATTGGATTAATAATTGATGTATTTTGTTAAAAAATTATCTTTTTTTGTAAAGCAATTATTTTCCTGATGGAAAATTGTTCAAAATTGACCTTTTTTTGGTTGAAACTTGAACTACTTGATTAAAAATTCTGTTTTTATGTTCAAATTCTCAAAATTATGTTTTTAACTGGACATGTAAACATTCCATTTTCAGTTGAAAATTCAAGTATTTCGTTTAAAATTCATCCTTTTTGATTGAAAATTTATATATTTCAGGATTCAACTATTTTGTTAAAAATTCTTTTTGTTTTGTTTGATTCAACTCATTTAAAATTCATCTTTTGGTAGAAAATTCACCTTTTACGGTAGAAAAGTCATCTTTCTTGGTTGAAAATTAACATATTTTTTACAATTATTTCACAACAGAAGAGTTCGGGGACGTCCGTTAGCATGTTCCCTATCATTCCCCAAATTTTTAAGGAAAAATCTTTATTATTGTAGGAAAAAGCCGGGGGAACCTAACACTGCTAAAATCGATAATTTTCTAAGTATCACATGTCCTCAAGCCGTTTCCCTTTCTGGGTAGGCGTGAATTTCTCGGTTGTAAAGTAGTGATGTGTGGATGGGTATATAAGAGAAGGGTAGATAGGTATATAGGTTTAAGGTATAGATATTTTGTATTGATCTAGAATTCTCGTGTTACTTATTTAAATAACACGTTCATTCCGCAACACTGCTCCGACCCAGGCTGCTGCGTCATGTATACTAATAAATGTGTAGGTATAACTATTTTCTTTTAGTTACATAGGAACTAATTAAAATATCTGCCACCATACTATCGAAATCTAAAATTAAAAGATCCCGGTGGGAACGCGGGCATCTTTTTTTTTGACATCTTAGGAACGCTGATGTCAGTTCAGCTGATAAGACGTTTTGAACAAAATATGTCCCTATGACCACTGAGATCTTTCTAATTGCGGATGCACTTTGTAGGTCAGGATTTTCAGTTAAAACTTACAACTTGTTTGATTTTACAATTTCTTATACATACCTTCGAATACTTCGATATAATCTCCGAAGCCTAAACTTTCCAACACTTCTGATACTTCCATCATTTATGTAAAAAATAATTAGCTGTAATGTAACGAGACATCAAGTGAGCAGCAAGTTATGACGGCCAAGTCTAAACGTTCTCCCTTGTTTATCGCAGGTATGTTGGTACCTTCATCGCATTCTCAATCGTACCAACCAAGGTAGCAAATAAAATAGTTACGCCACCTACTTTAATTTATTAGAAAAATCAATTAGTAGTACAGATGACTAATTTATTAGTAACTCTGACTACTAAAACGTTACTAACGTAAACTAGTCACGCTATATTCGTGATCGAATTCTCGGCTCCTGCCGAATACAACATCACTGCCAAGGAGAAAGAAAAGGAAGAAAGGTATTAAGACCTTAAAAGTGAGCTGCAACGACTGTACCCAAAATATTCAGTACAAGTAATTGTCCTTGTGACAGGTGCTCTCGGAGGTGTGAAACTATCACTGGCTCGTAACCTTGAAGCAGTGTCCGGCAAACTTTTTGCTCACTTTTCAGGTATGGTCAGGCCCGTCCCGGAATGATTTTTTCTACTACTTTTCGGTCTCTTCATGAACCTCAGTATGAGTGAGCTTACTCCAGCAAGGGTCTTTTGTCCACAGGCAAGTCAATTTAAGGAAATATAAAAACTTTTAATTCTTCAACTAGCGATTTGAAAATTGCATAATCAGCATCTACGAATTTTTCCTATTCCAATGATATATTACTTGCCTAGAAAAGTTGAACATTTGAAGGAGTTTAATTTCAAGAAACTTTAGCCCGATATTCAATTTAATACTAGATACTTCTAAAATTTTCAAACTTTGTAGACAAATTACATGTCGTTGGAATCAGAAAAATATGTAGATTCCAAATACATTACTTTTAAGTCGCGGATTGCAGAATTAAGAAACTTTTAATTTCAAATTTTTCTCCTATTTTCCAACAAAGGACCCCTGACAGAAGGGTTGGTATGTACAAGCTCGCAGGTACCTGACCAGAAAGTAGGTTGTTGGTCAGGCTGGTCAGGCTACCCTGACTTGGTCAAGAGCGTGCCGACTACTGCTATACGATAGTAGATACGATCCACGAAGGAATAGAAGTGACAGGTACCCCTGTCAGTGGGGAGTGGGACGAACAACGTCCAAGAATTCCTTAATGCTTCCCACGGCTGAAAACTTGGTCTTGCAAGGGGAAGGCCTGCTCTGCGACATTGACTTTGAGATGAGACTAGTATAAATCGATAGAACGTCGAAAAATATTAGATGTAATGTTTCATTTTTTTATCTCGTATCCGAGACCTAGCTACAAGTTCGTGACTATTTCACGGATAAATTTTTTCTGTGTACGTACAATATCCAGCAGATATCTTTAGGATATTCACAGAATATATTTGGACATCAGTTGGATATTCTGAAATATCCCGGTGTTTTGCGGGCTTCAGTTTTGATTTCATACAACAAAATTCCTGTTGAAGGTAGGAAAATCAACACTTGCAAATATATGAATGCGTTCTTTTCTGTGGTAAATGCATTAAAATGGTCAGGATTTATAGCGTGATAAATTATTTAGAAAATGAATTTGGAAACTTTTTTCGAAAATGAATATATATTTGATGTATTTTGAATACCAGTAGTTAAATACATTTATAATATTATATAATGCTAGTATTAAAGAAACTCGACTGCTACAAAATTCTCAAAGGAAAATAAATACGAGAAGTAACATTCTCACTACTTTTGTGAGATTTCGCAGTAACATCGGTGCTTGAGTATATCCTCAAATACAATATGCAAACTTACGCAAAAGTAAACTTATATCAGTATCCCATTTCAACAGTCTCAAAATGCTTATGAAAATACTCTTTGAATATAAATAAACAATCAAGTATCTTGTGAAGCTGAACTCGGCTAAAATCTGTCAGATATAAAAATTGAATAATTTTTCAGCATTTGTATTTCACTACTATCTTGCTGCTGTATTAGCATGGTAACTTTAGCATTAAAATTATAAAAAATTATGAACAATTACACCGGCATACAAAAAAAAGTGGTCTGCCCGGCGGACTACGCCGGCTCATTTATATGTTTTTGGGTCGCTGAATCCGAATCCGGGGTCCAAATAGCCCAGTTAGCTCACGTTTTTCCAAAAAAACGCAAAAATAGACGTAAAATCTACGAAAACAGCGATTTTTCTTGTATATTTTTACAAAAAACAAAGTATTTTCATGCCCGGTGTTGAGACCTTTCCCAGCTGAAGATTTCTGTACAGGAACCTCGGAGGATCCTGGATATGTTTCTGGACACGAACCTGTACACGGACCTGTACAGGTAATCTTGTCGGTTCCTGTACAGTTTCTTCGACAAAATACCTGCTCGAGAATCGTGAAGACAACCTGAGCAGTTTTCTGTGCAGGTTCGTCTGAATTTTTTTTTTTTCAAATTGACTGGTTAAATTATGATAGATTTGCTGAGACCTTTCCCAGCTGAAGATTTCTGTACAGGAACCTCGGAGGATCCTGAATATGTTTCTGGACACGATCCTGCACACGAACCTGTACAGGTAATCCTGACGGTTCCTGTACAATTTCTTCCACAAAATACCTGCACAGGAATCGTTCAGATAACCTGTGCAGGTTCGTCTGAATTTTTTTTTTAAATTTCTTTTCAAATTGACTGGTTAAATTATGATATATTTGTTGAGACCTTTCCCAGCTGAAGATTTCTGTACAGGAACGTCGAAGGATTCTGGATATGTTTCTGAACACGAACCTGTACAGGTAATCTTGACGGTTCCTGTACAGTTTCTTCCACAAAATACCTGCGCAGGAATCGTTAAGGTAACCTGTGCAGGTTCGTCTGATTTATTTATTTTTTTTTCAAATTGACTGATTAAATTATGATAGATTTGTTGAGAACTTTCCCAGCTGAAGATTTCTGTACAGAAACCTCGGAGGATCCTGAATATGTTTCTGGACACGAACCTGCACACGAAACTGTACAGGTAATCTTGACGGTTCCTGTACAGTTTCTTCCACAAAATTCCTGCACAGGAATCGTTAAGATAACCTGTGCAGGTTCGTCTGAATTTTTTTTTTTTTCAAATTGACTGATTAAATTATGATAGATTTGTTGAGACCTTTCCCAGCTGAAGATTTCTGTACAGGAACCTCGGAGGATCCTGGATATGTTTCTGGACACGAACCTGATACAAGTAAATGGAAAGGGATTGAGTGGAAGTCGACATATTTTCCATGTTCATTAAAAGAATTTACAAAAATACGATATGAATTCAGAAAAATTCCACGATATGAAAAAAAAGTCAAGAGAAGAAAAATTTTGCGCTTTGAAAGTCCTACAAGATTATTACAAAAACTTATTGAATTTTTTTTTTAAATCGAAATTTCAAATTTTGACCGCACAAAAAATAATGATAAATCAAAAATTCAATTTTTCGGTCAAGCTATGCAAGATACGACAAATTATGACTTGACAAAAATTGTGCACTAAAAGAAGTTCTACAAATTTTCTATTCATCACTATTTCACATGACGCGTAGTTTTTATTTTATTCGTAAAAACACCATCAAAAATAAAAAAAATTAAATTTTTGGACAAACGACAGATGCTGCGAAAAAAACAATAAGACAAAAGCTGTTTACCCAAAAAGGATCTACAAATTTGTCATTAATCATTTTTAGATAGGACGAGTAGATTTTCTTTTACACAAGCGATCCCATGTAACAGCAGTTTTGGAAAGTGCCTCGCACTGCCCTTGCTTGTAAAGCGGTACCCTCGAAACGTAAACAATCAGGGCTCCCTGAACCGTTTCCATAATATTGCGCAATATACTCGACTGAGTACTCGTGCACTTATGGCGCTTCCTAGGCGAGAATCGTAACCGTCTCTCTCGCTGCCGGCTAAGTAACTGCGTGGGCTAGCAGTTCTAGGAATTGGTAAAACGGATGCCCTTCTATGGTCGAAATTAAAAATGGCGGATCTCTTAAATGGCAGATCGAAATGGTTAAAAGAAAACCGATTTCAAACTACTTGGAAATATAAGAATTAAAAGAATAGAAAGTGAATAAAAACAACTCAGAGAAATACAAGTAAATGGAAAGGGATTGAGTGGAAGTCGACATATTTTCCATGTTCATTAAAAGAATTTACAAAAATACGAATATCAAAAATTTTTTCGGTGTTAGTGGCCATAAAAATATCAAGATAGCATTTCCACTTGCAAAGCTTCTGCCTCAGTCAAACGATTATGAGTGAAGTCCTGACTGCACATTTTATTCGACCGGTTGAAATAAAAATTATTAACAATTGAGATGTTGTAGGCTCCAAAAGCTACGATCATCGGTTCTTAAAGCGACCAATCCCGACGCAACTGGAACGTGTACGTTATCCACATCTGCTCCTGCTGTCCTAGAAGGTAAGCAAGAGCGGAATATTTACGTGATATAACATTGTCAAACAGTATACCTTGGAGTCAGGTCTCTGGCCGCGCATGACCTAATGCTGCAGACGGGACAGTTGGAGATGAACGTTTCACCTCTGGATACTTTTTTAGAGCCACAAATCTCTGTAGAATGTTATGAGAAACAGTGTTGTCGGACCAGATGAAGTGATCCCAGAAGAAAAGCCTTTAGCGCCCGGTTCGCGATGGAATGAGCCTAACGCTGGCAAGCCAGAATCTTGTTGAGTTGGCTAAGAAATGAAGCTTTCATACCTCCGAAACAGCCGATTTTGAGAACTATAAGATGGACTTTGTAGCTTTGTTACAGCCTGCTCAGCTCGAAAAGAAGTGCTTGATATTTCACCCGTTTTTCTTGCTCCGTTGCCGTGATATCACCATCGTCTGGTGCCGAGAATTCAATCACATAAACGATCTTGGTCTTTGGATCTTGGAGGACAATATCAGGCTTCGTAGCGATGATACGTTGAGTGGTGGAGAATGAGAAGTTTCAGTAGACCTTACGCTGATCATTCTCCACAACCGACGCGAGTTCCACCTGGGCATATGGCAAGACGGGCAAAAGATCAACACCATAGAATTGCCTAAGATGGTAACAAAATACTTTGAGAGCCGCATTGTGTCTCTCTATGTAACCGTAGCGTGCATAATTTGAACACACACTGAGAACATGTTTTGTGCAATAAAAATGGGAATTTTCGATTTTTCAAGAAAATTCAAAAAGTCGTTATGATAATCCTGTAGGGCGTGCGAAAAAAAAAACACTTTTTTCGCCTTGAATTTTTTTCCTGTGGTGCGTTGTTTGGCTGAAAATGTTAATTTTCTTTTCCTCTTTTGGATTTTTAAAATGCTGTAAGTCTGGAAGTTTTCATTTTATCGAAAAATGTCACAAAAATAAATTGTTTGAATTTTTAATTACTATGAACGAACACACATATAGTTTCCAAATTGTGAAACAAATGACCTGAAAAATTTTCAAAATGTGCTCACCTTTTGAATTTTCATCCAAAATGGCTGGCTAACGAACTTGACCTTTCGTTTGCGACACTAAAAGAGTATAACAAAGGCCAATCTAATAGGTCAATTCTTTCGAAAGTTATCTTGCTCACAGTCAGACACACATGCATGCATACATACAGACAGGCAGACACATTAGTAAAAACCTGTTTTTTGGGTTCAGGGGGTCTCAAAACGTGGACATTTGACAAAAACCGGGGGGGGGGATCAAATTTTACACAAATCTGATACCTTCTCTGGATGGGAATGTAACAATCTCAGCTAAATTTTTCGATTAAATCAAAATTCAAAATGTTAGAGCTTTTTCAAATTTTGAAACAAAATTTTATTATGAGTGTGGTAAATTTTTGTCAAATTTTTTGGTACACGACAAATATACTTGCATATTTTCAAATGATTTTTTAATTATTGATGTAAATCAAAAAAGGTATATGCTTTTCAGCATTTTCAAAATTTCCAAAAAATGGCAACAAAAAAAGATTTTTTTGGTAGATTGAGGAATAGGAATTCAAATTTTTACTTGATATAATATATCGCTCGAAACTTTTTTTATGGAATTTTGTTATCAGACCAAAATTCAAAAAGTTAGATCATTTCGCTTTATCGGGTTTTTCTTATATCGGGTCTTAAAAAAGTTCTTAGATTCAGAAAGAAATTCAGAAAATTGAAAAAGTGAGGCCGGTAAGGTAGGTATTTATGCGTGTCTCGTGCCCTTAATACAACTTACTGTAGTTCATTAATGAGAATGTTATAATGCAAAAATAATTCTTAATAATTAGAAATAAATTTAACTCAAGTACTAAACTGAAAAATCGGAATTACGGTTTCAAAATGCATGAGAAAATAAACATTAGATGACATGGGGAATCTGTCACGGAAATAAGACATTATTCAATAAACACTGCAATGTAAACATTTGCATTCCACGGAGGGACAATTGAAAAAAGCACTCACTATTTAGATTAAATAGCTATCAATTCGCAATATCCATAAATAGCAAGTTAAAAATCACCACAAAAGGAACAAAAATAAAGGGAAAACCCGTACTTTGGCAGAATTATTGATGCTTGGAAATCTCGTGTACATGAATTCCTTTCCAGCTTAGTTTTTATATTATTGAAAATAACTAAAGAAATATTCCTCAAATATAACATAAATAATGAACTTACGGCCAAGATAAGTGTTACGTATCTCTCACATCGTTTTGGAAAGGAATTTGTGTGTCAAACGCGTTTAATTCATCCGAGAGATCTTAAATCGGAGCTTCGCCATTTACATTTCACGTATATCTCTCTCCTCTCATTCTCTTTCTTCCGGCGTAAACGCAAAGATATTATAAACCTAGATGCGGTGCGGGTTTAGTTACCCGCGATAAATAGAGACGGCGCGTCCGGCGAAAATTGTCAGTTCCCCCAGAGATGAGGAGGGAGATTGCCGATCCCATACATTCAATTTCGAGTGATTTTTCGCAGCGCCCCCCACCCTGCACATAAGCTTCATCGAACTAAAATCAAAGCGCCCCCAATGCACCTAGCCAGTTCACGAACTAAAATAGGCGATATACGCTCCTACTTGAGTGGTCAAACAGAGCGGCTATTTTAACAAAACATAACCTCACTTTTATGTCACTTTTATGAATGCGCAATCCTCTTGCCTCTCTACGTCCCTCATCATAACAATTTGCGTCACCTACCACCACTTTTTGAACTAATCTGCACCCCTCTGTGCTCCGCCCGAGTCCACTCTTCGGCCATTTCTACTACACAGTCGTATAGGCCTGGCGGCGTGTAGCGGGGAAAGACCTACAGAGCCATCTAACGAGCCCGCAAAACAGGACCAGAATATAAGCCGTCGCGTTTGCCTATACTAGTGACCACAGCCTGGTCTGCTCTGATCATTTATCCCACCAGTCTGGTCGACTAGAGTCACAAGAGGGAGCAGATGCTGCGCCGGACTTTGGCCTCTGTCATACAAGCCATACGTTGCTACTAGGATAGTGATAGATATTCGAATGTTGTAACCTTTTGTTATTATGTTTTATGTTATTACATCCTCTTCACTTCGATTCATTAAATTTGCAGCCATATATGAATAATCCCGATAAGTAATCACTGATAGCCTCAAATAAAATCACAATTGGCACAGCTATTGCATCAAATTTTTAAACAGTTCTGATAAGATTGGATAAGATCAAGGGAAGTGAGAGAATCATGCAATAATGTTGTGGTAGCAGAAGCATTTCTATTTTTATTGATGTTCTGTATAATACTGATAGTGAGGTTTTAATAAAATTGATAAACAGTTCAGAAAAGAAATAACTGTTATCCATATTAATATCATTATTTGTTACAAATTTTTGTATAAAAATGAGTAAATCAACAATTGTGCCTTCTTTTGAATTTAATAATGGATAAAAAATGCCAGCATTTGGCCTTGGAACTTACATGGTAAGAAAATTACTTTCATTTCTTTGTGGTGATGCTTAAAAAACTGACTAAGGGCCGATTCCACCAACCGTGATTAAATTTTAATCCTTGATTAACTTTATTTAATCAGT
The DNA here is from genome assembly GCA_011634705.1 of Andricus grossulariae. Classification (NCBI taxonomy): domain Eukaryota; kingdom Metazoa; phylum Arthropoda; class Insecta; order Hymenoptera; family Cynipidae; genus Andricus; species Andricus grossulariae. The sequence continues at coordinate 229,594,351 of JAABKJ010075445.1, forward strand.
ACATTGCGTTCCATGATGCTGATATGAGTCAAATACTTTATTCACCCTTTTTAAAAGATGAGTATGAAAAATGGAAAATGTATCAACAAGGTTTAAAGAAATTTCTATTTTTTGCCGATGAGGACAGACATAAAAAAATAAAAGACAAGCTGAAAGTAGTACGAAAAAGAACGATGAAGATGATCACAATGGTGATCAATCTTTAAATAATAATAGGATACTTTCAACAATTCCAAGAAGTTTTGCTATAAAAGGAAATATATTACAGGAACGTCTTTCTAAACCTGATGCTCGTGAAAGTTTAAAGTGGAATGAACGTGGTACAGTTTTTATTGATGAAAAGTGTGTCAAAGACTCAAATATCTCAGACTTGATAAACGATGCATTAAGATTGAGAAAAACCGTAAACCCAGTTGGGAGACATCAGTTTGTCGTAGTCCTTCAGCAACTCGGTTTACCACGAGATATCGTAGGAAATAAGGAATATTGGGAACGCAGTATCTTATATACAACGGTTTCGCCTCGTCTCCTTCTTTACCCTCTTATGACGTCTCGTCTTTACGAAAACCAAAAACGTTGCCGCTTACAACAGCAGCCAAAGTATCAGGCAGAAAATACGAGAAACACACAGGTTTTGAAGATTTCTTAGTGACGGACGACGAGGATAGTAGTATCAACAGCGAGAGAGAAGATAAGAACGGGAGTGAGCGTAGCAGAAGTAAAAATCGCATTTCACGAAAAAAGGAAGGTGAAGCTGGAAGTGCGAGTAAAAATCCAAAAAAGTGGTTTAAAATAATTATTTAAAAACAAAAATGAGTTTATTACACGATACTTACTATGGGAGCTTCCATAAAGGAAATCACAGTTTTAGGGGAGGGGGGGGGTAGCAGAATTGTGACATTCTATGACAGAGGACATTGAACCCCATTGACAAAATGTGACAATGGGGGGGGGGGGAGAACATTCGCCAAAAAACTGTGACATCGATGCAAAAACTCGTTCGGATTGCGGCTGAACATCGCCAAACACTCCTTTGAAGTGGGCACACGGTTGCGCTTATGATCGAATTTGGGCAATCGCGGCACCCATCTCGCGGATGGCTTTTTCATGTCCAAATATCCATGTAAAATGTGATGTACGCGCTCAGTTGAGATGCCTACAGCCTCAGCCAACTCACGCACTTTCATTCTCCTCTCGCCCAATACCATTCCATGGATTTTATCGACGATTTCTGGCGTGATGACCTCTTCTTTGGCGACCTGAACGTTCGGCGTCATTTGTGATGGTACGATCGCAACGGAACTCAGTAAATCACTTCTTAACCATTCAAATTGATGGTGCAGAATTCCCATAGTATTTATCAAGCCTTTCCTTGATTTCAGTGATGGTTTCTTACGCAAAAAATAATGCTTAATCAGTACACGAAATTCACTTTTTCCCATTGTTTTCAAATTATTTAACTGGAATAGGGGTATTTTAAATACGAATAAACTTCTATTACACAAATTATAGCCAATATTCAATTACATAACCATAAAATAAATAATAGATTTATGTCACTTATCAGAGAAAAATTAAAATTCATTCTTTATGTAATTTAATATTGTGAAAAAAATTAACCAGCTAATAATTAATTAATCAGTTCACAAAATAAGAAGCATTTAACTATAATTTTTATTAAAACATTAAAATAATAATCGCTGGGGGGGGGGGGTTGTATTGATCCTCGTTAAAATAAAACCATGCTTTAATAATACTGCAAGATTCATCAATAGTTATTAATAGAATTAAATGAAATCAAATAATTGTAAATTAAATATTTTTTATAATTTCACAACTTTGATCTTAACCAATGAATAACACTTCCAAATGTAAAACTTCATACCTACAAGATATTATGTACTTTTCACAGATTTAATAAAACTCACTGATGAGGGCCACCATTGTGTGCCGAATCCGCAACTTCTTACTCGAGCAGAAAGAAAGTTCCTGCTAGGCGACTCGAAGTATACACAATTTTGTGCAGGAAAAGAATCCAAAAACCAAACTTTTACCGAAAAAAAACAAAAATTTTATTACTTTCAGAAATTTCGAAAAAATAAAACTTGTGATGGGTTGTGCTCGACAAATGCAGTCTTTATTCTTTTTGACAAAATTACGTGAGATCAAAAGTTCTCGTAATAAAACTCAAAACTTGAAACTCAAAAAACATCAAAGATCCAAAAATAGACAAATTCGGAAAAAGTAAAACTTTTGCTGGGTTGTGCTGGACAAATGCAGTCTTTATACCTGCTTACAAAAGTACGTGAGATCAACAGTTCTCATATTAAAACTCAAACGTAAAACTCAAAAAACATAAAAGATCCAAAAATAGTCAAATTTCGAAAAAGTAAAACTTGTGCTAGGTCGTGCTCGACAAATGCAGTATTTATTTCCTTCAACAGAATTACGTGAGATCAACAGTTCTCATAATAAAACTCAAAACGTAAAACTCAATAAACATAAAAGATCTAAAAGTAGTCAAATTTGGAAAAATAAAAACTTGTGCTGGGTTGTGCTCGACAAATGCAGTCTTTATTCCCTCCAACAAAATTACGTGAGATCAACAGGTCTCATATTAAAACTCAAAATGTAACACTCAAAAAACATAATAGATCCAAAAACATTTATTTTGAGTTTTCAATATGAGAACTGTTGATCTAACGTAATTTTATTAGAGGAAATAAAGGCTGCATTTTTCGAGCACAACTCAGCACAAGTTTTATTTTTTCCAAATTTGACTATTTTTGGATCTTTTATCCCTTTTACGGGTTTGAGGGCTCCGTTCCCTTTACATCTTTTACAATTTTACTTAAACACTATGCCTTATGTTTATCTTAACCTATAATCGCTTCGCCTTCTTATTATTTACAAGTTCTTAAATATTAAAATTTCCAAAATGCTCGGCACATTTTGTCAGCGAAACTGAAAAAACGAGATTACCGCGATCTAACTTAATTTGCATTTCAATATTATTAAACAGCAGGCAATTTTGTGACTTTTAAGATTCCGGTCCCTTGAGACGATTGCACATAAAAGTCCAGGGTATCAAAATTTTGCAAACAGTTGACAACTGCATTGTGTGACAAATGAAAACTACCCATTGTGCAACGTTTTGATGCATTTTTCTAGCCCAATTTGATACTTGGGCATTTCGAGTGTTGACAATAATTTCACCCGATCTTGAGCGTTCGGCGATTTTTTTTATTCGGACCCTCAATTTAAAAAGTGTCGAAGTTTATTTTGTCAAAAAAGATTAAAATGCGTAGTCCACACAAGAAAGTCGATTGTGGTAGAAAACGTACAGTTAATGAAAAATCTTGGCAACGCAACATTGCGGAGCACTCTCGAAATGAGGTATGTGAATCATTTAACAAACTATATGTATTAAAGAAAAAGGGTTAAACAACCACTGCAGGGTCCCGCTGGGAGCAACTACCATCTAAAAATGACACCGGCTCCCAGTAGAACCGCGGTAAGTCTCACCTATGGCCTCGTCTCACGACCGTAAGATGAGTAGCCATACAAACACAAACACACACACACACACACGCAAAACTGGGTGTTTTTTTTTTAACTTGAGACATCGAAATATAACAAAACATACGCATCCTATGAAAAAAATATCCGTAATAAAAACTTTTTATTTTCGAGTGGTAAAAGCGACTTTGAACAAATTTATCCCATCCCACACCCCATGAGGCCCGAGGGGGGGGGGTCGCAAATTGAAAAAATTCTAATAAAACTGACGTATGTCATAAAGGAGAATCTGAATCTGTGATAAAAAATTGGGGTTCTCATTTGAAATTACGAATTCCCCCCCCCCTGCCTTCTGGGGGGTTGGGGTGGGCTAAATTTTAACAATTGATGCTTATTTAAATGAACCTAATCAACAAATGCACTGTTGGGCTATTTTCCGACGCACTAGCTTGGTTTTTTCTAACGTAATCAAATGTTATTAACTAATTTATAATCCCTTAGGGATATTTCAATGACAAGCGACAGTTATTATTTTTAAGAACCATTTTTCTAACCAAGTTGTATTATCTCATGTATTTATGAACTAAAAAATTCCACTTTTCACCCAGGAATTAACAACCAATTAAATTATCAACTATTTCTTGCTATTAATCAATAACAATTGATGATCGTTTAAACAAAATCAATTAAAAAATTCATTTTTGACTATTTTCAACAATAGTTAATCATTATCTAAGTTTCTAAAAAAGTTACAAAATTAATTATTAACAGTTTATCAAGTTAAAAAATGAAGTTTAAGTGATGGAAAATATCCAGATAATAAATTCTTTCACTGAGTTTGTTTGAAGAATCATAAATTTTAATTATTGGTTATATGGAATCGTTGATAAATAATAGGCTATTCATCATTTCTCAAAGAGAAGCGGAATTGTTTGTTTATAAATAGGACATTATTTCGCAACTGCAGTACCCACACAAAAAAAAAATTTGTCTGCCCGAAGTCAAACTTGGTCAAAGTCTATTAATAATAATGAATTAGTGTAATAATATAATAACAATATGAGATCAAGATAATTATAAATCATAATCATTATAAATCATAATCATTATAAATCATTTTTGCGAGTTTTAATTCTTCTATTTGGTAATAGGAAATTCTTTTTAGTACAGTTTTCATAGGTTTTTGTCTTCCCTTTCCATTGATCAGAAACATTTTTTGAAATAAATCGTATTTAGCCTTCAAAAATAAAAGCCAAAAACAATTTTTTTGTTAAGAAGAAAATTAGAAACACAATATTAACAAGTCAATCTGTGCAAAAATTTATTTTTGAAAAAAAAACTCAGAAACATTCAACCAACCATACAAGAGACTTTCGCTAATTTCTGTCACTATAAGCAAATTGGTAACTTTTGAGAGGCTAATTTTTATCGGAAGACTAGCTCTGAGCGTGATCATTTTTGGTATGTAGAAGAAATCTGTAGGTTAGTGAAAAATTCATTTCGAGTAGAGATTTACAGCACAAATTCTTGATTGAAGAGTAGGAGAACAAACGTTGTATATTGTAGCTTGAAGTCTATTAATGAAAATCAAATTTTGAATGAGCTATTGCAATCCGTCCTACGTCCGTTCCACAGATTTGAAAGATTTTTTCATGATAATGTTTGGTAATTACACAGGCAAAACTTGTACAGCATAGTAGGTAATTCATTTCATTTTATGAATCGCTATATAGGTATTTTTTATTAAAAATTTCACTATTATACCTTTTGTTTGGAATTCATCTCATTGAAAAATTTAATTATTTTGTGAAATATTCGATTTCTTTTCGGTTGACAAATAATTGTTTGAAACTAAAAATGCAAATAACTTTTATTTTGGGGTGAAAGTTGATATTTACAATTGAAAATAGAACTTTTTCAGTTGAAACTTTATGTTGTTGTTGAAAATTCGTATTTTTTGCTAGGAAACTAATCTTCATGGTTGAAAATTCATCCTTTTTAATTGAACATGCTACGGCTTGGTTGTAAATTAATCTCTTTTGGTTAAGAGGTCCACAAATAATTTTAGTTTAAAATTCATATTTTTGGATCGAAAATTTAACTTTCTGTAGAAGATCGTCTTCTTCGTTCGAAAATTCCAGAATTTGGTAGAAAATTTAATTGTTTGGTTTTAAATATAACTTCTTTGTTGAAAATTCGTTTTTTTTTGTTGAACAGTAATTTTGTTATCTGAAAGTTTGACTATTCCATTTTTGGTTGGAAATTCAATCTTTATAAGGCGAAAAATCAAATATTTAGTAGAGAATCCATGTTTTATTTGTAAAAGTTTATTTACATATAAAGTACCTCTATTCCAATTACTTAATTTCTGTCAATGTTTGTGATGTTGTGAAATGAGTATTCGAATTTGAATTTTCAGAAATGCAATTTTTAATTTTAAAACATATAGAAATTGAAAATTATCTGAATATTTCAAAGAAAATAATATTAGACATTATTTTATTATTAATTTTTTCAATTATCATTATATATTATTATTATTATTATTATTATTATTATTAATTGATCATATTAAAACTTAGATTTTCTAGAATAATTTAAAAAACTTATTAATAAATGAAATATTTATAAATGAATGTTAAAATTTAAAAACATAATAAGTGCAGATTATTTAAATTTTCCCATCACAATAATAGTTTAATTTTTTTATGTTGTATGGAAAAGTGTGGTATGGTGTCAATGCGGGGCACAGCGACTCTTGCAAATAATTCTCGTGTTTGTTCATTTTGATATTCATTTTTTTACGCAAAATAGCTTTCTTTGGTACTCAAGAAAGCTATTTTATGCGAAAAAAACTAATATGAAACTCAAGAAACACGAACATTATTTGCAAGAGTCACAATGCCACGCACTGACACAATACCCAATTTTCCCATAAACAGTTGAATTAATTATTAGTCGATTCAATTTGTTCCAAATTTTGAATTAAATAAAGATTGAATTTAAATTGTTTGTCAATTGAGTATCATAAATTGATTATTTACTTTGAGGTTATGTCATTGAATGTGGGATATTATTTTTATAATAAAAGTTTGATTTTTCCTCAAAATACTCTATTATAATTATATAATCCTTTTAAATGTCTGTGATGCTGGTAAACAAGTATCTTAATTGAATTTTGAAAATTATATGTATAGATATTTTAATTTTGTTCGAATTATTTGGAAAGGTTATTAATAAATTAAATGTATAGCAATGCAATTTCAGTTTAAAAAAAGAATATAATGTAAATTTGAAACATTTAGAATTGAAAACTTGACTTTTGATCTCCAAAATCATCGAAATTTAAGAATTTTTATTTATGTATCTTTAAAATAGAAGAGTTTTTAATTTTTTGAATGTACAATAAATAATTAGTAATTTTGATGATTTACATTGGAAATTTCTTCAATTTTGAAGATTTGAAATTTAAATCTTGACTTTGGATCTTCAAAATCATTCAAATCGAATAATTTTTATTTAAATATTTTTAAATTGAAGAGTTTTTAATTTTAAAAATTCACAATTAAAAATGCTGTGATTTTAATGATTTACTTTCAAAGTTTCTTCAATTTGGAAGACTTAGAATTAAAAACTTGACTTTGTTTCTTCAAAATCATTTATACTTAGGAAAAGTATCTGAAATTATTAAGTGTAGCCATTACTGAATAATAATTAAAGCAATTATAGCACTTAAATTATTTTTGAATAAATTAGGTACCAATAATATTACAAAATATTTAGTACTTTTTAAGTAAGTATTAGAAGTTGAACATTTTATATACCTACCTAATTAAAAAATGGAATATTACAAATTCACCAACTGCAATGTTAAATGTTCTAACTTGAGAAATAATAACAAAAAAAATACGAAATTTCAAAATAAACTTTTTTCGCAGTAATATTTTTTTTTTTGAAAATGTGCAAAAACAGGGTTTTTTTGTTGATTGAGTCATATGCACACATTAAAAAAAAAGTTAAATATGTCGAACCAGAAATTTATTCAGCTTGAACCTAAGAAGAAATCATTTTGCTTTTTCGGAAAAAAACTTTTGTCGCGATTTAAGATTTTTGGGATTTCATTTTTTTTTTCGATTTTGGGACGTTATATACATCACGAAAAAAAAATTTCCCATGTATAAAAAAAATAACATGTTTCTTTGGTTCATGCTGAAGAAATTTCAGGTTCGAATCAATCCAAAAAACATGTTTTTGTACATTTTGCTTGAAGCCTTTGAAGGCCCTCGGTGGAGGCGGGACCGACCAAGTTCCCCCACCTGAGGTGCCAGCGCAAGTGGAGGTAGAGCAGCGTCCTGCTCCCCCACGCCCACGACCACCGCAGCCACCCGGTGAAGGTGACCAGTTGGGAACTTGTTGTCCGCAAGTTGGGAACAACTTTTCACGGTGATGGTGGCCCCACCCCAGCTAAAATGCAGGCGATGACCTCCCCGTCCCTCAAATCCCGCCTGCGCAGTTCGCGCTCTAAGAGTGCTTCTGTCTTGCCCTCCTACACCGGAGCCAGCAAATTTGGCTCCCACACCGTCACCTCTGAGCATATAGTTCCACCGATATTTGGGAATGAGGAAGGAAGGTCCTACTCGGCCGACCCCTTGTTCAAACATCTGAATGGACTGATCAGAAGAGGTGATGCTCGAGTGCTCTACGACGCCAACCAGCACGGCGTCGTATTTTCTACTACTTTGATGCGACGAAGCCCAAACTTCGGAGTCCACCTCGAAGCCCCTGTCACCATGGTGATCGGGGGATACCAAGCCGAAAACGCCCTCGTCATACGTACGGATGTAGAATTTGGTCCGTCTATCGTCACTAGTGTCGTAGACGCTACCGCTCTGGCACCCTACAGTACGGCGGGCGTAGTGACAGATCGGACTATAGGATCGGCGATCAACCCTATATTCCAAAACCAGAACGTGTCTCGGGCCATGGCTGGGTACTTTCTATAAGGTACCCAGCGGTATGATAACACTATGCTTTATCTCAAAGGGGCATTCTTGGCCTTACAAGGGGCAAGAGTTGCGCAAGAGGGAATTGCTGTTATCTACCCTCCTTTTCCGACCCAAAATGCACCCGTTGTGCATATAAACATTGACGACCCGGCTCCAAATACAGCTGACCTTATTGGTAACGAGATCACGGAAGGAAGTTTCGTGGTGATTGTAAACCGAGACTTCCGTTTATTGCATCTTTATCTCAAAATTAACATATTTTGCGAAATTTATGCACAAATACAAAAAATTTTACAATATTTTTTAAGAATATGACCAAAGCATTCTCTTAAAAATGTAGCTAGCTTGAGGTGAAAGAAAAAACTCTAAAACCTTTCATACATACACTTATTTCTCCTAGTTTTATCTACATATTGCTATTTTCGAATAGCGGGTACGCCCTGGACATAGAACTTTGCATTATTAGAGGCAATAAAGATATACATGCATACGCACATACATGCATACAAGCAAACATTCATACATGCGTAAATTCATATATGCATAAATACATACATGCCAATTCCTTTAGTTTCGTCTCTTTTATTGATTTTTTGTTGTTTTCATTTTCACAATTCCTTAAAAATGCATGCATTGAATTTTTATACATATAGAATTACTATCATCGTGTATGATTTTAACGCAAAATTCTGAACTCATTTTCCAGAAATAGAACAATTTTATCTTACCTGTTTCACATTTTTCTACATAAATTTAAAATACGATGTGCCAATTAGAAAACACAGGTACTAAATTAAGAAAGATACTTATTATAGAAAAATGTAAAAAAAAGTAAGCAAAACTGATTACTTTCCTCAAAAATGGGTATTTGAGAGAAATGGGCAATTGAGAAAATAAAAACAAAAAATACAAAAAAAAGGACAAAACCAGTACTGGTCGACAGTAAATATAGTCGGCAATTCGCTCAGTACTTCCGGACAGCTGGCTTCACGATGAAAGCAGTACTATGCCGACATTATATTGAAAAAGTGAAACAAATACATTCAGAATATGGTTCATGTGCTATAAAATGTTCTAAAACAACTAAAAAGCAAAACGTCACACGAAAATAAAAAAAAAATTGTTACTAAAAACATTGTCGCATTTAGCGATCAAATTTCTAAGTTCCGTAGATGAAACTTTTGAATGTTCAATTATTTTTATTTTCAACATTTTAATCCTATTTTGAGGCAGGAAATTTTCGTGTTCAATTTGTTTCTGAATGAGAAGATACATATTTTGTTTTAAATTTATTTCTGAACTGAAATATGTGATCCTTTTTTTTCAATTTTAGTTAATATAGGTCATAAGATTAGGTTGCTTATGGCGTAGTTGGAATTTTAATGTGAGAACATATCCCCAATTGAAAAAGGAAGAAGACAAAAGATAAATAACAAAAATAAAATTCTATTACAGTGCCGGACAAAATGAATATTTTCAAATGTATAATACCATTAGATATATACAATGGAATATAAAGCAATCTGACGATGCATCTTATAACAAATTGAAGTTAACGACGAATCTCGGACTTTAAAGTCCCCAAAAATTTGCGTTGCATGAATCAATATTCTTTAAAATATTCAGCAATTACATGATATTTCATCGTGCACTTGATTGAGATTTGAAGAATAGGATTTACTCTTAAGAAGGAAGTAGGTTATTTTTGCTGGCCTTCACCTTAGCGATAATATCTTTCACTGCATCCTTCTGTATATGAGGATACTTCGAAGCAATTTCATCCGAAATTTGTATCTCTTTTCGCTCTTAGTTGAAAACTTCGCGCTTTCATCACAGAGGCGCACCAATTTTCTTGCGGCTGCCAGCGGTAGCTCCAGGTTTGCTATCATATCGCAAAAGGTGTCTGCTTTCTGCGTTTTTTTTTATGTTGCTTCCTCCTCTTCGTCTGCGGCTTGATCATGCAGCGGATGAAGGTTGAAGAGTGTTGAGAGATAAGTAGATTATTCTTACTGTCCTTCACTTTGGTGATAAGATCTCTTAGTGCGACTTCCTTATATAAGGATACTTTGCAGAAAACATTATCCTCTAGTTATATCCTTGTTCACTTTTGGTTTCAAACTACGCACTCTCATAATAGAGTCGCACCAATTTCTCTTTCATTGTGGTATTGACAATTGACTCTATCTCCCTTGGAGCGTTTGGCAAGGCAGGGTCGCGGTCAGCACTGTAAGAGCGACAAACATGGTTATAAATCACTTTTAGGGCCGCATGGTGTCTGTAGATATACGTTGTTCCTGCGTGGGTGGGACACCCCGATAGTGTGTGTTCTAGGTACTCAGCGTGTATATGGCACGTTCTGCACCTATCGCTTGAAACTTCTTGAACTAAACTGCGGGGACGGTATACTAAGGTGGAAAGGACTCTTTCCTAGCATGCGAAAATGAAACCCTCTGTACCTGAATGAAGCCCTGATGATTTGAGAAAAGCAAAAGTTTGTTCCTTTGACAAGGACTGTTTTTATACATTTCTGTGAAAATTTTCGTGCATTTTCTTGTCGAATAGCTCTTGATGAAATTTTTCAACTTCTGAATTTCTTTACATGGAGTAATGTACTTTCATCGCTTCTGACGTTAAAATTCAGGCCAAGGGTCTCAGCTGCCTGCTCCGCGGCTTTGTAGAGGGACGCTCCTTTGCCAACCATCTCGTGATTCCTGACCATATTGAGGACAGGATCTTTTCCATTTGCAAAGATGTAAGCTGTACTCAAAACAATTCGGTTGTAAAGACACTGGAGATTCGAAAGTCCGTGTCCGCCTTGACGTTGTGAAATGTATAATCGCGGAAAGTGTCGCCACAAAGTTACCCAGAAGAATTTCGTAGTGCGAGAGATAGAGGCAGGAGTGTGATGCAAAAACGCAAAGGGCTAATCGTATCGCCCTGAAAAACGCCACTCTGGAAGGTGACGTTGTTCGTTGTCACACGATAATTTCCAGATGTGATAGTAAATCTAGTTTTCTAAAGAGGCATCAATCTCTCTATGCATCTCACTATATGTGGATGTAGCTTCAAGCTTTCCAACAGACAGATGATAAGTCTATGAGAGGTTGAATCGAAAGCTTTCCGGTAGTCAATCCAGGCCATAATTTTCTGAATGACTTTAATAATAGAGGTCTGTTGAGGACTATTGAGCTAATTTTGAAGGAATGAAGGAAACACGTGTCAAAAAACAGAAACAAATCAAAATATAATCCTTGATAGTGTTTACGCAAAATGCTTAATTGAGATAATAAATGACCTTGAAGTGGTTTACGCAAATTCATCTCTCACAATTGCGCAATATCATTTTATGACGTAATCGGGACCATTCGAGAATATTCGAGAAGCTTATCATGGTTGTTGACAACATTCAAATCATAGGACTTGAATCAAAAAGGTTAATTGAGTGATTTTCTGAATGACTTTAAGAATTGAAGACTGTTGAGGAATATTGAGTTAATTTTGAAGGAATGAAGGAAACACGTGTCAAAAAACAAAAGAAAATCAAAATACAACTTTGATAGTGCTTACGCGGAATGCCTAATTGGGATAATAAATAACCTTGAGGTGGTTTGCGCAAATTCGTCTCTCACAATTGCGCAATATCATTTTATGACGTAATCGGGACCCTTCGAGAATATTCTAGAAACTTATCATGGTTGTTGACAACATTCAAATCACAGAAATTGATAAAAAAAAAATGGTAATTGGGTAATTTTCTAAATGACTTTAATAATTGAGGACTGTTGAAGACTATTGAGCTAATTTTGAAGAAATTAAGGAAACACGTGTTAAAAAACAAAAAATAAATCAAAATATAACCTTGATAATGTTTACGCGAAATGCTTAATTGAGATAATAAGTAATCTTACAGTGGTTTACGCAAATTCGTCTCTCACAATTTCACAATATCATGTTATGCCGTAATGGGGACCCTTCGATAATATTCTAGAAACTTATCATTGTTATTGACAACATTTAAATCACAGAACTTGATTAAAAAAGGGGAATTAAGTGATTTTCTGAACGACTTTAATAATGGAGGACTGTTGAGGACTATTGAGCTAATTTTGAAATCATTTCTTTGACTTAATATTTTTCACTTTTAATGCGAAGAAATATTTACTTATATTAAAGAAATATCATCAAAGAGATCATTTTCTTGAATGGATGCGTTAATATTTTGCATCTAAACAATATTAACTTAACTGAAGTAAACAATTCCTTAGTGCAAAGAAAAAAAAACCAAACAAACTCATTTCCTTGAATCAAGTAAATTTTTTATTCAGTGTAGTGGACAATTTTAATATCACTTATGACTTTCTTATAATGTTTAACAAATATCTATTTGTTAAAAAATTTTTTTACATAAATTTTGAAAATGAACAACAATTAATTGTTTAAATGATCATACGAATTTTCCACAAACCAGTGGAATTTTCAACAAAATATTTACATTTTTGGGTGAAAAAAATTAATTTTTACCAAAAAAAGCAAACGAATTTTGAACTGAAATTATGAATAAACCATAAAGCTGAGCTTTCAAAAAAGATAGTTCCAATTCCAACCAGGGACCTTAATTTTCAAACTAAAAAGATGAATTTTCAACAATAAATGTAATAGATGATATTTCAACAACGAAAAATATTTTAATTAGAAATTAAGAACATCTGGATTTATCCAACAAAAACGAATTTTCAACAAAATAATTAAATTTCTATTAAATTGTTAAATTTTTGGACTGAAAATATGAATTTTCTACGGAGCAGTTAAATTTTCAACTAGAAAATTAATTTACTTCCAACAAAGGTAAGATTTTAACCAGAAGGATGCAATTTTCACCACAAAAGGTGAAATTTCTACAGAGAGATTTTTTTTGCACAACTTATAAAATTAATCATCAAAATTAAACAAAAAAATATAAATGTTCGACAAAATAGTTGAATTTTCAATTTAGAAAAATCGTTAGACAAGAAAAATAAATTCCAATATATTTGTTGAATTTTCAAGTCAAAAAGACGAATTTTCAACAAAACAGTTGAATTTGAAAACCAGTAGATGAAAAATTGAAACACAGTTGAAGGGTGACGTTCCAGAAGGACATATACAATATTTTGATGATTTTTCAAGGGATTCAAACACAAACAAATATAAAAAAAATTAAAAATAGTTCGAGGATGATGCAATAGAGTAGCTCAAAAAATGTTTAACAATTATCAATTTTAAAAATTTTTTTTGTTTCCTCACCAAATCATTGAAAGGTACTTTTATTAAGTTTAATTCAGTCACAGGCAGGAAGACTGATCTTTGGTTCCAGCACTTCCCAATTTTTTAAACAATTCATTCTTATTTACTTGCAAGTTAGAATCATTACGTAATTGTTTGGTACATTGCTTACCAATAAATATTCAATTAATTGAAATGTTTTACAAATTATGTAGATAATTAATGTTCCTTTCAAACATTTTGTTACATTTATCACGACAAATTAATATTTTCAGTATGATAATACTTATATATATATTTTACCTATTAAAGTTTTATGAATAAAAAAATTGTAAGTTTCTTCAAGACCACTATAAACTAATCTGCAAGACTATGCTATATTTAAAAAGAAATATAAACTTACTTTAGGCTTCCAGAGGAGCAATACTTATCAGACTACGGTGGACATTGTAAGAAAAAAATAAAAAAATCACTTGTGGAACAACAAAATTTAATTTAATTTTAATAGAATTGAACGCTGCTGAAAACAAACTTTTCATGTCCAACATAAAAAACAGTGTAAAAAAATATTAATTATTTAGATAATTTGTGTAATATTTAAATTATTTGCCCTACGCGCTCGGTTTTTGTACTTCACCCACATTAGTGCACAGACCTTTTGAAAAACAAGGTCAAATCATCGACAACTGTAATTTGGCGATTGTGAATTATCTATTGTTAGAGCTCCTTCGGCTTTAACGAATACATTCTCATCACGTATCTCGTGCTTCGCACTCGATTTTGTCCAAAATACCATACACAATGAATTGTTCTAACTTTCTCCAAGTCTTTTGTAGTCTTTGAACTCTCCTGAATTCTAAATTCTCTTATAAATTTTGAAATGTCTGAATTCTTTCCAATTCTCTGAAATATTTTGAATTCTATGAATTTTTTTGTACCGTTTTTTTTAAATTATCTGAATTCTTTTGAAATTTTCTGAATTATTTGAACTGTTTTGAATTTTTTAATTCTCACGCGACCACTGGATTCTTTTGATCATTTTTAATTATCTTTAAATTATTGGAATACATTTCAAGTTACTTTGAACTTCTTCAGATCTTTTGAATTTTCTGAATTCTCTTAAAATCTTAAGAATACACGTACAATTATTTTAACTTCCATCGAGTATGTTTCATTCTTTAGAATTCAAACGAATTCCTAGAATCCACATGTACTCCTTTGACTTCTTTTGAAGTTTTTTTGAACTCCCTTAAAACTTTTACAATACACCATTAATTATTCTGAATTTCTACAATTCGTATTATCTGAATTCTCCTGAATTCTTTTGAGTTCTCTGAAATATTTTGTATTCAATAGTCTTCTGAATTCTTTTTCATTTTTTTGAATTCTTTCGATATCTTTAGAGAATTCTGTAGAATTCTACAGGATTCAAAATATATGAAGAAAGTTAAAGTAATTCAACGTGTATTCTAAAGACTTTAAGTGAATTTTAAAGAGTTCATAAAATTTCGAAATAATTCAGAGAATTCAGAAGAATTTAGAGAACTTAGAAGAATTCAGAGAATTCCGAAGAGTTAACAGATTTTAAAAGAATTCACAGAATTCAAAATAAATTAAGATACTTTTAAAAAATGTAGATAATACAAAAGAATGCATAGAATTTGAAATGAGTCACAGAATTCAAGAGAATTCAGACAATTAAAAAATTATCAGAGAATTCAGAATAATTCAGGAGAGTTCATAGAATACAAAAGACTTGCAGTCACTACTTTCCAACCGAGCAATTCACGCCTACCCCGAAAGGGAAACGGCTTAATGATATAATAATAATAATAATATTATTATGCATTGGTATTGAAACATACTTATTTTCATTGTCTTATTTTTGTTAATGAAAGAAAGTGCGCATTCTATAAGAAAAAAAACAAAACAATTTTGTTCCCAAACGATTTAATCTAAAAATACGCATCCTAGCGTAAAGTGGTTCTCAGCAAATTTGTAGATGTAATTTAGGCGAACAATTTTGTTAAATAAAATTTTATTTCAGCTTGTGTCCTATTTCCCAAAAGTTGATTTTTTTCTCATCAGTATATATTTTACATATAAAACAAAATATACTCGTCCGCTCTGAAAATTGTTTTGAAAAAAATGTGGATCTTTTTTGGATGAACAACTTTTGTCCATTTTTTCGTACCTTGGGTCGTTTTTCAAAAATTTTTATTTTTCTATTTTAAATGTTATATTTTACGAATAAAACCAAAACTACGCGTTTGATCAAATACAATTGATAAGTAATTTGTAGCTCTTTTTTGGTGAACAACTTTGTTTCAATTTTTTTTTTCGTAGCTTGTGTCATTTGTCTAAGAATTGAATTTAAAAATTTTTAATGTTGTTTTTTCAGCTTTTCTGTAGATGAACAACTTTTGTTTAATTTTTTTTGTAGCTTGTCACGTTTTTCAAAAATTTCATTTTTTTCATTTTTAGTGTTGTTTTTTTTTACGAATAAAACAAAAACTACGTGTCCTATAAAAAAAGTGATCAATAAAAAATTTTAAGATCTTTCTTGTGTGCATAATCTTTGTGAATTCATTTTTTTTGTGTCTTGCGTAGTTTGACGGCAAATAGAATTTTTAATTTTTAATTATTTTTTGTGCCATCAAACTTTTTGAATTTTCATTTAAAATGGCTGGCATTTTTTATCCGTTGCATTCCTCTCGAAAATATCTCGATGCGGCCTAAAAGTACAGCCAGCGCCGCCACTCGGCCGTCTTCAAATCTCATGACACATTTATTCTACAGGCCTTCATAGGCAGGTTAACTTAAAAATCTTTCACCCGTCGTCTTTTATCAGATAAGTTATTATTTTAAATCATAATTTTACATCACTATCTCTATTTTAAGAATTTTATCTTTGCGAAAATTTATTTACAGATTAAAAAAAAAACACAGGCTCATTAAAGCGAAATTAAACACGCCCACGGTATTTTATAAAAGGCGAAAGAGTGCAGGTGAAGACAAATCTATTTCCAAACGAACGGTTAGTTACTACTATCATATAACTCTATTCTTATATTTATCGTTTTCAATTATATGAAGAATTAACCTCAATTTGTTCTAATTAATGTAAAAAAATTACTCTCATTCATCATCAGCATTTATTTTGTAGCAGAATCTAATTTAAAAGATACAAATTAAGTTTGATCTATAATTACTGATAGAATTCCCATTCGAGAATTCCTTATCCATTTTCATATGCAATTTGCAAATTCTATTTATGTATAAAATTTTCAGATTTCTTCCACTAATAATGAGATTATCTGGTAATATAATTTCAAGAATCTCAAGTGAAAACCTAACCTCAACCTGTCACTTTTCCATTCTCATTAGATAAGTTTCCCTACTGAAATAATTTAATAATTTATATGTGTTCTTTTGTTTGAGAATTTTATCGTTGTGGAATTTTTATTTTCAGATTAAGGCGATCAAAGTTGTGTATTAAAGAAGGATCAGCCCTATAAATGAGGAGAAGATCATAAATTTCTCAATACTAAGTATCAGCAAGTTTATATCAAATAGTCAACTTTCAAGGTAAGCAACATCATTACTTTTGTTTCATTTACCATTTATTATATATATATATATATATATCGGTTTCGGTTTCTATTCCTTTCGAATAGAACTGAAGGGCCTATGACAAAGCCACCAGCAGTAAGGTGGTCGGCTGAGGAGCACGCTGTCGCGCGTTCGAATTTTTTTCGCAAAATTTTTTTTTTGCTTTTTTCATTAAAATAATGTTAAATAATTATTTTATAACCCCTTAGGGTGATTTAATTATTTTCCTCCATTTTTTTAATTTTCCAATTCGATTAACTAATTATATCAACTATGTTATTTATTATAATTAATTATAATAATAACTAATTGAAATAATTGTAATAATATAATATAAAATATGAATATAAATATAAAATATAAATATAATATGAATTATTATAATACTAATTATTATCATTTTTTTATAAATTTATATTATTATTATTATTAGTATTAGTATTATTTCATTGACTATAATGAAGTCCAAATGTTGTCGACCTGAAAACAAAATTGTTTTTATTTATTTTAGAAATAGTGAAGGTGAAGTGGAAGAAAATTACGCAGAAAATTAGTTTACGACGCAAGAAACTTGCTTTGCACTGCGACAAACCAGTTTGGACCTATTTTGTCGATTTCTGGTGGAGGGACAGTTCAACACCAATGTGGCCAGCTTTCCCCATCGTCATTTTAAATTCCTTTCGAAGCTCCAGTTACTTGGATATTTTTCAAACGGTCAGTCGGTAGTGTCTCGAAAAATGGCAAGTGAAAGTTCCGCAAGTACCAGTGGAGTGTGTAAGTTTAGTGAGAGTGTGCTTGATGATAATGTTTCCCCCACTGACTTTACTAATGCAATAAAAGTCGCGTGGTTCTTATTAAAAGAGGAAAATTTAATTATTTCCGAGCCCCTCTACGATATTGACCGTTCTCCTCGTGTGATCGGCGAAGCCTTGAAGGAATGTATTAAAAATTTTCTCCAGGAAAACATTTTTTTCACAGAAGAGTATTTGATTCTTCTCGAAGAGCAGCCAGATTCCACTGCATCTTATTTATTAAAAGAAAAACGAGAAATCAACACTCGCGAGACAAAGCCCAAATAAGAACGACGTAATTTCAGTTAAGGAAAATGGTGAAAGAATTAAAAAAGTAAAAAGATATTTATCGCGAAGTATCAGTGAAATATTTCACCTGTTTCGAGAAAGAAAATCCGAAGGTTAGAATTGGGAAGACAAAATTTTACTCTCGGCGACCAAAATAGGTTCAAATTGACCCTTTAAAAGAGGAATGTATTTGCATTTATTGTGTCAATTTCGAGCTTTTAATTATTGGTTTAAAAACCCGGAGAAGAGATGGAGCGAATATCAAAGATATTCGGAATGAAATTTTCCCTAAAGTGATGTGTTGTCTTGTAACTGAAGATTATCAGCTTAAACACTGGAAAAAATGTCCAGGAGCTAGAGGCATTACGCTTCAATCTGTAGGATTGTTAGAGGAAATCGGTTCAGATGATATAGTTTTCGCGATCTGGAACAAAGGTGACTCAGAAAAGAGAACAACTTCTATTGAGAAAAAGCGAATATTCACATATATGTGAAAAATATTCAAATAGAAGAAAGATCGCGCTAAGAGTAATTCAAATCATTTAACAATGCAGTGCGACTTTGCTGAGAATTGGAAGTTATTGGTAAAAGATGCAATTCAAACTAATCATTGGACAAATGATCAGATATCAATATTTACTGCTGTTGGCTATCGAGGTGCAGAAACTAAAAGTTTTGCAGTAGCTTCCTTGCAGTAGAATCCTGAGAAAATGGAAGAAATTACAATAATAACAGATGGAGCTGCAGCTCACTTTAAAAATCGCTATCTGTATCACGCATTGAGTAAATCATTTTGCAAGAAGTGGATCTTTTCAGCAACTGGCCATGGGAAAGGACCCTGTGATGATGACGTTGGCGGCTTGGTAAAACACTTTGCGACTACTCATAACTTAAAGAAGTCACATCTGGAATCCATAGATGATGCCGAATCCTTTGTTCGAGAAGTGAAGAAGTATCAAGTACACCAAACATCCTCTATCTGCTTCACATGCTTGTTTTCAAGGAGGGGGACAAAAAGTATGGTGTGTATCACGGACGTAAAGCTATTTTGCCTTTTTTACGCCCTCGATACACAATATACTATTAGAATGCTTGACATAAACTGGTTGATCAGTACCCACTTGCAACGCTGGCTAACGATTATTTTGTCTGGCCATTCAACTTAAGTGCTTTGCGACGAACTTCGGATGCAATCTTTCAATCGCAAGTAGCGTTTGTCATACGTTTGTGAATTAGCTATTTTTATGAACGATTCAGACAATCAAGCGCCTCTTGATAATAAAAGTTGAATTTCGCGTTTGAAGCTCGATAATATGCAATTATATGGAAGCTTTGCGCGTTGACTAAACGCTTAGCGCATCGCCCGAACGCTTAACGCTTATCACTTCCAACGCGATTACGTCGCATTGTTCGTCCGTGCAATCCTTTTT
Organism: Andricus grossulariae; assembly: GCA_011634705.1. Lineage (NCBI taxonomy): Eukaryota > Metazoa > Arthropoda > Insecta > Hymenoptera > Cynipidae > Andricus > Andricus grossulariae. Next base: position 229,614,259 of record JAABKJ010075445.1, read on the forward strand.
TTGCATAAACTTACACGAAATCAATGCAAAGGGTGGGAAAAAGTCTGTGATTCATTCCACTCCACAGGTAAAAATATGTACCCAAATCTGACTTTTAAATCGTTGTAGCGCAAACACTGTCCATAATTTGAGTTTTTGTCATAAGGATTTTTTGATCAGGAGAGCATAAACTAAGAAATATCACAAACTTAGAAAATTCCACCGGGACCTTTTTTCCCATGTATTTAAAAAAAGAAGTATAAAACAAGGATTTATAGCTTACAATATATCTCTTCATTATGCATATAATATCAATATAATATCATTTAAATATAATTTACAATCAATATCCTACTTTAAATGCGTTTTCTAACCTTGATTTGTGCAAATATTTTTCGAAGGGGCCCACTGAACTCCTATTTCCCCATAGCACAATTTTGAAATTTAATTGACGCTTTTTTTTAAAGTGAGAGTTACAATTGTCTAAGGGGCCCACTGGGCCCGTGATTCCCTATGGCATGATACATTTAATTGAAAGTCGATCTTTTAAGTTAAAATTTAATTATGTTTAATGTGTCTGTCGGAATTTGTATGCATGTGTGTGTGTATGTTTGTGAGAGTGGATTTATTTATAACTGAAGATTTTTGTTTTGTCAGCACGATAACTTTCGAAAGAATTGACTGATTAGATTGGCCTTTGGTATACCCTTTAAGTGTCCTAAACTAAAGGTCAAGTTTGTTTTTAAGATTCAAAAATTCTCTATGTAGTCATAGGTTGCACTCAGAAAGACGAACGCTTTCTCCTAATGCCTTTTTTTGATAATAAAAAAAAATTAACAGAGTTGCAGCACTTGCAAAATAAAAAAAAAACGAAAATTAAAATTTTAACACAAACGACGCACCATGTGAAAAAAAATCAAAAGGAGAGTCAGTTCTGTCCTCAAGAGCCCTCCTTCATTACCCGAAGTTTGGTGGGAGTGACGTTATAAATAGACACTTCACCCTACGACGACTAACTACACAATTTGGATATGATTTCGACTTGGAAAATAAATTTCTCGCATAAAGGTGGTAGTTGGGCGTACACTTCATGCAATGAATAATAAAAACAATGAACCACTCAAAAGGAATAGAATACTATCGTGACGGCAAGCATCTTAGTTGCAGATACTTTGTTCCTCGTCAATATTTCGGAAGACTAAATCCGTTGGATGTGGCATTTGTATCTGCTTCAGAGAGTATCTTTTATAGACGTTACTATTTGAATGCGGCTCTGTGGCATGCCCAGGTATGTATATGTCTCTCCAACGCTAAGGTACCTTCGGAATGGAGAAGTGCGACAAATGATGGCATTTGAGATAAAAGAGGAGACGGCTAATGGTGTCGCCCTGAAAAACATCTTTCTAAAAGCTCACGTTGTTAATTGCTACTCGATGTTTTCCAGATAAGATAGTAAATCTTGTTTTCCAAAGTAGGATCAATCTCTCTTCATAGCCAAGGAGAATGAAAAGAAAGAGAGGTATAAAGACCTTATAAGGAAGTTGCGACTGTTATACCTGGAATATTCTGTTAAGCTAATCGTCCTGATCATCGGTGCTCTTGAAGGTGCCCAGGTTTTCCTGGTAATAGCCTGAAAAGCATCCCTGCGTGTCAAGAAAATGCTGAGACACTTGCGGGGAAAGTGCAGAAGGCGGTCGTCCTTGGGTCGCTACGTGTCCTCAGGGTACACGAGACTTTTGCCAGACCATCGTATTGAATTCATCGCAGACTGTAACTACCTACCTCATGGTCGTGAGACGTGGTTACAGCTGAAATTTTACCGCGATTTCGCTGGGAGCGGGTGCAATTTCTCAGAGTAGCACCTGCTCCCAGCAAAATTCTGCAGTTTTCCTTATGACAAACTTTTAACTATATATAAAAAAATAAGGTTAACAACCACCGCAGGGTCCCAGTGGGAGCCACGTCTCACAACCGTGAGATGGGTGGTCACAGGACACGACGAAATCATAACGACAGGCCGGAAAAACCCTCGTGTGTTTTGAGTACACGAAACGGCCCAAGGATGACAGCTTTCTGCATCCATCTCGCGAGAACCGTGCCATTTTTTTGGCACGCGGGTGTGCCTTTAGAATTACGAACCAGTGGTAGTTTTGCACCTCCAAAAGCAGCTATCATAAGGACAATTAGTTGTACCGAATATTTTGGGTGCAGTCGTTGCAAATCCCTTTTAAGGTCTTGATACCTTTCCTCCTTTTCTTTCTTCTTGGCAGTGATGTTGTATTCGTAAGGAGCCGAGAATTCGATCACGAATATAGTTCGTTTCTCAAAGTCTTTGAAAACAATGTGAGGCCTCGACTGTGCAACGGAGATTGCTGTGCGAATATCGTAGTTCCAGAAAATTTGGCACTTCTCGTTTTGGACAATGGACTCTATCTCCCTTGGAGCGTTCGGCAGGGCAGATGATAGTCTAAGTGGTGACACGTTCCGAGAAGTTATCTAATAAGTTTATTACCTCCTTGCATAACTCCGAAATTTTTCCGTAAAAAAATAATTAATCCAGCTAGCATGGCAAAGAACTGTTCATTTGGAGACCGTTATCAAGGAAAATAACAAAAATGTACAGGCTGAGTTTGGTACCTACGTTTCCAGTAGGTGCATTTTCTCATCTCCCACCGTCCTTTCTATGTGAGCGACCAATTTATTTGGACTGCTGATTTGACCTATAATAATTAACCTACAATAATAATTGATTGATTTCCGTTGCCTTATGAACAATTTCTCACTATTACGAAGTATTTTCAAAATTAGGAACTGATGGTAATGGACAGTTATAAACTACAGAAATGAATTAAATAGATTGAAAACAATTAGTAATTATTGGTCAATTAAATCCAAATTATAATTTAAAAATAATAAATCAGAGGAATCAAAGGTGTCTTTGTGTCACGTTATGACAGTCAACGTTTTACGAGAAGTCAACGCTTCCTAATATAGCTTCCTTCTATAGTTCCTTTCCAAATATTCGCTTGACAATGAACATCCAATCAACATTAGCAATGCTTGGAAAAATACCCTACCTCACCTAAGCATTCGTACCTTCGAGTCGGTCACACTCAGAATTCGTGTAGCAGTTGTTTACTACTTCTTGCACCGACAAGAAGTACTACGGAATCCGAAAAAATACAGTTTCTCATGCCCGTCTGCACTCGACGCGGAACTGTGCCAGTAACCACCTTTTCAAACGGTATCGAACGGATGTTGCCGTTCAAACTGCATCAACGGACATGTGAATCTACCAAATTCAGACGAACTGGTATGTCATCGAATGATGGCATCATCGGACCAAATTTGAGAAATTTAATTGACTCACGAAAACATATTTATGGACGGATGTATGACATTTGGATCTTTAGTTGAAGGAAGACAGAACCAACCCCTGCCCCCGGCCAAGGAAGTCAATCAAACAAAAACAATAATACGAATTCCAGTGAAAATACGATCGGAATCCCCACCATCACAACTACCCTACCTCAACATTCTGCAGGGGCTGAACCCCCCCAGCATATGGAGACAAACTCCTCCACAATGGTCACCGATCAGTCACTTTCTTCCGGTAACTTCTATCATCATCAGCATGATCATCATCGACCCAATTCCGGAAGTGAATACATCCATGGTTCCAACAACGATCTCAGTCAGAATTCTCAGAAAAGAAAAGCTTCTTCCCCGTAAGCACATTTTTAATTAAAAATGCCTGTGCGAGTCCACGAAATCTTTTCAAAATTTTCAATCAAGGTACCCGATCTGAATGAAACTTCGTAAATTTATAATACATGTCAAGATTCAACCGCAAATTCTAGGACAAACTATTTATTAGTTTATGAGATATTGGAATTTGCTAAAAAATTCAAAATACGATATCTCGGAAACCGATAATCGGACTCCAGCTGTTCTTTTTTAAGTCAGTAAAATATGGAAAATGAAAGGAGTAATTAGAATTATTGCGATATTTTTTTAATGAAACAAATTATTTAAATACACTGGAACTTGAAATTATGGAATCCGAGTTTACGGCGTTCCTAGAACTGATAGCCTCGGAATTTGGCGTTGCGGGGAGCATGGGAGGGGCTGCCCAGTCAAGGGTGACAAACGGCTCGAGGGTCGCGCCAAGCCACTTTCTTGGCACACGGAAAATTTTTCCAGTTATGGGCTATCCATGAAATACGATACCAATTTTGGGCTTTTTTCCCCTCCCCCGATAGTAACGTCGCCGTTGGCTAAAGACGGATCTTACGATTATGAATTCTTTTAAATAAAATTAATATAGATATCATATTGAATTATATACGAAACACTTTGAATATAGTTAAATTTTTAGATAAAAACTCTAATGAAAAACAAGCTAAAAATCAAGAGAAACTACATCTAGCTCTAGACATTGTCAAAGAGTACACTCAGGAGATTGGAATGGAGTTCGGGTTGGAAAAATTTGCCAAGGTTTATTCGAAGAAAGGGAAATGTAATGGCGTCCCGGAAGACCCTGAGCACTTCGACAGAAGCGCTATACGACGCCTTGGCGCTGGAGAGACCTGTACCTACCTGGGCGTGCCACGGAGCCGAATTCAGGACGTGACATCCATAAAGGATATTCTTCGATGCACATAAAAACGTCTCATCCGACGGATTTGGTCTTCCGAACTGTCGGCCCGGAACAAAGTATCTGCGACGAACATGCTTGTCGTACCGGTAGTAATCTATTCATTTGGAGTGGTTCCATGGACGGAGGACGACCTCAGATCCCTCGACATCGGGTGCCGAAGTGTTATGCACTTGAACAAACGCTTGCACCTTAAATCTTCCTTTCCGCGACTTTACATCTCACGTTGTTAAGGTGGTCGCGAAATACTAAATCTTGAATGTCTCGACAACAGGATTATTCTGGGTACAGCACATATAGTCGCAAATCGACAAGACCCTCTTCCTAAAATAGGCAGGTAGGCAGGGTACACAAGACTTTTGCCGTATCATCGTACTGAATTCGTCACAGACTGGCCTCCCATCTCTCGGTCGTGGGACGTGGTTGCAGCTGGAATTTTACCGCAATTTCGCTGGGAGCGAGTGCAATTTTTAAGAGGAGCACTTGCTCCCGGAGAAATCCTGCGGTTGTCCTTATGAAAAACTTTCAAATATGAATATACATGGATAAAATTTTACCGCGACTTCGCTGGGAGCGAATGCAGTTTTTCAGATTAGCACCCGCTCCCGGCAAAATCCTGCCGTTTTCCTCATGAACAAACTTTTAACTATATATATATATATATATATATTTTTTCCTTATGAACAAACTTTTAAGTATATATATATATATATATCCCGAGCCCCTCTACGATATTGACCGTTCTGCTCGTGTGATCGGCGAAGCCTTGAAGGAAAATATTAAAAATTTTCTTCAGGAAAACATCCTTTCCACAGAAGAGGATCTGATTATTCTCGAAGAGCAGCCAGATTCCACTGCATATGAATTGTAAGTGAAAATGAATCTCCGAATATGGTAGTTACAAAATTAAAATGGTAGTTATAAATGTCGATTTTAATGTAAAGAAATAATTTCATTTAAGTTTTCTTACGCAAATTACTTTTAAAGATAAATTTACTTACAAAAAATGATGTAAACATCTCACACTTGAATCGAAAAAATAGTTTTAAAAAAATTATATAAACATATCTTACAATTAAATCAAAAAAATAATTTTTAAAACAGGTTCTTATCTTTTCTAATACATTTGATGTTTTATTCCTGGCAAATAATTCGTGGGTTTCTTTATTTTAAGTGCACGGAAACGGGGGAAGATGACGAATACGAAGACCCAAAACATTTCAATCGCATTTATCTCAAATATAAAAGAACAGTGGCCTTCGATGATAAACAACCCAATGCAAGTTTGAAAACATTAAATCGGGCTTTCGCGAAATTAAAAAAGATGGAATACCTGATTAACGATTCTACAAAAATTATAATGAAATTTTAATATCCATAGGTGACGACAACGATCCTTCAGCAATGGGTGATGTCTGTGGCGTTCCCTCTTTTATATGACACTTTTCATTTTATTGCCAGCAAATCGTGGGCGAGGAATTTTAATAAAATGTACCGTATTAGGCAACGCAAAGTCACAAAATTTATCAGTAAAAATGATATAGCTTCCCTCGAAGAAACAGCTGCAATTGCAGAAAAATTCCAGCGGAAAACGCGAGTTTTAATAAATAAATATCCTTTAAAATATGTAATTAACACAGATCAGTCAGGTTGCCAGTACGAAATGGTTTTGTATCGTTCCCTTGACTTTTTACGTGTTAAGCTTCATAAGAGGAACAATTGCTTTGAGAGAGCTAAAAGATGACTACGGTAAAACAAAACATCATAAGCATATTTCTATTTCGCCTAGGCTATCCGAATTTCCAGTCGCCTATGAAATTTAAACAGTCCCTTATTTTAAACCCTTCTGATGAAACCCTTTTCCAGATCGCCCAATAATTTCGCAGAATAATGCGTGGTTTGCCTCATTGATCACTGATACCTACAAAACGCTATCTATTCAAAATTGTTCAGTTTAGAACGATTCTAATTAGAAATCGTTCAATTTTAAACGATTTCAAGTAGAAAATGTTCAGTTTTTCACGCGCTTCTACCTAAATTCTATTTAAATTACATCAGGAAAAAAGTGTGACTCTAAAGTTTAGTGGAAAATTACTAATTAAATTAATCAAAATATTTTCTCATTCAATATGTGCGCTAATGCTCTAAACGATTATTTACACCACTTTAAAATTAAAATTTACTTTTCATTCGCAAGATTTGTGAAGCAAAAAATTAAGGCCTTTTTTCCAGTCCGAACAAAATCAAAAAAAAGTGTCCGTCCATGCAAAAGACTCCACTTTATTTTCAAACTTCATTTTTGAAGCTCAAGTCTTTGGCTGAAGATATTTCCTTTAATGATATTTAAAAAAGTAAAAAATTGCTCAAGCAGATTTCTCATAGGAAAATATCTAACCTTCCTTTTGAGATGAAAAAAATGAAAAAATTACCTTCTTTCCAAAAAGAGTCAAATTTCTTCTCGACCTTCATTTTTAAAGCACCAATCTTTATTCTGTCAAAAATTCATAACATTGATAAGACAATCGCTAAATCAAGCTAGATGTGAGAAATGCATATCCAGACGCGCAGCGCGTGATGAGACTGTGGCTATCAGGGGCGGAAAGATTTTTTTTACTGCTTCCGAAAAAGAATGGCTGGGGCACTGAGAAAATAATAATTTTTTATAGACTTTACCAATTATTTTATAGATTGCAATGAACAGACTTTAATATTGTGAATAATTCTATAAGTTTTTTATTTCGTCATCGCTAATATAGAATGTTGAAGTATACATTTTTGTGATATTCAACTTACAAATTATAAAAAATATTAGCTGAAAATTTCGATGTTAATTCAGTTTCAGAATTAGAATGAGCCATATAACGGATTTTTCAAGGGTTTCATCACTCGGTTTTTGAGTGTACACCAGATTACAAAACATTACTAAAGATTTCAAAAGGTTTCAAAATATTTCAAAAAATTTAAAATATTTAAAAGCATTTTGAAAATTTTACAAAGATTTCACGGATTTCAAAGATTTATAAAAAGCGTGTACATCAACTTTCAAATATTTCACAACAATTTCACAAAACTTTTTAAACTTTCAAAAGATTTAAAGGATTTAAAAGATTTGAAAAAGGTTAAAGTACACCAGATTTCAAAGATTTTAAAACATTTCGAAGATTTGAAATTATTTCAAAAGGTTTCAATAGGTTTCCAAACGTTTTAGAAGATTTCAAAAGATTTCACTACGATTTCAAATAATTCAATGATTTTAACGAATAAAAAAGATTTCACAAACAAAGATTTAAGAAAGATTTGACCAAGATTTCATCGAAATTTTCCAAAGATTTCGAACATTTCATCAAGATTGTAAGGATTTCAAAAATTTGAAAAAGGTTTTTACACCAGATTTCAAATATTTCACAAAGATTTGGAACATTCCCAAAGATTTTAAAACTTTCAAAATATTTTAAAAAGGTTACAGTAAGCCAGATTTCTAAGATTTCAAAGGTTTTACACAGATTAAAAATATTTTAATGATTTCAAATGAGTACAAAAGATTTCAGAAAGATTTTAAAACATTTCGAAGATTTAAAACGATTTCAAAAGGTTTCAAAACATTTTAGAAGATTTGAAAAGATTTCACCGTTTCGGTGCTCACACAGCACCCTTATCAAGGTAAGAAAATTTAGAACAAGCGGGAACAGCAACGAAAATACGATGTATTTCAACAGTCGCAACAAAATTTTATTTTGTTTTCAGGAATTACAATAGGAGCATTTTGTGGAGCATTTCGTAAGATTCTTGGTTTATTTTCAAGAATGTATGCATTGACTATCTGGTATTTCAGTATTACCTTAAAAATGTGCTCTAGGGAAGAGGTTACGTCCGATTTGAATTTTGCATATGGACTTGATCTTTTAAGCAGAGCTTCCGCCCGATTTGAAGTTTGTAGATCGACTGACTTTTCGATGTACACTTGAGCAGAGCTTCCGCCCGATTTGAAATTTAGAGATCGACTGATTTTCTAATTCTGATCCTGGCTTTATATACGTCATATTTCGTTGTGATCACAACCAAAAACTTGACAGCGAGGGGACGTAAAAATTGAAATCAATTTATATCCAGGTGTCTATATCTGAAGACGTAGTACACGGCAATGCCGTTCCGTGAGTGCAAGGAACTCGTTATTGTGTCACCCTCTTTAGTGTTTTCGTGACTGATTTTTATGAGCTGCGTTCGGAGATTTATAATACGTCACAGGACGTGACACTATCAAAAAATAAATAATAACTTTACTCGAATAATTTTTTTCCCGTCTTCCATGTCGTTTTCTCAAAAATTTAATTTTTTTATTTTCAATATTATTTTTCACGATTAAATAAAATCTACCTGTCCTATAAATGAAAAGTTATCTGCTGTACAGACACCACACTAAAACCTGTTCATTCGGATTCAGAGAGGCTCGAAACGTGGAGATTTAAAGAAATCAGCGATAGTCAGTTTTTGCAAAAAACTATTACCTTCACATTATGATGAGAGTGTAAAAATATAGTGCAATCTAGTACATAATAACATATATAATATAATGTAATATAATATAATATAACATAGTATAGAATAATTTGTTATCAAATTTGGTTATAAAATACAAAATTAATTGCTGACGTTCATAAATGCAATATAAACACTCTTTTCGTGAATATAGTGTTCAGATTTTGGGCGACTCGAGTGATGACTCGCAGCCACTCCCCACGAAAATATTTTCTAGCAATTATTTGTTCATAAAATATCAAATAACTTTAAAAAAATTCATTTCCCTATATGTTTCCATGAATAAAAAAAATATTTGAAAACTTTCTCAAAAGTCTTCTCTGTGAAATTAATGCAGAGCTTCATCACCTATTATTTTAAACAAAAAGAGGAACCACAAAATCCGCCCCTTTTTGCCCCCAACGTAGTTTTTGAAGGAAAGAACCTAAATGGAAGCAACAAAGCTCAAAATAATCGACCATGCATGCTGTAACCAGGTTTGTCGTTAGTTGACCCTTTTAACCCCTTTTGATACTGGAAAATTAAGAAATTACCCCTAATTAGGAGTGAAAAGTACCTTATGCATAAAAACGTGATTGAAATAGCTTTTAACTACGTTTTTTTACGTAGGTGCGATCACGTTGGTGTATTAGCGTATAGTCCCTACGTCCATTCTTCTTACATAGCACCATTTTAACCCCTAAATACCCCAAAAGTACCCCTATCAGGGGGTGGAATGTAAACCGGCACTATAAAAGTAGGTATAATAACTAGGTTGATTCCACTTACTTAGCACTATTTCAACTCATTAAAACCCAAAAAAACTACCCCTATCAGGGGATAGAAAGTACTTCATGAGCAAGAACAAGGATAAAATATTTGTCAATTTTTTTTGCATAGATATGGTCACGCTGGTGCCAATGTATAATAACTTCATTAATTATTCTTACTTAGCACCATTTCGAACCCCAGAATTCCGAAAACTACCCCTATTAGGGGGTGGAAACTGCACCGGTACCATGAAAGTAGGTGAAATACTATCTAATAGTTTTTCAATTATATACCATACTGTATAAAATTATCAATATAATTAATACTTATAATAATTATATAATAATATATATATTATTATATTATTAATTGATTAATTTGAAATATGACAAAAACATACCTAATTTTTTATGAAAAATAATTTTTTTAGTGTGAGTATGAAAATATTAGGAAATATTCCCTGTACAAGTATAATACTCTAGAACAGAGTTCACCACTTTCAGTAGGTGCTGACTGACACGACATGTGCATGACTGCCACCAATTTTTTCTGTCATTTTTTTCTTCGGTTTCCAGGAATCCTGGAAAGGGTTACCGTCACGGCGCGTGGCGGCTCATCGTCACACCGAAGGGTCTGATTTTCTTTTACTTGAATTCACCATAAATTTCATTTTTTCATTTTAATCTGTAATTCACCGTGAAGGATTTAGGACGAGTCGAATGACAAGATTTATGAGGGCCTGTTCTCGGACCTGTTTCACCTAGTCTCGCGACTGAAAGTGTCAGTACTTGCAGTCACTGACTGCCTTTTAGTAAGCCCTGCTCTAGGATCAATCAATTGTTGACATAAGAAATTACCCATTACGTGGAAAAATGTGGAAAAATAAAATTGTGCTTATTTTGTTTCAAACATTGATTGCACAGCGACAAGCTTCTTACAAAAGTTGGACTACTCTCAGAGAAGCATTTTTTTCTTAGAGAACATTTTTTGATAAAAGTGAACAATTACGAGAGAACATCGACTAAAGAAATAGAAAAATCTAGCGCGAAAATAGAAAGCTGGTTGTCTTTGTAGAAAACAATCTTATCAAGAAATTTCCAGAGATAAAAGATACTCCCTTTTGAGTTTACTTCAACTTTCATACAGAAAATTTTATTCTAATGTTCATGTTCAACAAGTTGATATATATATATAATTAAAAACTAAAGGTTAACAACCACCGCAGGGTCCCACTGGGAGTAACTGTCATCTAAAATGTCCTTGATGCTCGCGTATCAGCTGATCCATGTCCTCCATGTGTATAGGATTATCTTCGAGGAAGATTAGTTTCCCCTTTAGGGAGACCTGGAAGCCAACATCACGGAGCTTATGGACATTATCATTGAATGCTCTTTTTTCCTCTCTTTCCTCCTTTGAGCGGTCATTAGCGATGGCAAGATTGAATTTTTCGAATTCAATCACTTTACTGAAGACAAGCTTGACCCATCTGGAAGCGATAAATTCAATGAGGATAGGGCGGTTGTCCTTGAGTTCGCCGAGAATAAAAACATCCTCAACTGTGACCTCTGAAATCTGTAGACCCACTTTAGTGAAGATTTTTTGAATATTAGATAACAGGTCCTTATTTATCTTGTCGGTGTCATCGAGCCTGAACAGGATGATATTTTTGGCGCGGGATTGATTGCTGAAATGAGAGAGCTTCCCTCTGCTTCCTTCATCCTAGTATCAAACTCGGAAGTATTGGTGTTTATTGCCTCGAGCAATTGTGTTGAGCCGTGAACCGTAGTACGCAAATTGTTATGAGAAAGTGTCAATGTGTTGATTGAGGCCATTAATTTCTCCAGTCTCTCTTCCTCAGTGATAGGCAACGCGTCTATTGACATTTTGCTTGCCTCACTGTTAGTACTCACTTTGTAATAACACCTGTGCTTATCACTAGGATAAACACACTGGGAATCTACGCAGCCACTTTCAAATTGTCACCTTTCCAAATTGTTTGCACTTCTGTAAACGACTGTTTGCATTTTTTAGAAACACATGAAAAACACCTAAAGCACATGGGAAAGCACTTTCACTAAAGCGATGTATGGGTTTAGAAACGCGAAACAAGTTGTATCCGAATTGCGTCTTTGCACTAATAGAAAGATTCAAAACGGGCAAAACATCATAGAAAAATAGAAAAAAGGAACAGTAACAAAATTCACAGGAGAAAACAATATCAAAGAACTCTAGGATGATCCGCATTGTTCGCCGACCCATTGTCGGGTGCTCTGCGCGTTCAATCGTTTTTAACCGCATCTAAAACTTTTTGGTATTTTGGTGGAGTCATTGTTGTTCCCGCGAGCAGCTAGGAAAAGGGTTTGTCCATCCTTGTAGAGCCCTGCATGTAAGGATAAGGCTGCATACTCTGAGAGGTCGCCCAGTATCCCAGAGTCACCGTTTAAGACACCCCACCTAGATGCCAATCAGCTTTCGGCACGGTTGTTACGCCTCCGCTTAGGGGTCATTCCTTCGGGAATAACCTCGGTGAGGTGTCTTGAAAAGTGACTCTGGCATACCGGGCGACCTCTCAGAGTATGCAGCCTTATGCTTGCATGTGGGGCTCTACGAGGATGGACGAACTCAAGGATGACATCCACTTCGAGGAGTTTTGCGACAACCTCATCAAATCTGAGGAAGAATGTCCATTAATCACTGCCGAAGAGGTGAAAAAAGCCCTTAGAGACGCAGAGAACTTTTGCGTTGCTGGACCAGATTGTATAAAGAACATCGGGTGGAAGAAGTTTGCTTCTACACACCAACAATGGGCTTGCATATTCACCTCATATTTAAAGTCGGAGACAGCCATTCCACAGACGCTGGTGTTAGGATGCACTATACTCCTAGCGAAAGAAGGCAAGTTGTCCTACCCAGAGAATTACAGGCCTATAACTTGATTGAACACACTGTATAAGATCTTTACATCTGTCCTAAACAACAGGATTGTGCGACGAATTAAGCCTGTGTGGCGTGAGGTGTACGAACAGCGTGGCTCGGAAAAAGGTGTAGCACGCTGTCAAGAGAACCTGCTAATTAACAGATGTGTCTGTAAAGACGCTGCAGCTCCTCAACGCGTTATGACAATGGCCTGGATTGACTACCGGAGAGCTTTCGATTCAACCTCTCATAGATTTATCATCTATCTGTTGAAATGCTTGCACACCTAGATATTTCTGAGACGTATCTAAAGGCGTTTTTAGTTTTTCTTATGACTCTTAGTTTATTTATAATTAATCAAATATGTTTTAAATCCGTGTCTACGGCTACACAGTAAATGTTCGCTTATTTACAAATGCGCTAATTGTTTAAAAAATGGTTAAAAAAGGGCATCTAAATATTTCCAAGAAGAACGCAATGGTATACTGGGTTTTCGATAAGATGATTAGTTTATTTATAACAATTGTACACATTTCAAGAATTATGTGATTGGTTAACAAATTGTTGGAAAATGAGCACGTCCATAAGGGTGGCCGTTTTAATCGAAGAAAAAAACTCCTGGTCATTCCCGATTTTTTCCCGGTTCACAAACATTTTTCACGGTCAATGAAATTAAAAGATTCGAATTCTGAAGCTAAACATTTTTCCATTTGAACTAATAAAAAATAATATATGAATCAAAGCACTATAAGTGGAACTCAATGATTACAAAAATACACATATCAAATGGAAACTTTTTTCGTAAGTGCTTGAATGGAAACATTTTTCAATTGAATTATAAAAATTCAGCTTATCAGTGTCAAAAAAAAGTATTTCAGGAAGCTGCAAAAAACACCAATTAGTTCCCAAAAACTGAAAAATATTACACAACAGATATTGCAGCATATTCTTAAAATATAATACATCATCCTTGATACAGAAAATTTTGTTGTTGAAAATTTCAAACTGAACTTCTAAGAAACATCAGGTCTCTAACTGCTCTTGAATTATCAAATTTTGGTCCCCTTTATTTCATGTTGGGCATAAAGATGTGATTAATATTAGTGATTAATATATAATGATTATCATTAGATGTGATTAATATTAACATTTTCCTAATTGACTTATTTCTATTATATTAATTGAATTTCAAATGAGCCAAATTGATCACATTTTATTTAATATTATGGTAATAGTAAATATACTTAAAATAATCCGTCAGAAGAAGGAAGGCTGGTAGTAGGAGCCATGCATCTGGAAGGAGAAGACCTGGGCCTGCCACGAGGAACATCAGAAACAGCGGCGCATTAAATAAGCTCAAATGTTTCTATATCCGCATGAGGTTTTCTATGAATTTTTTATTTAGGAAAATTGGTGGGAAATTTAATTACAAAAATATTGAATTTATGATATTAAATAACATTAAGTAGTAAAAAGCCAATCAGGTTTTCGACAACAATGATAAATAACTATTTATTTTTTAGTTTCATTGATGTATTCATTCCTAAAGCTATATGAATATAATTTTCCTGAATTTTTGAAAAAATTCAAACGGATTTTTCAGAAATTCAGCTTGGAAAATATTTAACAGAAGTGTATACATTTTTTAAAATTTGAAACATTTTTGAAAAGATTTCGTGCCATTTCCTTTGTGTGCGAATTCCATGTCTTTTAGGAGAATATAAAAACTCTTTAGGTAGCACTGGAAAACATATAATAAGGTTAGGTTCGAAATACCTAAATAGTGTAAACGAAGTACTACCAGAAAATTTAATAGAAAAAGTAAGAAACTGATGTTATACATGTAAAAAAATGTTGTATTCTTTATTAATGTAATGGAAAAACTATAGTTCAAACTGTGGTAAGAGACAATACATTTTTTGTAAAGGCGGAGCAGGTATGCCCCGTCTCCGTCTTGGAAACTTTGTGAACGCAAACATTAAGAATTGCAACGCAATACATCAGAGAGCGATACGCAGGTGTAAAAAGGGTCAACGTCAGTAAAAATTGCATATTATAATGCTACATCTTCACAGAAAAATGTGTAGTCTTTTTTCGCAATTTAAACAATAGTTTCAATCAGTAAATAAAAAATACAAATATTTTTATATATATAGAATCAGTTTCTTACTTCTTCTATTCAATTTTCTGGTTGCACTTCGTTCACACTATTCACGTATTTCGAACTTTCTACAAATTTGTCATTAACTCTTGTTATAAAAATACATTGAAAATAAAAGAAATCAACTTTTCGGAAAAAGAACACAAGCTACAAAAACATTTTATTTTACAAAAATTTTCGCCTAAATTGTATCGACAAATTTTCTTATAACCACCTTACTCTAAAATGCGTATTCCAAGTTGAAATCCTTAAAAATATCTTTAAAAATAAGCAAATACATACATTTGATATAATAGAGCTCCACGCAAAAGAATAGCAAAAAATTTAATTTTAAATAATCACACTATTTACATTCAGAACACTCCAAGTTGTACTTGCGGTCCCACAATACATTTTAACAACCACCTAAGACCACCCCTATTATTTTTACCTGAACAAAACCCGAGTTCTTCCACGCAAAAACACTCAGGAAAATTAGAAATTTTGAAATAATTACATAAGTCACCTTCAGGAAACCCCAAGTTATAATTCAAACCTCATAATAATATTCAAGAACTCCCGAAAACCACTCGAAGTTGATTCTTTTTAATGCTGGGTACCTGGGTAGCCTAAGTGTTTCCGCGACGTATGTATACATTGAAGCATTGAAGAATGAAGATGTATACATTGAAGAATTTTTGGAAATTTGATGATATTTTTGTAATCTTTTGAAATCTTTTGAAATATCTCGCAATTTCGTGATGCTCTTGAAAATTACTTCTAATCATTTAAAAAATACCCTTTAATCCTCCGAAATCTCTTGAAATCTGTTCCATTTCATTCCATCGCGCACATCTTTTTTTAAGAAAAGATGAATAGGTTTAGCATCGTTTACCTTAAAGAATTTTCCTATATGCGAAACCAACCTAATGTAGGTAGGAAAAAATCAAACTGCTATACAAAAAATTCAACGAAAGTAGTTAATTAATGAGCTCTCTAGTCAGGGCCATTAGTATCCAAGCTCTTTGGTTTCGGGCGTCATTCACTCTGTTGAGATGACGAAGGAGCTGGTCATCATCATACGCTATTATTTAACAACTGGATGATTTTGGCTCATTTCCTTTTCTGAATAAAAAAATTATGAACAACAGACTTCGCATTGTCGGAACTTTGAAATTTTTTTGCATACTTGTCCGGTCAGACAGTAAAGTAGACATTCTCTTACAATCGGGAGATCGTAATCATGATCTACCGCATTAGAAAAGTCACTGAAATCACATCTTTCTTCTGCGATAGTGATATTTAATTTATTTTTAATTTCTGCGACAATCTCTTCTTTATTGTTCTTCTTTGACATGTATAGTTCTTTCAAACTTGAAATAGAAATTAAAGGCGTCGTAGGAGCATCATGAATGGAACAATTTCCGCTTCTTGGTGGTGTTGAAACACCATAGAAAGCGAGAATTGTGTACGTCTGCAAAAAGGTTGGAGTACCTGGATGATCATTGGTGCCTCCTGAATATCTGATCGTGCCAAAGAACCTCTTAAAAAAATAAACATAAATGTTGAATTAGCTCAGGGTGCATTTTTTTCTAAGATTACATTAAATCGTATATATAAATGCCAAAAGTCGTGACAATAGGCGACATGTTTTGACGTTTTTTTTCGAAAATAAGATTAAAAAGCTAATTCGAAATTAAGATGAAGAAAGTCAAATTCACAATAAAAATGAATCCAATACTCAAAATTATGCAATGCTAAAGTTTTTAGAAAGATTTAAAAAATGTACAATTATCGTGAAGAAATTAAAATTTACAGTAAAAATTGATCCAATGCTCAAATTTATACAATTAGAAGATTTCAGAAAGAAGTAAAAAATTTACAATTAACGTAAAAAATTGATCCAATTCTTTATATTATACAATTAAAAAGTTCCAAACAGCTTTACAGAAGTATGTATTCAGGATAAGAAATTAGCTCAGATAATTTCGGTGGGATCTTTTTCCTTTATGGCTTTGGGGTCAGAATCTTTTCAAATGTTTGGAAATCTAGAGTCTCTTGTTAAAATCTTTTAAATTCTTTAAATCTTTTGAAATCTTCTGAACAATTTTGAAATCTTCTACACATTTTGAAATCGTTTAAAGTCTTTTAAATGTTTTGAAAACTTTGTGATCCGGTGTACCGAATCCTTGTTGAAATCTTTGAAATTCTTAAAATCTTTTGAAATCCTTACGAATTCTTTACAATATTTGTAAAATATTTCTGAAATCTTTTGTATACGTTTAAAATCATTGAAATATTTTAAATCTTTGTGCAACCTTTTGAAATCTTCTAAACAATTTGGAAATCGTTTAAAATCTTTGAAATGTTTGTGAAATCTTCCTGAAATCTTTTGTATTTGGTTGTAATCGTTGAAATATTAAAAATCTTGGTGAAATCTTTTGAAATCTTCTAAGGAATTTGGAAATCTTTTCAAATGTTTTGAAATGTGATGTGTCTAGTTAAAATCTTTGAAATTCTTTAAATCTTTTGAAATCCTTTGAAATCTTTTAAGCAATTTTGAAATCTTCTAAACTTTTTGAAGTCGTTTAAAATCTTTTAAATGTTTTCAAATCTCTGAAATCCGGTGTACTGTATCCTTGTTGAAATCTTTAAAATTCTTGAAATCTTTTGAAATCCTTACCTTTTCTTTAAAATATTTGTGAAATATTTCTGAAATCTTTTTTATTCCTTTAAAATCATTGAAATATTTAAAATCTTTGTGCAACCTTTTAAAATCTTCTAAAAATTTTGGAAATCATTTAAAATCTTTGAAATGTTTGTGAAATCTTTTTTTTGTGTTTGAAATCGTTGAAATATTAAAAATCTTTGTGAAATCTTTTGAAATCTCCTAAAAAATTTCGAAATCGTTTTAAATCTTTAAAATGTGTTAAAATCTTTAAAATCTGGTGTCCCTTGTTGAAATCTTTGAAATTCTTGAAATCTTTTGAAATCCTTTACCAATACTTTCCATACTTCCACTGTCTTCATTTCTTCTCACTTCCCCTACTTCCCATACTTTAATTGCAGCTCAATTCCTTTAGATCATTTTCATTAATTTTTTCTCATTTTCCCCAATTTACCCTACTTTATCTTCCTCGATGCTTCCTACGTCACCTTCTATCATTTTCCCTGCTCCTTCATTGACCCTTATTTACCCTTATTACCTTCTCATTTATCCTTACTTCCAGTACTCCCTCTCCTTTCACTACTCCTACTTTTCATGCATTCATTTTCCCTTACTTCCCCTACTTCCTCTCCACTAATTTTTCCCTACTCGCCCTCCCTTCATTTTGCCTCACTTTCCCTACAATCCCTTCCCTCCTATTCTCTGATTTTCCCCCACTTATATCCACTTACTTCCTCTATTTACCATTGTCTAATTTGCCCTACTCCCCTTCCCTCATTTACTATTGCTTTCTCAATATCCCCTGCTGTCGTTTCCGCATTCATTTTCCGCACTTCATTTTGCCTCAGTTTCCCTACTATCCCTCCCCTCATTTCCTATGATTTTCCTCCCAATATATCCATTTACTTCCTCTATTTTTCATTCTCTTAGTTCCCGTACTACGCTTCTCCTATTTACTATTGCTTCCTTAATTCCCCCTGCTGTCGTTTCCGCTCACTTCCCTCAGTTCATCTCCCCAATTTTTCCTCACTTTCCCTATTTTTCCAAACCTGAATTCCCCCAATTTCCACTAATTCTCCACCCCAATTGCTGCCAACATCCACTGCCATAATTTCCCTTACTTCCCCTTACGTCATTTACCTTTACTTTCCCAACTTTTCATCCATCATTTCATCCTCATTTACCCTCATTCACACTTATTACCTTCTCCTCATTTATCCTTACCCTCACTACTCCCCCTTCCTTCACTACTCCTACTTTTCATGCATTCATTTTCCCTTACTTCCCCTACTTCATCTCGATGATCGTTATGCGCTCTACATTTATTATCATAATTTCAAAACTGCTTATTATTTTTCCAACTTCAAGGGATCTTTTTAAAGCTAACATCAGACTGAGTATTCATAAATATTTAAAAGTTTCCCTTAGTTTATTTCCTACATTTACCGAGATGGATTTGTACCGCAAAAGTGAGGATACATCCTCAATTTTGTCATTATTAAGACAATGTCTTTAAGGACTTCTAGTAACCCAAATCTCGTTCAATACAGCTTATTTCACGCGAAAATTTATAAGCTTTGCAACCCTTTAAAAAAAATCCCTATATTTATTTTTCGCGAAATTACCCCTAAAAGATTCAGATCACTTGTTGTCTTTCTTTATGAATAATAATTCCAGTATGTCTCGTATGGATTGATGTCCGTCTCAGGCTCTACATTTATGATCATAATTCCAAACCGGCTCTTTATTTTTTCAAGTTCAAGGGCTCACTTTAATTCTAAGATATCAGAGTTCCTATTCACGCATTTTTAAAAAATGTCCTGAACTCTTCCCTGCAGTCACCCTGTTGGATTTCTACAACAGTAGTTGACCTTCCTTTAGACAAAGTCTTTGAGAATTTCTAATAACCCAAATCTCTTTTAATAAGGTTCATTTGACGCGGATTTTTATAAGCTTTCCAACACTTTTCAGAAAATTCCTTCATCATTATTATTTGAGAAATCCATCAAAGATTTAGATCACTTGTTGCCTTTCTTGATGGATAATTCCAGCATGTATGGTATGGATTGATGTTCGTCATGTGCTCTACATTTATGTTCATAATTCAAAAAATGTTCATTATTTTTCCGAGTACAAGGGCTCATTTTAAAGCTAAGATATCAAAGTTCTTATTCACGAATTTTAAAATTTTTGTCTCAACTCTTCCTTCCATTTACCCAGTTTGATTTGTACCAAAAACGTGAGGGTGCATCCTCAATTTCGCATTTCTTTTTCAGAATAGCTCGCAATGACAAAGGCTTTAGATTTCTTATTATAATTAAAAAGGTGAAATAACAATATTTAATATAGCAGATACAATATGGCGGATACAATATTGCGTTTGACAAGTAGGAATTTTAGAACTAATTTTACTAAACGTCGTATTCAGAGTCCCCCGAAGTTTCTTATTATGTATCTGGAGTCAAAAATAAAGAATCCAGTCTGTCGTTTGACAATTAGAAATTTCTGATGCAATTATATATTGAAAAACCATGTCAGGCCTTCGACAATGATAAAATGCGGAAAATAATTGGTGAATCAACTAACTTGAGCTGTGACAATTTCAAAAGGCTAATACAATTGTTGGGCTGTAGTGTTGGAGTGCAAATTGAAAGGGGAAATATATACGTCAAAATTGAAGAAACAATTTGAATAGAAAGATACAAGAGGCCCATTAATTCAGTAAATTTTAAACCATAGAAAAATATATTTGAAAATGACTAGTTGTGGGAAATCTTGTAGTCTCGTGCGAATACATTCTCATGAAAAGATTTCGGATTTCTTCAGCGTAGGATTGACCTTAAAGGTGATGTTAAACTTTATGAAATTCCACCAGATTCGTACACAGTATCAATTATTAAGATCTTCAACAACCACACAAAAGAATCTTGCTTTACACGCAAAGAAAGGTTTGGCTGTGGCAATCGGAAAACGGGTTCTCGCAAAAAAACTGACGGGTTGCCTATAAACGAACCCAATTCATGGGTGTGACCGAACTGCTTCGTTTGTACCAAGTTTGGTCATTGTAACCGAACAGTTCTGTTACAATAACCAAACTGCTTGTTTAAAATCAGTACTATAATCTCCTCCTTACCACCACTTATATGAGATCAAGTACTGGGTTAAGCGAAGTAAATTATGCATACTATTATAAAATTATCGTACAATTATTCATAGTTTATCACAAACCCCTAATTATACAGCAGTAATAAGCAAAGGACGTTTTTCTCGGATCCACACATCCTATGTTTCTAAACTCAGAAAACAAAATTTCTTGAACAAAAAAAAAACTGTTTTCATCGATATACATGAACATTGAATGAAGTAAATTTTGATTCATTCAACAAAATATTTTATTGATCTAACTAAAATTTGTTGTGGTATCAATCAAATGATCCATCTTCTAAAAGGTCTGGTTAAAACAACCAAAAATTTAGTTTTGTCAAAAAAAAATATTTGTTATGTTTGTGTTATGATAAATGTCGTTATATACATTAATGCTATAAACATTTTTTCGACTGTGCCTAAAATGTTTCAAGTTTCAGAATACACATATTTTTTATGTCGACCCCTCTCTACTTAGAAAATGAGCCAAAAAAATATTTGTACAATTGTGTTTGCAACTGGCTTAACAGTACGAAACATTAAAAATTTTAAGCGGAAAATATGAATTTTCAGTCGAAAAGACGAAAAAAAAAATTAATTATGAAATGAAATCTTCAACCAACAAGATGAGTTTTCAACCAAGAAGATTAATTTTCTACCAAAACATTAGAATGTGTTTAAAAACTGTCTTATTTACTTTTTTACTCAACAGGATTCATTGTCAAGGAGGTTTCGATAGTTTTTTGATAACCAAGCATGAAATCCCTTTTGTCAAAACGATCGTCGTCAAAAAGAATTATCCTTCTTCAGTATGCAAAAAAAATACCTTAAAAACCTTTAACAATTATACCATATTATGAATGAAATCAAGGTTTTATGTGCATAACATTATATTCTGAGGACTTTTTCAAATTGAGGCTGTAGATTTATTAGAGTGTTCTTCAAAGTTTGGTGCGATCAGAAAAGGGCTGGCCATTTCAAAGTTGAGATAAGTAAAATTAAAAATCGCATCTTATGCAGGTAAGGCCTATCCCAAGTTATTGAAAATGTGACATATTTTAGCATGCTATAATTTATTATTTTATTATTTTTTTCTAAAAAATGGACAAAAAGTTGGAAATTTCCAAAAAAACAACTTTCAAACAATCTTCTAAAAGAATATTTTTAAAGATAATAATAAATCAATATGAAAATTATTTTTTTTTATTTATTACATCCCTCTATGTAAAAAATTGACAAAAAGTAAAAAATTGCAGAAAAAAACTGTTTTATTTAGCAGATGTCTTTGGTGAATTTTCAATATTTTCAGGACAATAAATAGAAATATATTTATTTATAGTACTCAATAAATTAAAATAACGATTTATAAGATGTTATAAAAGTTTTCTATGTATGTTCGCTTTAAAATCTAGAAATAAAATTTTAGGCAAACTCCATACACTTGCAGTTACACTTGCATCAATATATTTGGCAGAACCCGTGTAGGAAAAATAAAAAATTCGATTTTTATATTGTAAAATATACTACATTTTTAAAAATATTTAATATATTACAAATTTTTAACAAACAGCACTCGAAAATATTGCCTCACATCTACACTTAATATTTTACGTTAACCGGATCATTATAATTTGCTCTATTTCTACGTAAAGGAAAATCCAAAATTCGTTAATTATATACAAAAAATTCATAATTATTAAACAATGAAAGTTATTATGAATTCCACAAATATAGAAGTAGAAAGGATTATTGTCTGTAGGCCATAACAAGAGTGAAAATGTTTTTTTTTTTCAAGGTTTTCTAGAGAAAAAATTTTATGAGTTTAAAGAGAAAGTCAAGAAACAAAAGGTAGGAAATTATACAGATTTGATTCACTTTGCAATAATAGTGAAATTAGAGAAAAAAGGAAGTAATAACAATATGGATAAAAAAATCAAAGGTAAAAAAAGCAGGAAGAGGGGTTTGGTCAATAGAAGGAATATAACAATTTAAGAAAAGGGTCAGAAATATTGAAATAGGAGAGGGAAGTGTAAAAGAGGAGAACTGTGTAATCTACAGGATAACTATAAAACTTCAAGAATCATTGTCAAATTTAAGTTTTGGGCATTGGAAAATACTAAATTTTAATTATGATTTATTGAATTATTCATAATTAAAAGTACATCGAAAATATTCCGGCTGCGCACAGCTTGCCTTACTCGCAAAATTGCGCGCGGTCTTTATACTTCTCGCACCTTTGTGCACAGACTTTTCAAACCTGAAAGTCAAAGCAGCGACAGATGTAACTTGGTGATTGTGAATTTTCTTTTGTTAAAGCTCCTTTGTGTTCAACAAACACCTTTTCATCACTAATCACGTGCTTTGCACTCGATTTTGTCCGAACTGAAAACTTTTTCACATATCGCATGTATTTTTATGTTTATTTATTTACCTTGGTCCGGGTCTGCTCATTCAGATATTGCAAAATAAGGTGCTAATTTTATTTTTCATGATTACTCTAATTTTCGTTCTTCATTTTGCATCAATTTTCATTCTCAGCTACCCTGAGAAATGTATCATTTCAATAAATGAATATTATTACAATTCACAATCTGCAATGATCTTGAAACAGATGCCTTTTTATTGTCATCTCTTTATAAGTAAAAAAGTGCGCAACCTGTGGGATTTCATTATTCTACGAACTTTGAAAATTGCCTGCTTTCTCATTGAAAACTTTCAAAATTAATGAATTCAAACATTAAAGTTTGAATTTCAACAAATTCTAAACTTCGTTTGGAAATTTAGGAATTCTTTCATCGCGAGTTTACACTAATTTGTAAGTGGGAAAGAAAATTTCATAAGAAGTCCACCTGACGTATACTAATGAATAGTTACATTGACAAGATAAAAAATCTTGCATCCCAATATAAATGCATCTTAATTTGATGAATGCAATAAGTGCACGTGTTATAATTTTTGTTCGGAAATGCAATAAACTTATTTCCTGTTGCTTTCAGGCCATAAAACCAGTAATGTTTAGACGATATTATTATAAATTATGTCCAATTAGGGCCAGTCATTTTCGGCTGTCGTTTTGCCTGTCGTTTTTCTGTGGCCGCGAAAAAACTACAGGGAAAAAATTACAGAAAAAAAATGACAGGACTGTCATTTTTTTCCTGTCATATATATTTTCGTAAGGGAACTAATAAAATAGCAGCATTTACTAATACAACAGCAGGAACATATCTTACAAACTGAAAAGTTGACCCAACTATGTTTTTCAATCTATGATAGCCATATTTAAATATTGGTACCTTTGTCGCATTTGTCAGACAAATCAATTATTGGTACAGGTGATTAATTACCGTCAAATCGGGCTACTTCGGACAGCAGTCTAACTTCGTACATTACTAAATTGATAGCTACCAATTTAGGAAATTTTAAGGTGTCCGAATTTACCCCGTTTGTCGGTAGTAGCCTCAACTATTCATTTAGCACGAGGGGATAAGGAAACGGCATCACTGCACTGAATTAAAACATTTCTAACACTGGATAATTTAGGAAACAATCTAAATATGTATCATATAATTTCTGTTTGTTAGAGGGATACTTAGCCCTAGGAACTTTTTAATAAATTACAAAATTACAAATTATAAATGCGTCTCACAAAGCTTGCAAGTCTTGTTTCTTGATTAATGAATTACGAAATTTCGAGCACGTTTTCGGTCGAAAGTGTTGAGAATAAGATTAATAAGTGACGCCTGTGTCCTTAATCCCTCAGAGGTATCGAATTTTACGTTCAAAATTAGAACGAAAACCACTCAAGCCACTCTCCAACATGTTCTCCACATGTTATTCACTCTCGACACATCCTTGAAGTATCAACAAGTGGTTTAAAGTAATTAAAAATGTTTTGTAACTGGGAAAACGTGACACCTAACGTCAGTCGCTCCAGAAATGCGTTTCGGGTGTGTTCGCTCGGTGTTCGGTAGAGGTCGTGACATACATGTTAAAAATAATAGACTATCAAAATAAACTTGTGATGCATTATTTTAAATTATACTTCGAAGAATATTTATTTTTTATTTATTATTAATATTTATTAGTGTCAATTTGGCCACATTGCAAAATCGTAAACAGACGTCCGAGACATCCGCAAACTCAAGGAAGCGTTGAACCAGCCAATGCCGGAGTCGAAAACATGTTGACAGCGTGGATGACAGATCATCGATAAAAAACCTGGTCACATGGATGCTATGAAGTGCAGGTAAAGAAACAACTTTCGTGTGCAAAACAAGACGAAAAAAGACTCTCTTTTAATTACGCTTCATTAATTAGAAGTAAAATAATGATAGAGCGTGGCTCAGTATACCAAAATTTTTCTGAATGAAAAACGTCACATGGCATATGGAGAAAGGAACAATATCCTTGTCAATAATTTGAAGTAATGAAATGCTTAGAAGAATTTTTTTCAATTGATTTGTACTGCGCGTATAATATTTTTGTATCTAGATCTGGTAACCTATAGATAGTGGGTTGTAGATTGGAGTATTTTGATATTATATAATAATTCAACTGTAATTACTATTTCCAGTTTCCACTAAGGATCTCAATATTATTCATCAAATCATGGATTTTATATACACTTTACCTAGCTCTATATAAATGCGTTTACACTTTATCTCTTTTATTGATCATCTGAATTTGGCTAATGTCTTCTTAAATAAAAGTCAAATGAAAATAATAATTTCTCAAGTGTAGTAGTGTTGAACTCAAAATCTCGAGTTATTTTTAAGCTCAGGTGGACAGTTATTCGAGCATCATTATTTGAGTTTTTCCGTCGAAATCCAGGACATTTTTAAGAAAAAGGAGAAAGTTTCTTCTAATACGTTTACCTTTCGAAAGTCAAGTTCAAATATCTTCCAGTAACAGAATAAAAGTTTTTAAATTATTGTTTCGATATCTGAAACAAAAATCGTTGACAGAAACTGTTGGTTTTTTTGAAAATAAGGACCAGGAAGCAAGCTGCAATCTCCTCGTGGTGAAATCTTAAAACTTATTTTTATACGCCAACTGCAGACGAGCATAATTTAAATATATGTTGTTTCGAGTGTATTGAATTCAAAATTCTATCATTAGCACCCACCAGGCGCGCCAGCAGCGAAACACCGCGCGATACGTTATGGGCGCCAGCTCTTGTAACCGACTATTTCATCAAAACGAAAAGTTTCCCCATATCGGTCAAAGCAGAGTTTTAAAGGGGAAGAATTCTACTTTTTTCAAACTGCTTAAAAAAATGGACGATATCGGAATTTGTGAAAAATCGATTTTAATCATTAATTTCGATAAGTACATCTGAATTTCATAGATGATTTCAAGGATTTCTGAGCATTTGGGGAATTCGAAAAACTTATTGAATTCAAGAAATTAAATAAATTCAAGTAATGTAGAGAATGTAAGGAATGTAGACAACACGAAGAATTAATGAAATTCAAGTCATACAAGGATTTCAGGAAACTCAAGGACTTCAGGGAATCTAAAGATTTTTGGGTTTCCAGAGACTTTAGCAAACTCAAGGAATTTAGAAAATTGTAGACATACTAGAAATAAATGAAGTTAATGGAGTTTAAAAAATTTAGATACTTCTGAGAAATTCATAAGATTTAAAGAATGTTGAAGAAATTATTTGCTGTTTGGAACGTATGTGTAATAAATACAAAGGACAAACTCATCAACAGAGTAGTTTTCAAGAGAAAATATGTCAAATTAAAACTATTTGAATTGTACGATATCAACTGAAGAATAATTTTAGGTAACAAAATCTTCTGATTATTTCCTACGCATTTAAAGATTTTTCCTACTTTTCGCTGTAGTTATTTTCCATTGAGTGACACTATGCTAGACCCCCCCCCCCCCCACCGAAATTTGTTACGTAATCAATGGAAGAACAGTTACATTTTCAACTAGAAAATTAATTTACTACCAAGAAATATTAGATTTTACCCAGAAGGTTGCAATTTTTACTGCAAAAGGTAAAATTTTTACAGTAAGAGATGTTATTTCAAACAAAAAAGATAAATGTCCGACAAAATAGTTGAATTTTTAATTCAGAAGAATCATTAGTTCAATTTCTGTTGGAAAATCAGATATTGTATATCGAGCCAAAAGAAATACCATTTGAATATTAAAATACGACGATTTTGGCAAAAAATCATTTTTTCTATACAACAAATTGAAGACTGGAGTATTTGGTTCAATAAATTGTTCAAACTATTCAGAAAAAATTTTATAAGGAAAGTAAATGTCATTTCAATGTCTTATGTTCTACACATTATTCCCAAATAAAAAAAAAACTTTATATTAATTATCTGCATTTCTGTAAAATTGTTTATAAAGATTTGTCAAGCAATATTTATTTGAACCTAATCTGTCGCCCCCAGAAGATAAAAAAAAAACATTGCCATTCTTCTTTCAAAACGGTTATACCTGCATTTTTCATATTTGTCTGAGAAATGTACGTATGAAAATAATGTATTGTTAAGAAATAAATTGTCCTTAAAAAGGTCAATATTTTCATGCAAATATGAGAACATGTTTCCATACACTTGAAGGAATTATCAAGACAAACCTGATAGCTGTAGTTTTGGTAACAATAACAATATATTAAAACGCATTAATTTAAAGTTTGTTTTTGTTCCGCCAAAAGATTTTCTATTATTTTCAAAACCAAATAAAGATCTGCTAATTGAAAGATTAAAAATCGAATAATTCACAATGTAACTTTTAAAAATGTAGCAGTTTTCAACAAGGAATACGTACAATTGAAATTATTTAAATTTCACGGTTTCAAAGACAAAACAAGTAAATAATTTAATATTAATAAAAAAGGTATGAGTGATGTATTATTCGCTTATTTAATTTGACAGCTATATTGTCCGATTGGCACGCGGATTCAAGCTCGCGCTTTGCTCGCGCTGTCAAGTTAAAATCAGGATATCTCGACTTCCATCAAACATTTTTCAAATCTTAAAGAACCTACGTGTTCTGCAAGAGATAAGGAATGCATGGCCGCTTATAGAATGTTGGTAAGTCTGATAATAAACTATTTATAGCGGTTCAAACATTCGAATTGTGAATAACTGATTAACCGTTGATTTTTAGACAAGCCACCCTCGAAATTCGTGTTCAGCTGGTCAAAATACATAAAAAGCACTTTGGTGAAGCCCGTCACCCCTGTCGGCCACGGCATTCAACCTGGCTCCTAGACTAAACAAAAAGAGCCGTGGACTGAATATCATAGATGCAATAATCAAATTTTCAAACGTTCCCAAAACTTTGAAATCTATGCAATTCATCGGAATTCTGTTAATATAAAATTTTACGTTAATAAACGTTGGCCACCAGCCATTCAAGGAAGAAAAAAAGATGACCCTAGAATAGAACTAAATCTGATTAGGCTGAGTTTTTATATTATTGTTATATGGCTTGCTAAGTCACAAAAAAAGATTCAATAACTCTGAAGCTTGAGTTTCGTTATAGTCATCCGAAATTGCGTGAAAAGTCATATTTTTGAAGTTTTTTATGAAAACAGTAACAGTAACCAATTTATCTAAGAAAAAGAGGGTAAATAGCGACCTTTTACATAAATATTCTTTTCTCATTTATGAATCGTTATGAATACTTATCTTGATACTAGTAAACATAAATTGTCCCTGTTAGCATTTCTCAATGTTGCCTACAACCTCAGATAAAGTTATTTGCGACGAATTTGTTATCAGCTTCATTAGATCATTTTTTTCATCCGTCTTCAATTTTAATATTTGCCAATAATTTTTTTTTTCATTGAAGAAAGGCTTTCATGAACCTATGTCAAATTTCTTGAAAAAAGTTCATATTTTCTGGGTTGAAAATTCGATTGTTTAGTAGAAAATTCGTCTTCTGGATTTAAAAATTAGTTTTTTTTAGAAATTTCTTATATTTCGGTTTAAAATGCAATTGTATGATTGGAATTTAATCTTTTTTGCTAGAAAAATAATCTTGGTTGAAAATTCATCTTTTTGGTAAAAATTCAACTATTTTATTATTATGATATTTTATTTTATTATTTATTTATTTTATTTTCTTTATTTTAAATATTTTATTTATTTTATTATTTATTATATCATGTATTTGATTAGAAATTCATCTTTTTTTAGTAGAAAATTAATTTTCTTTGTTAAATATTTATATTTTTGGTCAAAATTCAACTATTTGGTTAAAAATTAACATTTTTGTTAAGAGATATTTTCTGGGTTAAAAATTCGACTTTTTGGTAGCAAATTCGTCTTTTTGGTTTGAAAATTAATCTTCTTG
The DNA here is from genome assembly GCA_011634705.1 of Andricus grossulariae. NCBI lineage: Eukaryota > Metazoa > Arthropoda > Insecta > Hymenoptera > Cynipidae > Andricus > Andricus grossulariae. The sequence continues at coordinate 229,643,380 of JAABKJ010075445.1, forward strand.
GTTGAAAATTAACATTTTTTGTAAAAATTGAACTATTTGGTTGAAAATTTATGTATTTGGTTGAAAATTCGTCTTTTTTCTAGAAAATTAATATTCGTTTTGATTGACAATTAACATTTTTTTGAAAATTCAACTATGTGGTTAAAAATAAACTTTTTTTACAGTTCATATTTTCTGGGTTGAACATTCGATTGTTTAGTAGAAATCTCGTCTTCTTGGTTTGAAAATTCTTTTTTTTTGTAGAAATTTCTTATATTTTTGTTTGAAATGCAATTGTTTGGTTGAAAATTAATCTTTTTTGCTAGAAAAATAATCTTCTTGGTTGAAAGTTTATCTTTTTTGTAAAAATTCAACTATTTTATTGAAAATTCATGAATTTGATTGGAAATTCATCTCTTTTTTTTTGGTATAAAATTAATCTTCTTGGTTAAATATTTATATTTTTGGTAAAAATTCAACTATGTGATTGAAAATTAAACTATTTGGTTGAAAATTTATGTGTTTAATTATTATTTTCTCAGTGCCCCAGCCATTCTTTTTCGGAAGCAGTAAAAAAAATCTTTCCGCCCCTGATAGCCACAGCCTCATCACGCGCTGCGCGTCTGGATATGCATTTCTCACATCTAGCTTGATTTTGCGATTGTCTTATCAATTTTATGAATTTTTGAAAGAATAAAGATTTGTGCTTTAAAAATGAAGGTCGAGAAGAAATTTGACTCTTTTTGAAAAGAAGGTAATTTTTTTCATTTTTTTTATCTCAAAAGGAAGGTTAGATATTTTCCTATTAGAAATCTGCTTCAGCAATTTTTTACTTTTTTAAATATCATTAAAGGAAATATCTTCAGCCACAGACTTGAGCTTCAAAAATGAAGTTTGAAAATGAAGTGGAGTCTTTTGCATGGACGGACACTTTTTTTTATTTCGTTCGGACTGGAAAAAAGGCTTAAATTTTTTGCTTTACAAATCTTGCAAATAAAAAGTAAATTTTAATTTTAAATTGGTGTAAATAATCGTTTAGAGCATTAGCGCACATATTGAATGAGAAAATATTTTGAATAATTTAATTAGTAATTTTCCACTAAAGTTTAGAGTCCCACTTCTCTCCTAATGTAATTGAAATAGAATTTAAGTAGAAGCGCGTGAAAAACTGAACATTTTCTAATTGAAATCGTTTAAAATTGAACGATTTCGAATTAGAATCGTTCTAAACTGAACAATTTTGAATCGATAGCGTTTTGTAGGTATCAGTGATCAATGAGGCAAACCACGCATTATTCTGCGAAATTATTGGGCGATTTGAAAAAGGGTTTCATCAGAAGGGTTTAAAATAAGCGACTGTTTAAATTTCATGGGCGACTGGAAATTCGGATAGCCTAGGCGAAATAGAAATATGCTTATTATGTTTTGTTTTACCGTAGTCATCTTTTAGCTCTCTCAAAGCAATTGTTCCTCTTATGAAGCTTAACACGTAAAAAGAATGATGACAGTCTCTAAATAGTTAAAATTTATCGAGTAAAATATGCACACGGTTTTATAGAACTGGAAGGTGCTATCTATTGCCTTTTTGTCAGATTACTATCTTGCGAATACAAAAAAATATTCAGCACGAGATTCAAGACAGCTTCTATCGTCAAAATGATAAAGGTCTAATTCATCGCAACGTTGTAAATATTTCAGTTTATTTTTCACACATGACAATTAATGAGGAAACAAACTACTATTTGTCTTCCAGAGCATGCATCAGTGTTCTAATTATTCTTTCCGGATAGCCATATAGATAGATAGCTAAAAATTTATTTTTCGGCATGCTGGCCATCAAAATAAAGTTATCAGGTTTAGAATTTAAAAAAAAAAAGTTCGCATGATTTCTTTGCAGACACTTATTATATATTTTTCATCAAGGCGATATTGATTCACACACTATTGGAAAGTATCCACAGCATTTGAAAAGAAGAAACAACCCTCCTTGATCTTGCATTCATAAAATATTGTTCATGCTATGAGACTGATGGACTTATTATTTTCAATATTTTGTGCAAACTGCGCGCATTCTCAAAAATATTGATCAAGCTAAAAAATTCGTTTCGAAATTTATTTAGAATGTAGAAAAAAAGTTCTAAATGGATGCCTTAAGGTATGTTTTTGAATTATTGTTGGTGATAAAATGACACTTTGCGTGGAAATACCCATATAAGGGCACTGCTGCCTGGCCCATTAGAATTTTCATTTTGTTTGAATAATGAAATTTTAAAAATTATATTTCAGTTAGGGCTCCAAAGCGCTGTTCTCGATTACATTATAACTTACAAATTAGTAAAATTGCACTATTCAAACAAAATGGAAACTCAAATGGACCAGACAGACGTTCCCTTATATATTTTGAAATACTGCCCAAAATTTGAAAACAATATTTACATTTTTCAAATTATGTATATATACCAGAGTGAAAAAGGGTTTTAGAATCTAAATACAATAATATTTTAAGTTAGCAATATTAAACATAAAAACGGTTGCTGCTAACAGCAAAGATTATAACAGTACAGTTGAAAACATTTTTAAGTATAATATTTTATACAAGAATTTCAAAACCAGTATGGTTCCAACTATTAAAAATAATTGTAATGACATTGCTCAAAATTCGAATTTTTAATCTTGAAGAAAGATGCCTGAAAAGTTAGATTGGAAAATTATATATTACTTTAAAAAAATTAGTGATAATTATCAAAAAAACTAATTTCATTTTTAATACGCATAATATTTTGCAAATGAATTAGTAATACCATGGAGCCCTAGAAATAATTGGGTTCCCATTGCGCATAATTGGAAAACTAAAATAGGAATGATTGCACGAAAATTGTTTCAAGGGGATTCTCTGCGATTCGTCACATAATTCGCACTCAATCTCAACAATTTTTAGATAAAAAGAGTTTTCATATTGAACTCCTGAGAGTTATTGAATTTTTTTTAATTTTATAAACAACTTTTATGAGCCATTATCGACATCAGACATTTATGATGCAATAAATAAAGTTTTTTTTACGAAATCGACCAAAAATTACTCGGCAATGACACCTAGTTATCATATATTTCGTCAGTTAATAACAATTGATGCTTGGTTAAATAAACCTAATCAACAAATGCACTATTGGGCTATTTTCTGACGCACTAGCTTGGTTCTTTCAACGTAATCAAATATTATTGACTAATTTATAAACCTTCAGGAATGTTTCTATGACAATCGACGGTTATTACTTTTCAAAACAATTTTTAAACAAATTTGTATTATCTCATGTATATATGATCTAAAAAATTCCACTTTTCATCCGGGAGTTAACTGTGAATTATTTACCAACCATCTCTTGCTTCAAATCAATAACAATTAATGATTGTTCAATCAAAATTAATTAGCAAATGAAATGTACAAACTCAAACTCGGAAAAAACAAAGTACACCATGATTTTGGGTTTATTGTGGACTCTTGAATGCACAAAGATAATTCAAAGACCTACCCCCTATGTATAAAAAAACCACCCCTTGCAAAGAATAAAATCTGCGAAAAACACAGTGCTTGAATCTTTTTCTTTGCAAAAACAACCCCTACATCTCAAAAATAAAACCAAGCCTTAAACTTCTGAAACTTATTAGTGTTGGTATTTTTGAGGAGCCCAAAAATCAGAGACTCTATTTACACTGTTAAATTTTGACAAATTTTACTTCTTGACAAAGTCATATCTGCGTGGTGTCAAGGGGTTGCTGTTCAACTGTAAGGGTTGGAGCTCAAAAATCGGTGTTGATATTTTCGAGAAGCCCAAAAATCAGAGCCTCTATTTACACTGTAAAATTCTGAAAAAGATTATTTTTCGGCGAAGTCATATCTGCGTGCTGTCAAAAGGTTGCTTTTCAACCGTAAGGGTGAAGACCTAAGAATTGATGTTGATATTTTTGAGGAGCCCACAAATCAGAGACTCTATTTACACTGTAAAATTCTGAAAAAGATTATTTTTTGACTCTATTTACACTGTAAATAGTCTCCGATTTCTAGGATGCTCAAAAATACCAACACCGATTTTTGGGCTCCAGCCCTTACAGTTGAAAACCAAACCCTTGCCACCACGAAGATATGAGTGTCATAAAATAATCTTTTTCAGAATTTTACAGTTTAAATAGAATTTTTGCTTTTTGGGCCCCTCAAAAATACTGACACCGATTTTCAGGCTCCAACCATTAGAGTTTAAAAGCAACCCCTTGGCACCACGCATATATGACTGTGTCAAAAAATAATGTTGTTCAGAATATTTCAGTGGAAATAGAATCTCTGATTTTTGGGCTCCTCAAAAATACCGACACTAATAAGTTTCTGAGGTTTGAGTGCTTACTAAGGGGTTGGTTTCCTCTTTTTGTATATAAATTTAATCATTTTAGTTGAAAATTCAAGTCTTTAGTTGAAAATTTAATTATTTATTTGAAAATTTCACTTTACTTTCTCATAAATTTATTCTTTTGTTTGGAAATTCAAATGTTTTGTTGATAAATTTCTTCTTTTGGTTTTAAAAAATTCAACTATGAGAAGAAAATTGAAGTATTTTGTACTATATTCCGTTTTTGGCTAAAAATCGATATCTTTTAGTTTGAAAATGCAACAATTTGGTTCAAAATGGATGCAATTTGTTGAAAATTCGTCTTTTTGTATATAAATTTAATGATTTCAGTTGAAAATTCCATTATTTATTTGAAAATTTCACTTTAGTTTCTCATAAATATATTCTTTTGGTTGAAAATTAAAATGTTTCGTTGATAAATGGCCTCTTTTGGTTTGTTAAAAATTCAACAATTAGGAAGAAAATTGAACGATTTCGTACTAAATTCCGTTTTTGGCTGTAAATCGATGTCTTTTAGTTTGAAAATGCAACAATTTGATTGAAAATTCCTCTTTTTGTATATAAATTTAATCATTTTAGTTGAAAATTCTAGCCTTTAGTTGAAAATTCAAGTCTTCAGTTAAAAATTCAATTATTTATTTGAAAATTTCACTTCACTTTCTCATAAATTTATTCTTTTGGTTGAAAATTAAAATGTTTCGTTGATAAATGGCCTCTTTCGGTTTGTTAAAAATTCAACAACTAGGAAGAAAATTGAACGATTTTGTACTAAATTCCGTTTTTGGCTAAAAATCGATGTCCTTTAGTTTGAAAATGCAACTATTCAGTTAAAAATTTATATATTTTGTTGAAAATTCATGTTTTTGGTCCCTAGTAAAAATATTTCGTCTTGAAACAGACTTGGACAGGAGCGAGACTTAGAAGTCGTAGATGAAAGTCTTACGTTAACGGTTGAAATTCTCGATGGGGGTATTTGCTAAGCGTGATTTTTTCATATCTCGACGTTCACCTATTAAAAAGAGAAATTTTTGTAAGAGACACCAAAGACTTATATGCCTCCATCACTCATGCACACATAGAGCCTATTTACAAAACGTGACAGTTTCTGCTTTCGTGGAAAAAATTTGCACGTCAGTCTCAATCGACATTGAGGATATCTGTCTAATACCGGAGAAAAAATGAAGATCGCCATATACATTTTAATTCTTACATTTTCGTATCATCTGGATTTTGTTGGTAAGTTTAATTAGGTGACCATACTCATAATTTTTATACTCATGTCCACTTTCTAAGGCTTGTGACTTTTCTGCTACAATTTCTTTAACCTTCTGCAAGTTTTTGAAAATAGAATTCTTTAGTTGTTAAATATAAAAAGCTTTCTGTTATGGGGAAATATATTCGGTTTCTTATAAAATTGTTTGCTACATAACAAATATTTGTATATGTGTTACTTATATGTTTCAATATTCATTCTTCGATCATCTGTACTGGGGGCGGAAAATACAAAAAAAATGCGAGATAGCAGTATTTAGGGTCTTTTGTAGTTTCTGATTATAAATCTGAAGTCGATATTACAAAATGAAATCTTAAGGATATATTACCGCATCTCAAGATTTTAAATTTTTGTTGAAATTTCATGAAATTTCGTATCTAGTTGTTTTCAAGATTTTGATTTTGAATTGGATGTAAAAATTACATTATATTCTATAGCGGTCATCACAATTTCTATTCAGGTGTTCACGCAGTGAGGGAAAGAATAATTTTCAAAATTTATAATATTCAGGCATTGGTGAATTAAGTAACTCGAATTGCGAAAATTTCAGGGGTTATCTAACAAGAAACCCTAGGTAGGTCTCCGCCTCCGATATTATTCAGTCTGACATATGTGGTAGCACTCTTTGTATGCCACTTGAAAGTCTTAGGTACTGTCTTCTACAATCTCCACGTCGTTGTCGGATGGCGTATTACTTCCGGTCGCGTCGGAATCAATCGTTCGGTGAACGATCGTGGTCGTAGCTGCCGGAGGCTACATCTTTGCCAATTTTCAAAAAAAAAAAAAAACCTTCTTTTGGAAACAAAAGGAGTGCTGTATTGGACAGGCTAGGGGACTCGTGTCCTGGATCAAATCAATGCAGGGTATTTAGAAGTTAAGGATCACGGTGATAAATTGCCTTGTCCATTTTTCGTTTACTTTAACATGACTGAGCATGATTCCTTTGCTACCCCACGCCAGTCCGTCATTAATTGAAAACATTTTGGTCCTTCGAGCCGGATAGTGGGTTGGCGAGCGGAACGTGATCTTCAAGTATGCTTTTTTGAAATCTCAAAGTGTTAAGAGATTCTTTGACATTTTGAAGAATGCATTGCTATTAATGTCTTTCGAATGATTTTTAATAGTGAAGACATCTAATGTATGTGGAATGACATTTTCTGTGAAAAAAGGAATGCCTTTCATCATCTAGTTTAAAACAGACTTAGATTACAATAGATTATGCTGATGAAATATCACATGAATTATAAAAAATTAAAAATTCACGTAGAGGCTTATTTTTTATCTCATTTTCGTCAGATTTTACATACTGTCAGAATTTTGTTAATTGTTAGTGAAACAATGTATCCATTGCTTCAAATGTCATGAAATTACATAACGTGCAATTTTAAACAATTTTGACGTGAAATACACGCAGTTTGTGTGCTTTTGTGCACTTTGAATTTCAGCTTTAAAGCCTTTAGATTTAGGTATGCAATTTAAACCACTCGCAAAGTGTCGGTTGTTCAGATTGACATGTCTGCCAGATTCAACATATTGTGCTTTGACACTGTACATTTAAAATTCAATTTTCAAGGTAATAATTTAAAAAAATATAATATTCAATCGTTAAATTATTCTTATATTGTGAATTTGACACTATACAGGTTTGGAGTAAAAAGATTGCCGATATATACAAAAATCATTGTATCTGATCCAAAGGATCTATATGTTAACCGAGCATCTACATTTGCCGATTATCAAAAAAATAATTATTACGAGCGGTCCAGAATTCTCAGTTAGGATGTTCGAGGAATTTATTCTCAAAAAATATTTGGGGATACCTATACCAAATAGTCTAATTTCCAAAAATAGAATAGCTAAATTTTCAGATCTAAAATTAATTTTCATAAAAAAGCTATTTTGGAACAAAATGTTTCAATTTTTAACTAAAATAATGAATCTTGAACTGCAGTAGTTAAATATTTAGTTAAAAAAATAAACTGTAAATAAAATTTTTAACCACAAATTTTGAAACAAAAAATGACTCACATAATTCTTGAATTTTCTATGAAATAGATTAATTTTCAAACAAATAATTTACTTTACAAACCGAAAAGACGAATTTTCAATTTAACAGTTTAATTATCAATCACGAACGTGATCATTTCAAAATTTTCAAATTTTCAAAAAGGAGATTAATTTTTCACCTAACACTTTAATTTTCCACGAAAATCATGAATGTTCAAGGAGGAAGATTAATTTTCTACCAAAAAAGATTAATTTCTGACAAAATAACTAATAGCATGTATGTTAGAACTAAGATCAAACGATAAGATAATAACATTCTATTTTAATTTAAAAAATCGTGACTCTGTATTCTGTTTATTTTGACTTTATTCTGATTTAAGAAGTGTCTGTAATGAAACAGTAATGTAATTTTTGGTTGCCCGTTATTGTCGTCTGACTGTGAACATAAAAAACTGTAAATCAAATGAAAACAATCAATCTTTAACATGAATTACTCCGAAACATCTGGGATAGAAGTGTATTACTGTAGAATACTAAGATTACACTAAATTACTTATATTACTCCAGATTTTCAGTGGATTATGCCAGATTACACCGGATTACTAGTTCGGATGTCGTCGGCATGTGCAGTTGGTCATGGTGGCTCGTAGGCATGCGGAGCGGATCATGATGTGCTGTGGACTTGCGCAGTGGGTTATGGTGGTCTGTAGACGTGCACAATAGGTTAATGCTGGTTAATGGTTAATGCGCTATATGTCGTCGTCACAATCATGGTTTGAACTATGGTACGGGCCACAATCACAGCCATAAATGTAGATATTTATATTATAAAAAGAGTTTTTGTTTTAATCTCGCACCTCAATAATTTTTCAGGAAAGCTTTTTATGCTAAAAAGGTCGAGACGAAAGTTGTAGGGTTTGCAGGGAGGTATACGATCGTGACCTTGACTTTGACCTTGGCCTTTATTCTTGAGACTTGTTTGACGGGTAACTTGAATTTTTTGAATAAAAGCTCTCTTTTTAACACCGGAAATGTAACACTCGCGCGAGAAATTCTGCGCTCTATACTTCTATTTTATTGTCGTGAACTCATATCCCTGTGGTGTAAAGGTCATGTAGGGATCATACAGGGGACTAATTGAAAAAATTGTAGACAGATATAACAAACGTTTAAAAGAAATTCTAATTACATTTCTCAAAATGAAGTACTTGCAATAAATGCATTGACTATTGCCGTCATTCAGTCGCTACAGATTTTTGATGTAGCCTCCAGGGTCCACGACAAGGACGTAAGGGGTTGGATTTTGAGACCTAACACAGTCCAGCTAATCAAGGCAAGACGGGTTGCCCAGTCGGTTAGGACAAGGCGCTGTTGCCCAGCCAATTAAGACAAGGCCCTGTTGCCCAGCCAATTAAGACAAGGCGGGTTGCCCAGTCGGTTAAGACAAGACACTGTTGCGCAGAAAATTAAGCAAAGACATATATTTTATATGCAGGCGCGTATGCGCACGTATGTGTAACAACATGCGCACACACATTCGCTTCTTATTCATTTACTATTTCGACCTCTCTATTTGCAGCATCCAAAAGTTAGGTAATAATTTTACGTTTTAATGGTTGCAACATTTTATCCAACTTCAGATAAAAAATGAAAAAAATGAAATGTTTTCTTAGCAATCATCGTTTTTGTTGAAAATTTCACTGTTTCGTTGACATTATTTTTTTAATATGAATTTTCTTAACTGAAAATGTAATTGTTCTCTTTTTTGTTGAAAATTCGACTAGTTGGTGTAAAATCTATCTGTTTTAATAAAAATGGTCTTTTTTGGTTGAAAGTTCAACTACTTCGTTCAAAGTTGAGCTACTTTTTGAAAAATCGATTTTTTTGTTGTTTAAATATTCATCCTTTTATTTAAAAATTTAACTAATTTGCTGAAAATTTCTTTTTTGTTTTTGAAAACTAATTTTTTCAACTACAAATCTAACTATTCCATTTTGCTTGGAAATTATTATTTTTTTTACTAAATTCAACTGTTCTTGATTTGAAATTAACATCCGTTTGGTCGAAAATTCAACTAATTGGTGGTAAATTGAAAATTAAACTATTTGACTGAAAATTCATGTTTATGTATTTGGTTGAAAGTTCGTATTTTCTGATAGAAAATAAATCTCCTTGGTTGATAATTATTCTTTTTCGTGGATTTTTGTTTTCACTCAACATTAACATTTTTTTTTGCAAATTCAACTAATTGGTTGAAAGTTGAAGTACTTTGTTGCACAATATATAAGAATTGAATTTTCTTTTTTTTTCGTCTGGGAAAATTTATAATTTTTAAATTTAGGTAGAAACCTAAGTTTTTTTTGGTTGAAGATTCATCTATTTGGTGAAAGAAAGTTTTTGAGTTGGTTGAAAATTCATGTTCATATATTTTGTTGAAAATTCGTAACCACTTAGGAAAACATACACGGAGACACAGACGAATAAGAGAACTGTGATTTTTAAAATAAACTAATCTTTTAATACTACCATTGATTTCATACGTACCGTCAAGCGGGGAATACCCAAATCTGCCACTGCTTTCTCTCGAGCTCGATGCTCGTCGGGGCAAGTTGATCCCCATTTAATCCAGCCAACACTGGAACTTCTGTATGCAATTCCGTATAAAATTTTTGAGTAACTCAATACAAAGTAACGTTCACTACCGCACGTTACATTAGGAAAATTGTTTATGATATTACCACTAAATTACATGTATATAGAGCTATTTCTACCGTAATTTATGTATAAATAGTCAGATTTCTTCATGACGTGTAGACACTTCCATAAAAGAAACGAATCTTCTGGTAAAAAAAATTAATATTGTGGAAACGTTCTTTTTTCCGTTTACACTATTTTTGCACAATTACCTCTTCTCAAGTTATAGCGCTACAAACAATTCAATTTGCCCTAAAATTCACATATTTGCAGTAAATACCTCATGACCTATTAGACTGAAAAATGTCTTTGAAGAATGCAAATTTCTTTTCAATACTATAATCTAAGTTATTCGATTCCTGTGATAACGAATCATTTTTATTTGAAACCAAGAATTTTTAAATATTTAAATCTAAAGTTAATCGAAATTTAATCCTTCAAACTAAAAATTATGCAATTATTAAGGTATTTGGGACAATTGGAAGTTGCGTAATTTTGGAAGTTTTTATTTTAAAATGTTCACCATAGACAAAATTGAAAGCGAATATTAATTCGTATTACATGTTTGGTTCTTAAGACAAAAATGATCGGCTAATACAAGGGATTTCAAATATTTTAGGGGATTTTTTAAAACATTTGCGGAAGTTTCAAGGGCACTTAAAAGTTTGGAGAGACTTCATTTTAAAATACTTAAAAGGCCTTTAAAAGTTGTAGGGTATTTTAGAAGATTCCGAAGGATTCTAGTCGCTCGTTTTGAAATTGAAATACTAAAAAATACAATTTATCTTCGAATTTGGCCTAAATTGTGCTATTTTTGACGATTTGGACTTGTAGCTTTAGTTTCAGGCGACGTCCACATGTGGCCTGACGCCAGCGAACCAGTTCTAGATCAAAACTGCTCGCTCCGACTGAAACCAACCCCATCCTTTAGCACCCAAGACACGTTGCTTGAGCAATCCGGAATAGGCGTTCGCCGGCAACCTAAAAACAACAGACGACGTCACCATGCGATTGACAATACACACGGAATGAACTTCCGACATACGACAATCGTCTGATCGGCTGACAATGTATCCAACCCATGACACACGTAAATGGGTGCCATGGTGATAGAATATCATTAGCCAGGCTTCAGTCTTTTAGAGACCCCTGACACCTCAGGACGCATTAACCGCGTAAGCCGGAGCTGAGTCTACGAAACCCGCTCCAACATGGTCATAGTCGATGCCCCTGGGCGAAGCTGCCTTCATGGATTAACCCTTTCAGGTTTTGCCCAGCAAAGAAACATGATAATGGTTTCAATACGAAACCAGATCAAACTAAGAAGACCAAGGCGCCTGACCTGAGGGGAGCAGATTAGCTGTTTGCCGATATACGAATGGAGCTGAAGCATTACAAGAAGGGATTACGGGGACGACCTGCTTCTAGCTGCTCCCGGCCCAAGGGAGTGAGGGGGAAAAGGAAGAGGAAGGATACGCGAAGAGCCCCTTCGCCTCGTTTTCGAATAGCTCTTCTCCCAGTCTGGTCTTTTTTCATTGGTCAGTTTTTCGATTTGCTTCTCCCAGTGTCAAGTGGACTCCTCCGCTAACCTTTGACTGGTCACGGTCGAGGCACTTACGTAACCTCTCCCAGTATTTCACTGGTCAGATGAGCTGCATCATGGCCACCACTCTATTTACGGAATCAACCACACCTAGGACTGGGCTTAGTCATGGTTTGCTTATATGACCCTTCATCATTCAATGCTATACTTGTAGCTTATGTTTTCTATCATTATTCATCGCCGACTTCTCGACGTACCATCACAAAAATAATGGAATATTTTGAATTTCAGTTTAAAATATTCCATTTTCAATTTAAAGAAATAAATCATTTTCAAGAAAATATTTTTCAACTAAATAATACCATATTTCGACAAAAAAAGCGTATTTTGATTTTCAAGAAAAAAATGGAATATTTTGAATTTCAGTTTATAAATATTCCATTTTCAATCTAAATAAATGAATCTTTTGTAGGACAATATTTTTCAACTAAAAAATACCAATTTTCGACAGAAAATAGCATATTCTAATTTTCAATTAAAAAAATTAATTTCCAATTTAAAGAAATAAATAATTTTTAAGAAAATAGTATTTAACTAAAATATACAAGTTTTCAACAAAAATAATGGAATATTTTGGATTTCAGTTTAAAATATTCCATTTTAATTTATAGAAATAAATAATTTTCAAAACAATATTTTTCAACTAAAAAATACAAATTTTCGATAAAAAATAGCATATCCTGAATTTCAAATTGAAAAAATTAATTTCCAATTTAAAGAAATAAATAATTTTGAAGAAAATATTTTTCAACTAAAAAATACCAATTTTTGACAAAAAATAGCATATTTCGAATTTTATTTAAAACAATTAATTTCCACTTTAAAGAAGTAAATAATTTTGAAGAAAATAGTTTTTAACTGAAAAATACAAATTTCCAACAAAAATAATAGAATATTTTGAATTTCAGTTTAAAATATTCCATTTTCAATTCAAATAAATGAATCTTTTGTAGGAAAATATTTTTCAACTAAAAAATACCAATTTTCGACAGAAAATAGCATATTTTAATTTTCAATTAAAAAAATTAATTTCCAATTTAAAGAATTAAATCATTTTTAAGAAAATAGTATTTAACTAAAATATACAAATTTTCAACAAAAATAATGGAATATTTTGAATTTCAGTTTAAAATATTCCATTTTCAATTTAAAGAAATAAATCATTTTCAAGATTTGAAATCCCTTGAAACTTTTTTAAACTCTCAAAAATGCCTTGAATTAATTTTAAATACCCTAAAATATTTGAAAACCTTTGAAAATCCATTGAGTTAATGAAATCGATTTAAAATTCCTTTAATTTTGTATTTAAAATACCCTAAAAGATTTAAGATCTTTTAAAACATGTTGAAATCCCTTAAAAAATTTTAAAACTCTTGAAAATTACATAAAATTAAAAAAAATTTTGTTAAAATCTTTAAAATTCTTTGAAATCACTTCAAATTATAGAAATATATTAAAAATACCTTAAGATATTCTAAATCTTTTGAAATCCCTTAACATTTTTTTAAACTCTTGAAAATTCCTTGGAATTTTTAAAAATATCCTCAAATATTTAAAATACTTTGAAATCCCTTAAAATTATCGAAATCAATCAAAAATGCCTTGGAATCATTTAAAATATTCTAAAATCTTTAGAATTCTTTTAAATCTTTAGAAATACCTTTAATTACTTAAAAATCTATGAAATCCCTCAATTCTTGTGAATAAATTCTTTGAAATCCATTCAAATTTATAAAATCCTGTAAAATTCTAGGAAATCTGATATCTCCCGAAATCCTGGAAATTTCAATAAAATACCTTGAGAGCTTTTAAAATTCCTTAAAATCACTGAAATTTTAAGAAATCTTATCAAATCCCTTGGAATCTTTTTAAATATTTTAAAACCTTATAGGTCCTGCCAAATCGTTCCATATATTCCGAATTTCTAGGAAATTCTTTAGAACGGCATGAAAATTCTTTAAATCCCTTAAAATCCCTTGAAATTTTTTCTAATCTCTTAAAAATGTCTTGGAATAATTTTAAATACCCTAAAATATTTTAAATCCTTTGAAATCACATTAAGTTACTGAAAGAAATTGAAAATTCCATGGAACATTTTAAAATATACTCATATTTTTCAAATCCTTAGAAATCTTATGAAATTATCCACTTGTAATCAAATGTAATCCACTTGTAATCCATTTAATTCCAAGTAATCAACTTTACGTTAAGTGTAATCAACTTTAATCCATATAATTCAGAGTAATACACTTGTGATCAAGTGTAGTCCACTTGTAATCCATATAATTCGGAGAAATCCACTTGTGATCAAGTGTGATCCACGTTAAATCCATGTAATTCAGAGTAATCTACTTGTAATCAATTGTAATTCACTTGTAATCAAGTAGGTAACAAAGTGTAATACACTTGTAATCTATTTTATTCGAAGTAGTCCTCTTGTAATCCATATAATTCGGAGTAGTCCTCTTGTAATCAAGTACAATCCACTTTTAATCTATATAATCGGCGTAATCCACTTTCATCCATATAATATGCGAGTAATACACTTGTAACGAAGTGTAATCCACTTGCCACCATCAATATATTTCAGAGTATTTCACTTTTTCTCAAGTTTAATCCCCTTGTAATCCATATAATTCCAAGTAATCCACTTTGAATCAAATGTAATCCACTTGCACTCCATACAATTCCAGGGAATCTACATTTAGTCAAGTGTAATCCACATAATTCAAAGAAATACACTAATAATCAAGTGTAGTCCAAATGCAATACATTCTATTCGGAGTAATCCACTTGTCATCAATTGTAATTCACTTGTAATAAAGTGTAATCGACTTGTAATCAAGTGTAGTCCACTTTTGATCAAGGGTAATCCACTTCTAATCAAGTGTAATCCACTTTTAGTCCATTTAATTCCAAGTAATCCACTTTAAGTTAAGTGTAATCCACTTTCAATCCATATAATTCAGAGTAATCCACTTGTCATCAATTGCAATCCACTTGTAATAAAGTGTAATCGACTTGTAATCAAGTGTAGTCCACTTTTGATCAAGGATAATCCACTTCTAATCACGTTTAATCCACTTGTAGTCCATTTAATTTCAATTAATCCACAAGTTGAACCACGTTGTTAAAGATTCATTTTTTTAAATTAAAGATTCATAATTTTTTTTTAAAATCCATTTTTTTGTTGTTCAAAATTTTAATATTTGCTTGAAAATTTATGTATTTTGTTGAAAATTCGGCGTTTTTGGTTAAATTCAACTGGTTTTGATTTAAAATGAGAATCTTCTTTGTCTGAAATATCAATTATTACATTTTTGTTAAAAATTAATCTTTTTTAGTTTAAAAATTCAAAAATTATGTTGTAATGTTATGTCTTGTTTTGTAAAAAAATAATCTTCTTGGTTAAAAACACAGCTATTTGATTAAAAAATGTATGTATTTTGTTTATAATTTGTCTTTTTAAGTAGAAAATAAATCTTTTAGCTTGAAAATTCAACATTTTGGATACAACAAATTTTCTTTGTTAATTATTACCCTAAAAAATTCTTGCTTTTGTGTATTTTTTCTCACCAAGATTTTAGGAAAAAAATCTTAAAGTATCTTAGAGAATCCCACAAATCGTGGAAGGTTTCCCCAGAAATGTTGAAAACAATTTTTATAATTTTAGTGAAAAAGAAAACCAGTAATTTATAATAAAAGTTGAAAATTTGAAAAAGTGTAATTTATGGAACAATTTTTATTACTCGTCAAATTTTGAACATTTGTAGACAAATTACACATTGTTAGAATCGAAAAAATTTTATATACTAAAAAACGTTACAAATCAAATTAATATTATTTTTTTTATTCTTTATATTAGAAATAAGGTATTTTACGATACATGTCAATAAATTAAAAACTCGGGAAGTTCATTAAAACAAATCAATATCCTTCTCATAGAAAACCGTCAACCGGGTAAAAACAAAATTAAATTTTTTCAAAAATCATGTTTTCAAAAAAATGTTTTAAAGCCTTTTTGCATTTTTAGTAACAAGGAACAGTATTGAAGCTATTCAATATTTATTGCTGTGTATAAAGTTGGCAATTTGTCTTTTTTAGTTCAAAATTCAACTATTTGGTTGAAAATTGGTCTTTTTTAGTTCAAATTTGTTTTGTTCTTGGTTGAAAATTATTTGAAGATGCATAATTTTAGTTGAAAAATCATCTTTTAGATTTAAAATTCAACCATTCCAGTTGAAGATTCGTCATTTTAGTTAAAAATTCACCAGTTTAATTGATTTATATATATTTTTTCGTTTCTAACATTTTTTAAACTTAATATTTGTATTTTTAAACTAAAAAAGATCAGTTTTTATCAAAAAGTTGCGTATAATAAATTTTCATTGAAGTGAATTCATTTTCAATTGAAAAAATAAACGAATTTTCTACAAAACTGTTTAATTTTGTACCAATAGTGGAATTTTCAACCAAATAGTTACATTTTTAACAAACGAAAAATCATTTTCTACCAAAAAGACGAACTTTCAACAAAATACATACATTTTTAACCAAATAGTTCAATTTTCAATCAAGAAGATTAAATTTTCTACCAAAAAAGAATTTTCAAAAAATTACATACATTTTAACTAAATATTTTGAACAATGTATGTGATGTTGGTCCAATTTTTATTTAAATAATTTTAGTTTATATTTTTTTCGTTTATAAAAATTTTTAACTAAATATTTGTATTTTTAAACTAAAAAAGATCAGTTTTTATTAAAAAGTGTAGTTAAATTTTCATTGAAGTGAATTCATTTTCAATTGAAAAAATAAGCGAATTCTCTACAAAACTGTTTAATTTTGTACCAATAGTGGAATTTTCAACCAAATAGTTACATTTTTAACAAACAAAAAATCATTTTCTACTAAAAAAGACGAACTTTCAACAAAATACATACCTTTTTAACCAAATAGATCAATTTTCAATCAAGAAGATTGAATTTTCTACCAAAAAAGAATTTTCAAAAAATTACATACATTTTTAACTAAACATTTTGAACAATGTATGTGTATCTTTCAGCAATGACAAACTCAAATCCAGTGTTTCGGTACAAAATGTAAGAGATTTTATCAACGAAATCGAGCCCGTCCGTTAAAATGCACCGAAACTGCAATTTTCCATAAAAAATTGTTTAAACCATTGCAAGGGGCATATATATTTGAATAATTCTTAATATCACGTAATCATTGTCAAATCTCAAGAAATACATTTTTTACACATCAAATTGTTCTTCTGAAAAGTTAAAAAAAGATGTAATCTTTGTTGCTCAATATAAATATATATATTTTTTATAAAAAAAAGATTCATTTGCCCACAGAAACTTTTTCCGCTCATCTGAGCGCCGCACTATGGGCGCTTGTGTTGTATTTTGTTTTGAAATCGTAGAACTTTAAATAAATCCTTAGCGAATATAGGGAACATATAGAGAAATTTATAAAAAAATGTTTTAGCCTTGACAATCTCGGTTTAAGCTAGAAATTTTTTGAAAAAATTTCATTTTCGAATATCACGGGCGTATAAATATTATATTGTATGTTTTACATATTAAAAAAAAATTTTAATCGTAATTTAAATATTTTAATCCTTGAATAGATGAATTATTTGTTTCAAAACAAATTTCATGATTATGAGTATTCA
This sequence comes from Andricus grossulariae, assembly GCA_011634705.1. Classification (NCBI taxonomy): domain Eukaryota; kingdom Metazoa; phylum Arthropoda; class Insecta; order Hymenoptera; family Cynipidae; genus Andricus; species Andricus grossulariae. The sequence continues at coordinate 229,661,020 of JAABKJ010075445.1, forward strand.
AAAGTTTCGGGGGCCGCTGATTTAATTTCAAAGTAAAGATTTTAAATTTCGAAATAGCGAATTACTCGGTTACTCGGAGGTTTTCGGGTCGCTGATTTCATATCCAAAGTAAAAATTTCTGAGTTCAGAATAACAAATCTAATATGACGGATCATAATTGTCCAAATAAAACTATTTTAACGAAGAATTGCTGCACAGGGGGTTTTCGGTCGCCAATTTATATTTTTTTTAAAGTTAAATAATTTGCCGATCCAACGATTTTCAGAAAAAAATAAATACCCATAATACCCGAAAACCCCCTGTGTAGAAATTTCTAGTCTTTGTTTCATTTTTTCAATTATGATGTTAGCATATTTTTTGGAACAAACAATTTTATTCAGAGATTACTCACGTATTTCAAAAATTGAAAACAAAAGACTTTAAGAAATGTTTTCCTTCAAAAAATAAGCCGTGACTTATTGGTGTTCAATAATTTTCGAGAAATTGGTAAAGAGAGACAGTAAGAAAAATTAAATTACAAAAACCATTGTAGAATACTTATTTTTCGTAAGTTTGAAACTTTTTTTATGGAAAATAACGTTTTTCCTTTTACAAGACATGACAGATAATATCTTTGTAAAACTATGTGAAAATTTTGTTTCTTCAGGGACCTGATTTTTTGGCACGACAACCAACTTATGAAAAATTTTGTATTTTCTTGAAGGCTATCAAAACTCTTAAAAACCTTTCAAATTTTTTCCGTTATCTTCAAAATTCTACAGTTTCCTTGAAAATTTTAAAAATCTTTTAAATATTATTTTAAATCATTTAAATTTTCCCTAAGGTTGCTTAAATCCTGCACAATAAAAAAAAATTTCTCAAAATATTCCATTTTCCTTTTCGACATACTTTGATATCTTTCAAACTCTAAATTTGGTGAATTTAACAGTTATAATCTTACAAAAATTTCATTGAAAAGCTTTGAGTTTATATTTAGTTCTTAACAATCCGTAAGTGAAACGGTTTTTTATTTTATACAAAATTTTAATACGTTCTCATCCTATAATTAGAAGGTATTAGACTTATGTAAAATTTGTTCCCCCCACCTCACCCTGTTTTTGTCAAATGTCCACGTTTTGACACGTTTTGACGTTTTGTCTATATGTCTGTCAATCTGTTAGTCTGCATATTTTTAGTTTGTTAGCAGGATACATTTTTAAGTTCATAGTGGTTGCAAAGTTGACCTTCAGAAAAGTCCAAAATATGCTCCCAATCCATAATAATATTTTGAAATCAAAAAAATTCGCCGTTGGTACTCTTAACGAAACAGGTCCGCAATAATCAATCTTAAACCAAAAAAATAACTTTTTAACAAAATTGTTTAATTTTTAACAAAATAGATAAAGTTTTAACAAAATAGTTAAATTTTCAACCAAAAATACTAAGTTTCTTTCGAGAAGAATAATTTTCTACCCAAAAAGACGAATTTTCAACCAAATAGTAGAATTTTCAACTATAAATTTTCAACTAAAAAAAATACATTTTTTTATAAAAAAATGAACAGTCAAGTAAATAACTATATTTTCAATAAAAAGATGAATTTTCAACAACAATAATCAACCTTAAACCAAAAAAAAAGAACTTTTTAATTAATTTGTTTAATTTTCTACAGAAAAAGATGAGTTTTCATTCAAATAGTTGAATTTTCAACTAAAAAAAAAATAAATTTTCGACAAGAAATTGAACAGTTAAGTAAATAATTAATTTTTCAATCAAGGAGATGAATTTTCAATTACAATAATCAACCTTAAACCAAAAAAATAAGTTTTTAACGAATTTGTTTAATTTTCAACAAAATAGATAAAGTTTAAAAAAAATAGTTGAATTTTCAACAAACAATACTAAGTTTCTATCGAGAAGAATAATGTTCTACCCAAAAAGACGAATTGTCAACCAAAAAGTAGTATATTCAACTATAAATTTTCAAATAAAAAATTCATTTTTTCACAAAAAATTGAACAGTTAATTAAATAACTAAATTTTCAATAAAAAGATGAATTTTCAACAACAATAATCAACCTTAAACCAAAAAAATAACTTTTTAAAGAAATTGTTTAATTTTCTACCGAAAAAGAAGAATTTTCATTCAAATAGATGAATTTTCAACTAAAAAAGATAAATTTTCGACAAAAAATGGAACAGTTGAGTAAATAATTAAATTTTCAACTACAATAATCAATCTTAAACCAAAAAAATAACTTTTTAACAAAATTGTTTAATTTTTAACAAAATAGATAAAGTTTTAATATTCGGGAATTTTCCAATTTCGGAATTTTATTATTCGGGAATTTTATTATTCAGGAATTTTATTATTCGGAAATTTGATTATTTGGGAATTTTATTATTCGAGAATTTGATTAATTGGGAATTTTATCTCTGGGGAATTCTCTGATTCGGAAATTTTATTAGTTGGGAATTTTATTATATGGGAATTATATTATTAGGGAATTTTATTATTCGGGGATTTTATTATTTGGGAATTTTATTATTCGGGAATTTTATTATTTCGGAATTTTCCTACTCGGGAATCCTCCGATTAGGAAATTTTATTGTTTGGGAATTTTTTATTCGGGAATTTTATTATTTGTAAATTTTATCATTCAGAAGTTCTCCAATTCGGAAAATTTATTATTTGAGAAATATATAATTAGGAAATTTTATTTTTTATTCGGGAATTTTATTGTTTGGAAATTTTATCATTCAGAAGTTCTCTAATTTGGAAAATTTATTATTTGAGAAATATATAATTAGGAAACTTTATTATTCGGGAATTTTATTATTCAGGGATTTTAATATTTCGGCATTTTTTTACTCGGGAATTTTATTATTCGGGAATTTTAGAAATCGAGAATTTTATTATTTGGAAATTTTATCATTCGGGAATGTTATTATTTGGGAATTTCATTATAATTCGGGAATTCTCCAATTCGGAAATTTTATTATTTGGGAATTTCATTATTACGGAATTTTATTATTCGGGAATTTAATTATTTGGGAATTTCATTGTTTGGGAATTTCTATTATTCGGGAATTTTTTTATTCGGGAATGTTATTATCTGAGAATTGCATTATTCGAGAATTTCTTTATTCGGGAAATTTATTATTTGGGAATTTTATTATTCGGGACTGTTATTATTTGGGAATTCTCCAATTCGGGAATTTTATTATTTTGGAATTTCATTATTAGGGAATTTTATGATTCGGGAATTTTATTACGTGGCAGGGTTCTGAAGCCTTGTTCTCAGTTACATGGCAATTTAAAAATTAATAAATTGGCTGATTCGACTGAGGCCTCATACGTGAAAGTACACAACAAGTCTAATATCAGGCCGAATGATTTAGTTCTTCCTAGAACTGCTGGCCCACGCTGTTTCTCAGCGCACAGGCAGTGTCAACAATGCATCGCCACCCGTAGCCGAGCGAAAAAAGCGTGAGAAAAATCCAATAGAAACGATTCAGATGGCCCTGACTGCTTACGTTTTAAACGACTGCTTTAGTACCACGGCCAGTGCGAGGCAGCCCCCGAAACTGGCCTTGGCGCATGAGAGGGAGCGAGACTGAAAGCTTGCTCTCTACTCCCTCCAGTGCTCAAGACTTAGGTATCAGATACGCTTATCCTTCTTCTTCTTTGGTGTGCATTTTCTTTAGCGCTAGGTCTGTCGAAATATGTCCAGGTTTCCGCATTAGACATCCCGTGCTGATAATAGCGAGACCTATCCGGGTATAGCAAGCAGTTTTATAGTGATCTAGACTTCCGAATATGTATTGTTATGTCGTGTCCAATTTATGTGATTTCACTACTTATGGGGTTCATGTACCGTACAGCGTAAAAGATTCAAAGCATGAAGTATATAAGTAGAGAAAAGTAAAAAGGAAGGAAGCGATATTAGAATAGTAAAGTTTAGACTAGGAGTTCACAGTCTTTAAGAAATTTAACAATTAGATTACAAGCATAACTATTAGGTTTATGTATCCAAGTGGCTTCCAGAGGTTAGAGCCATTTTGGCTAGTTTATCAGCAACTTCGTTGCCAAAGATTCCTTCATGACCAGGTATCTAGTAGAGACTAATTTTGATATGAGCTTCTTTCGCATGTGAGAGAAGATTTCTTATTTTGTGAACAAAATAATTTTTGGTTTCCAAATGGTTAAAGTTTAGGCATGCTTGTAAGACGCTTTTGTAGTCAGAGTTAAAATCTTTTGGAATTCTATGTAATTTTGTAAAACTCTTGGAAATCCCTTGGAGTATTTTGAATCTCTTAAAAATACTTTGGAATCTTTCAAAATTATGTAAAATATTTCAAATACTTTTAAATCTTTTGAAATCCCTTGCAACTTTTTAAAGCTCTTCAAAATTCATTGGAATTTTTTTAAATACTTCAATATCTTTAAAATAGTTTGAAATCCCTTCAAATTAATTAAATCTGTTGAAAATTTTATAAATCTTTTAAGATACTTAAAAATATTTCAAATCCTTTAAAATCTTTTGAAATTCTATGAAATTTTGTAAAGCTTTTGGAAATCCCTTGGAATTTTTTTAATCTCTTAAAGGCCCTTGGAATCTTTTAAAATTCCCTAAAATAGTTCAAAAACTTTGAAATCTTTTGAAAGCCCTTGAAACTTTTTAACTTCAAACTATTTTAAAGATATTGAAATATTTAAAAAAAATCCAAGGAATTTTGAAGAGTTTTAACAAGTTTCAGGGAGTTTTAAAAGTTTTCAAGGTATTTGAAATATTTTACGGATTTTAAAAAGATTCCAAAGCATTTTTAAGAGATTTAAAAAATTTCAAGGGATTTCCAAGAGCTTTACAAAATTTCAAAGAATTTTAAAAGATTTTAAAGGATTTGAAATATTTTATAGTATCTTAAAATTTGCGTAAAATTTTAAACAGATTTAAATAATTGGAAGGGATTTCAGACTATTTGAAAGATATTGAAGTATTAAAAAAAAATCCAAGGAATTTTGAAGAGCTTTAAAAAGTTTCAAGGAGTTTCAAAACATTTCAAAGTATTTGAAATATTTTACGAAATTTTAATAAGATTCCAAAGCATTTTTAAGAGATTCAAATAATTCAAGGGATTTCCAAGAGCTTTACTAAATTTCATAGAATTTCAAAAGATTTTAAAGGATTTGAAATATTTTAGAGTATCTTAAAAGACTTTTCCTATTTGGTTGAAAATTTTGTTTATTTTCATAAGAAGTAATCTTTTTTGGTCGAAAATTCCACTGTTTTGTTGAAAATTCGTCTTTCTGGATAGAAAATTCGTTCTTTTGAATTTAAAATTCATCTTTTGGTAGAAAATTCCTCTTTTTTTGGTTGAAACTTAATTCTTTCTGTTTAAAAAATCTACTACTATATTTTTGGTTCAGAATTCATCGCCTTTAATTAAAAATTCTACTGTTTGATACAAAATTTAATAATTTTGTTGAAAATTCAACTATTTTCTAGAAAAGTCTTCTTTTTTGGTCGAAAATTCAACTATTTTCTTGAAGATTCGTCTTCCTGGATAGAAAATTCGTTTATTTGGATTGAAAATACATTTTTTTTTGCAGAAAAGTAATATTTTTTGCTTGAAAATTTAACAATTTTGTTTAAAATGCAAAGGTTTTTGGTTGAACTTAATCTTTGTTGTTTTAAAATTCGACCATTTGGTTATAATTTTGTTAAAAATTCATCTCTTTTGCTTGAAAGTTCAACTTTTTGGTTGACAATTCAACTTTTTGTTTGAAAATTTAGCTATTTGGTTGAAAATGATATTTTTTGTTGGAAATTCTTCTTTTCAGATTGAAAAGCCCAATTTTGTCTAAACATGAGACTTTTTGGTTTGCAAATTCATCTTTTATTTTGAAAATTTAACTTTTTGGATTGAAAATTCAACTATTTTGTTGTCGTGGATTTTGAAAAAAAATTCTTGCAAAAGTCAGGGAATTTCAATAAGAGGTACTTTAACTGTCGAAGATAATAAATTTGAATTTAAATTGTTTTATTTCATTTATGCAAGATTCTATGTTGAGAATAGAACAAGATTAAGATTGTGGTATTTGAATATTGATGGTCGGGGAAAATGAAAAATTGGTCAGAATAAAGATAGAGAATTTTGAAAATGATGTTTGAGGCTACCCTGATATGAATGCAACTGTTTGGTTGAAAGTTCAATGATTTTGTTAAAAATTCATCCTTTTTGGTGGCAAATTTACCTGTTTTTTTACATGAACTGAAATCTTTTTTGGATGAAAATTCAACTTTTTTTTATTATTCTTTTTTTATTTAAAAATTCATATTTTGAATAGAAATTTAACCTTTCCTGGATGATAATGTATCTGTTTGGTTAAAAATTCAATAATGTTGTCACAAAGTCATCCTTTATGGTCTAAAATTCTACTGTTTTGTTGAAAATTCATCTACTTCGTAAAAAATTCACCTTTTGAGAAAAATTCACATTTTGTGTTGCAAAATCAATTGAAATATTTTTTGGATGAAAATTCCTCTTTCTTTAAATATTTGGCAATATTTATATATATTATATATATTGACAAATATTATATATATATTTAATAATTTAATTGTGTTGTCGAAAATTCGTCTTCTTGGTTTGGAAATTCAAGTGTCTTCGTAGAAAATAAAATTCTAATTCAAAACTAATAATAATTTAACATTGAAAATTCAAACTGCAATCATTTTTAGATGAAAATTCGCATCTTGCTTTTGATACTTGTCTCTTTGATATAAAAATACATTTGTATAAGTAGAAATTTTCTTTTTTTTTTGATAAAAATGCAACTGCTTATTTGAAAATTAATCTTCTTTGAAACACATTGTTAAAAAGTCATTTTTTTGTTGACGATTCATATTTTTAGTTGAAAATTCATCTCTTTGGTCAAAGTTTGGCTATTTTTTTTTAAATTGATGTTTTTTATTCAAAATTCAATTGCGTGGGTAAACGTTAAAATACTTCGTTAAAAATTTATCTTTTTGGTTGAAGATTCACGTATTTGGTTGGAAATTCGACTATTATATTGAAAATTAATTTTTTTTCTGAAAATTCCAATTTTCTGGTTGAGAAATTTGAGAGATCATTGGAAAGATATCCCTCGTAGATCAATTTGATTGAATTTATTTTTTATCTTAACTGAAAAATCTTTCCTGGTTTAAAATCTTGAATCCATTAAAGTCTTTAGAATTCTCTAGCATTTTTTTTGTTGATTCACTTGAATTCTTCTAAATCTACTCAATTTTACTGAAATCAATGGAATTTTTTGTATTTTTTCCAATTTATTTTAATTCTTTTAAATTTAACTAGAATTGTATAAGTGTCTTAGGAATGTAACCTAAAGTCCTTAATTTTGTCAAATTCTTTTGTATTCTTTTAAATTCAAAAAAAAATTAGTCACATTTGTTAATACACATTAGTCACTTTTTGGCATTCCTGCAAATATAAAATTTACTATTTAAAAATTTAAATAAAAAATTCTTTCATTCCATGCATAAAATATTCTATATTAAAAATGCTACATGTTTAGAATTTTCGTCTCTAAATATTAATGATCAGGGAAAATGAAAAACTAGTTAAAGAAAAAGTAGGGAAAAGTAAGGGAATTTTGAAAATGAAGTTCGGTGACCACGGTGATAAATTTGACCTGTGAAATTAGCCAAGTTTGACCTGAAAAATCTGGAAACGGCCTGGAAAAGCTGGTAACGACCTGGGGAAACTGGGAACGACCTGGAAAAGCTGGAAACGACATAGAGAAGCTGGAAACGGCCTGAAAAAGCTGAAAACGACGTGGAAAATATGGAAACGACCCGGAGAAGCTGAAAACGACCTGGAAAAGCTGGAAACGATCTGGAAAATCTGGAAACGGCCTGAAGAAGCTGAAAACGACCTGGAAAAGTTGGAAACGACCTGGAAAGGCTGGAAACGGCCTGAAAAAGCTGAAAACGACCTGGAAAAGCTGGAAACGGCCTGAAAAAGCTGAAAACGACCCGGAGAAGCTGGAAACGACCTGGAAAATCTGGAAACGATCTTGAAAGACTGGAAACAGCCTGGAAAAGATGAAAACGACCTAGAGAAGCCTTTTGGGAAAAATGCAACTATTTGTTTGAAAAATCTTGTGTTTTGTAGAAATATCCTCTTTTTCTTATAGAAAATCCATATTTTTGGTTGAAAATTCATCTCTTTTGGTAAAAATGTAATCTTTTTTGACAAAAATGCAACTATTTCGTCTCTTTTGGTAGAAAATTCATGTTTTATTTTTTTGTTGAGAATTCTACTGTTTTGCAGAAAATTCAATAATTTGCTAAAAAATTCAACAATTTTATTGGAAATGAACTTTTTTTGTTGAAAATTCCATAATTTGGTAGAAACCTCAAGATTTAGGTTGAAAATGAACTTTATGGTTTAAAAATTAATCTCTTTTGGTAAAAATGTAATCTTTTTTGGTAAAAACGTAACTATTTCGTCTCTTTTGGTAAAAAATTCATGTTTTTTTTTTTGTTTTTTTGAAAATTCTACTGTTTTGCAGAAAATTCAATAATTTGCTAAAAAAATTCAACAATTTTATTGAAAATGAAGTTTTTCGTTGAAAATTAAATTATGTTAAAAGAAAATTCGTCTTTTTGGTTTGTAAATTTATCTCTTCTGGGAAAAATGCAACTATTTGTTTGAAAAATCTTGTGTTATGTAGAAATCTCGTCTTTTTTATAGAAAATCCATCTTTTTGGTTGAAAATTAATCTCTTTTGGTAAAAATGTAATATTTTTTGGCAAAAATGCAACTATTTCGTCTCTTTTGGTAGAAAATTCATGTTTTATTTTTTTTTTTGAAAATTCTACTGTTTTGCAGAAAATTCAATAATTTGCTAAAAAATTTAACAATTTTATTGAAAATGAACATTTTTGTTGAAAATTCAATAATTTGGTAGAAACTTCAAGATTTAGGTTGAAAATGAACTTTTTGGTTTAAAAATTAATCTCTTTTGGTAAACATGTAATCTTTTTTGGTAAAAATGCAACTATTTCGTCTCTTTTGGTAAAAAATTCATGTTAAAAAAGGGAACGAGTTCCAACTCCGCTGGGATTCGAACCCGCGACATTCGGTTGTCGACGCAAAGGTACCACGGGGGAAAAAAATTGAAAGATAAATATCAATATAAATAATAATAAATATTTTAAGTTTTTACAAAATAGTTAAATTTTGAATCCAATAGTTGAACTTTCAATAAACAAGAAAATTAATTTTTTAACCAAACCGTTGCATTTACAACAAAATAGTTTGATTTTGAAGCAACAGGCCTCAAATTTTTAATAAAATAGTTGAATTTTTAACAAAATAGTTAAATTTATATTTCAATCAAAAAAGATTTTTATTTTAGATAAAAAACGGTTGATAATACCCAAAAAAGACGAATTTTTAACAAACAAGTTGAATGCTTAATTAAAACAGATTATTTTTTAAACAAAAATTTGCATTTTTTAACAAAAATGAAATTTCTACAAAAAATTATGAAT